>JABXJD010000166.1:12500-157500 GCA_013375575.1 Percina caprodes
ACATCAATCACGTGCACCTTCATCTATTCCCAATGTGTCTTCCAATATATATATAAATATATAACACTATTCATTATACAAAACAAGTTTTCATGAAATGCACCTGTCAATAATAAGTTGGTTTGGTCAGCAATACTACTACTAGCCTACTAGGCTACTACTACTATTCTCTTAGAACTGCTGGGTTAAAAATAACCCAACTTGGGTTATACTGGTAACCAAGTGCTGGGTCCGATCTGGACCGATCCATCGCTGGGTTGTACTAACCCAGTGCTGGGTCCGATCTGGACCGATCCATCGCTGGGTTGTATTAACCCAGTGCTGGGTCCGATATGGACCGATCCATCGCTGGGTTGTATTAACCCAGTGATGGGTCCGATATGGACCGATCCATCACTGGGTTGTATTAACCCAGTACTGGGTCCGATATGGACCGATCCATCACTGGGTTGTATTAACCCAGTGCTGGGTCCGATATGGACCGATCCATCACTGGGTTGTATTAACCCAGTGCTGGGTCCGATATGGACCGATCCATCGCTGGGTTGTACTAACCCAGTGCTGGGTCCGATCTGGACCGATCCATCACTGGGTTGTATTAACCCAGTGCTGGGTCCGATCTGGACCGATCCATCGCTGGGTTGTATTAACCCAGTGCTGGGTCCGATATGGACCGATCCATCGCTGGGTTGTATTAACCCAGGGATGGGTCCGATATGGACCGATCCAGCACTGGGTTGTACTAACCCAGTGCTGGGTCCGATCTGGACCGATCCATCACTGGGTTGTATTAACCCGGCGCTGGGTCCGATCTGGACCGATCCATCACTGGGTTGTATTAACCCAGTGCTGGGTCCGATCTGGACCGATCCATCACTGGGTTGTATTAACCCAGTGCTGGGTCCGATCTGGGTTGTATTAACCCAGTGCTGTATTAACCCGGCGCTGGGTCCGATCTGGACCGATCCATCACTGGGTTGTATTAACCCAGTGCTGGGTCCGATATGGACCGATCCATCGCTGGGTTGTATTAACCCAGTGATGGGTCCGATCTGGACCGATCCATCACTGGGTTGTATTAACCCAGTGCTGGGTCCGATATGGACCGATCCATCACTGGGTTGTATTAACCCAGTACTGGGTCCAATCTGGACCGATCCATCACTGGGTTGTATTAACCCAGTGCTGGGTCCGATATGGACCGATCCATCGCTGGGTTGTATTAACCCAGTGATGGGTCCGATCTGGACCGATCCATCACTGGGTTGTATTAACCCAGTGCTGGGTCCGATCTGGGTTGTATTAACCCAGTGCTGTATTAACCCAGTGCTGGGTCCGATATGGACCGATCCATCACTGGGTTGTATTAACCCAGTGCTGGGTCCGATATGGACCGATCCATCACTGGGTTGTATTAACCCAGTGCTGGGTCCGATATGGACCGATCCATCACTGGGTTGTATTAACCCAGTGCTGGGTCCGATATGGACCGATCCATCACTGGGTTGTATTAACCCAGTGCTGGGTCCGATATGGACCGATCCATCACTGGGTTGTATTAACCCAGTACTGGGTCCGATATGGACCGATCCATCACTGGGTTGTATTAACCCAGTGCTGGGTCCGATATGGACCGATCCATCACTGGGTTGTATTAACCCAGTGCTGGGTCCGATATGGACCGATCCATCACTGGGTTGGGTTCTGGCTTTGACCCAGCATGTTGGGTTGTATTTTCTACCCAACAATTGGTTAAAATAACCATGTTGTTGGGTTAAAACGACCTAAAATGGGTTAGAAAAATACAACCCACATTCTGGGTTATCTGTATTTTTTTTCCACTTGATTTTTGCATTAAGAAATGTGTTGATGAAATTATGAAGTAATCAAGAACATCCCAGCATTTTGTTTTATGGCTTCAAGCCAAATATATCACTATGGTCAGCTATGGTCGTCGACATCCTGGTCTGGTGCCTTCTGCTTCAGCTTTTGCTGAAACTCTGGAAGACTTGGAGTTATGCTCTGACGTCATTCTTAAAAAAGGAAGATGTGTTCAGAGTTTTGCCGACCCGGCTCTGGTTGGTTGTCGCGCTATCCTATTGGGTGCAGAGGGAATTTGAAAGACAACCATTTATCCTTCCCCTTGGATTGAGCCCCGCCTATGATGAGTTCCCAGACCCAACATCTGGATGTGGGTCAGGCTTGTCAGGCTAATGATCTTTAACATGGGATGCTAACTGCGCTCGCAATTCCTCATACTAGTGTGTGATGGTGTTCCACAGGGTAGTATGTCGAGATTAAGCAGCTTCCAAAAAATGGATGATATCCCTTAAGCTGTCTTCGGACACTGCAGCGAGCGGTTGAATTTCTTTCACATTGAAATTTACTAACAGACCTTTTATTACCTTATTCTGTGGTCAGTGATTGGACGTTTGGAGAATTCTCCGATTGTTGTCTGCCTACTTTGTTCACTCTGTTGGAACTTCTCCTTGTTAACATTGCCGCAGCTAGCACTAGCCCAAATTTAAAATGTCTCTATTCCAGAGCTTCTTTCTAAAAAATAACATTGGTATAGTCTAAATATCGGTCCATCTCATAGCCCTTAAATTGCCTCCTTGAGTCCTCCACTTGCCTCCCTTTAGCGTCTTAGTCCCTCCCACCGAGGAGGCACATCGGTTAGAGACGCGAGGACATCACGTGAGAGAGGCAACGAGCAATTGTGTTGTAGAGGGATGAGATGTCCTTTCCTTTGAAGAGTCATATGAATTCATCAGCTGTTCGTATTCTGCTGTTCAACTCCTTCAGCTGCACAGGTTCTGGGAAGGCTGCTTTGGTGTTTCCTTGCCTATAGCTCCTCAGTCATCCCTCAATCATCCCTCCTCGATGCATACTCCTCGTTCCTTGGGGCAGAAATAAGAGCCCAAGGAGGGAAAGAACAACTTCAGTTCAGCTGATGGCCAAGAAGTCAAGGAGCTATCAAATAAGCGACATGAGATGCAAACTATGATTTTCTGAATGTAGGCTAAGCAAATAACTGATTTTTACTCTGTTAAAATTGCCTTTTTTTTTAAAACCTTGCCTTCACAAAACTGTATTACTTTTACTCCTGATCTTGTAATTATTTCCCACGTGACTTTTCCAGCTGAGCAAATAATCACACATCATATACTGTAGCTATAGCAACTGAATTCCTTCTGTTTCCCATCAAAAGCCTAATGACTTAATGTACTTGCACGCCCATATCACAAAAAGGTTGTAGGTCTGAAGGATGCTGAGAGGTTCCTGTCCAGAAGTCAGCCTTTATTGGAGAAAATTGCACTTTTAATAGCATTATGGTTATATATGCATGCGTAGTAACACTTAAATTAGCTGCATTACAGTAGACGGCGACAGTAGACTGCAAAGACACAAACACAAGTTTCTCAGCAAGGTGTTTTCAATAATTAATTCAAATCCTTTTAGTTGCTGTGAGACTTTACTTCTGCCTGTCTGCTTGCACTTTGACTGAGACCGCCTGAGTTTGCACAGGTGGACAGGATCAGTCAGGGCTAGGGGACGAATTTAATCCACTCAATGTATTCATGGATATCATGTGCATATATTTTTGTACGATATCATACAAACCTGTATTAATCTATACTTTATTAATTAAATTACAATTTACACTCTGTTGTTATTACACACAGGCCTGAATTACACACACTTGCTCAGGTCCTAAACATGCACTAATGGAGAGATGTCAGAGTGGGGGGGGCTGCCCATGGAAAGGCGCCCTGAGCAGTTGGGGGTTCGGTGCCTTGCTCAAGAGCACCTTGGCAGTGCCCAGGAGGTGAACTGGCACCTCTCCAGCTACCAGTCCACCACCATACTTTGGTCCTAACAGGGACTTGAACCAGCGACCCTACGGTTCCCAACCCAACTCCCTGCAAACTGAGCTACGACCACTCCCCATGATATCGTACAAAAATGTATGCAGAAGATATCCTACAAAAATAGGCAACTAATTAGCTCCTTAGATGCTTCAACTGTCTGGCTCACCAGCAGCAGTTGGTAGTTGAATTGAGTGTGAGCCGGGGACAGGATGTGGCAAGATGAAGGTCCTTTCAGGGGCCGTGGCAGTTGAGTTCTGTCGACAAAAAGTGAGCAGCATGTGCCCACGATATGACTAAGTTAAGTTAAGAAAAAAGATTGTGGTTAAAACACTCCTGAGGAAAGAAGTCCGCTCACATTTTATGACCCAGACATCCACCACAATCTCCTCTCTACGCGGTCCACAGCGTTCTTATACAGCAGCAGTCAATGTGGTGCTGATCCACGATCTTCCACTTCCGGGATTGCTTCGGTGCCGCAAGAAATTCTGCTGGATTTCACTCTTTTTTTGGCTGGACCTCCGTTACCTTCCGCTTTCTTTGTATTTGCGTTCTGACCTCCGGTCGATTTATAAGGACTCTGGTTACCTGGTCCTCAGGTCTCTGCAGGGTAAATCCAGACAGCTAGCTAGACTATCTGTCCAATCTGAGGACTCTGGTTACCTGGTCCTCAGGTCTCTGCAGGGTAAATCCAGACAGCTAGCTAGACTATCTGTCCAATCTGAGGACTCTGGTTACCTGGTCCTCAGGTCTCTGCAGGGTAAATCCAGACAGCTAGCTAGACTATCTGTCCAATCTGAGGACTCTGGTTACCTGGTCCTCAGATCTCTGCAGGTTAAATCCAGACAGCTAGCTAGACTATCTGTCCAATCTGAGGACTATGGGTACCTGGTCCTCAGATCTCTGCAGGGTAAATCCAGACAGCTAGCTAGACTATCTGTCCAATCTGAGTTTTCTGTTGCACGACTTAAAAAACTTTTGAACGTACACATGTTCCACCAAATCAAGTTCCTTCCCGAGGCAGCGGCACCATGGCTCCGTCCAGTGCTTAGCGCCGCCCAAGAAATTTCTGTAATCTTGCCCGTTATGAGGTCATAAGGGTTACTTCCCCTTTCTCTGCTTTGCCCGCCCAGAGAATTTTGCCCTAACCCATGAAAGAGAGACATCATGGCTTTCAAACGACCAAAGTGACAGTTGGTCAAGGCCACACCCCCCCCCCCTTTCAAAAGCTATAGACTTAGTAATGGCACATACTAAGGAAAGCTCATAGTGGGACTGGCTCTAGTGGCTGTAACTCTGCACCAAGGCTGAATTTTGGGAAAGAGACTTCAGATACAGTATTAGGGGACCACTAAGGTCTATATAAAAGAGACTTCAGAAACAGTATTAGGGGACCACTAAGGTCTATATAAAAGATACTTCAGATACAGTATTAGGGGACCACTAAGGTCTATATAAAAGAGACTTCAGATACAGTATTAGGGGACCACTAAGGTCTATATAAAAGAGACTTCAGATACAGTATTAGGGGACCACTAAGGTCTATATAAAAGAGACTTCAGATACAGTATTAGGGGACCACTAAGGTCTATATAAAAGATACTTCAGATACAGTATTAGGGGACCACTAAGGTCTATATAAAAGAGACTTCAGATACAGTATTAGGGGACCACTAAGGTCTATATAAAAGAGACTTCAGATACAGTATTAGGGACCACTAAGTTCTATATAAAAGAGACTTCAGATACAGTATTAGGGGACCACTAAGGTCTATATAAAAGAGACTTCAGATACGGTATTAGGGGACCACTAAGGTCTATATAAAAGAGACTTCAGATACGGTATTAGGGGACCACTAAGGCCTCTATGAAAGCATCCAAAGATCACCATGTCATGGGAACTTCCACCATCATGTTGTCTTCCCGTAGACCATGCATTCAAAATGTTCAAAATGTTTATAAAGCATACAGTAAAAAATGATCACCCAATTCTTTATAAAATTATTTTAGGCCACTTCATTTCAACTAGTTTTACACTTTTTTTTTTAGAATTCATGGTCAATAAACCTCATTTATGTAAATTATGCTTGATTTTTTTTTTTTACCCCTGGAGATGTTCATTCACTCAGAGGGTACTTAGTAGGGGTCTCCTAAACGTCTTAGTTCTGGATGTCTAGCTTATAGCTGTGAATCTTTTTTGCATAAATGTTTGTAAAATCAGTTTTTCAACAAGAACAAGTTAGCAGTGAATAACTGTACTCAGCATGAGATCTAGCGAGCATGTGGGTAAAAATTATCATCAAAAGCGCCAATATTATGCTCATTATCAGGTTCATATAATTAGAGGTTGTATCAGAATAGGTTCACATTATTTAATTGTCAAAAAACACCATATTTTTGTTGTACTGCACACTGCTGCAGCTCCTTTTTTCACCCAGTGTGTTGAGCTCTCTGTTTTAGCTACAGAGTGAGACATCTCACTTCTGTTCCATCTTTGTTGGGAGTTGCACATGTGCAGTAACTAGGTAAGGACTACTAGCCAGTCAGAAGCAGAGTATGAGGGCCCTGACAGTACCTAGGTAAGGACTACTAGCCAGTCAGAAGCAGAGTATGAGGGCCCTGACAGTACCTAGGTAAGGACTACTAGCCAGTCAGAAGCAGAGTATGAGGGCCCTGACAGTACCTAGGTAAGGACTACTAGCCAGTCAGAAGCAGAGTATGAGGGCCCTGACAGCACCTAGGTAAGGACTACTAGCCAGTCAGAAGCAGAGTATGAGGGCCCTGACAGTACCTAGGTAAGGACTACTAGCCAGTCAGAAGCAGAGTATGAGGGCCCTGACAGCACCTAGGTAAGGACTACTAGCCAGTCAGAAGCAGAGTATGAGGGCCCTGACAGCACCTAGGTAAGGACTACTAGCCAGTCAGAAGCAGAGTATGAGGGCCCTGACAGCACCTAGGTAAGGACTACTAGCCAGTCAGAAGCAGAGTATGAGGGCCCTGACAGTAGCTAGGTAAGGACTACTAGCCAGTCAGAAGCAGAGTATGAGAGCCCTGACAGTACCTAGGTAAGGACTACTAGCCAGTCAGAAGCAGAGTATGCTCTCACGTTATGTGTATAGAGCAGTTTGTGAACAGTGTTTTCTGTTGGAGATGGTAAGTCCATTTGTGGGGACGTTGGGCTTTTTTACTTTGTAAACCTATTACATGCACAAAAAAGTAGACTTTGTTGTCAACACAATCTTAACAACTAATTATTTTTGCGATCATAAGGAAGGAAGTTCTTTATTACAGCACAATGTGAACATCACAAGACAGGCTGTGCAAAGTCAGACATTCAAGAAAGTATCGCCACACACAAGAAAACAAAATTATTATTATATATTATTATTATTAACAACAAAGCGCATGCCCCTATTTCACAGGTGCTGCAAGTCCAAAAAGGCCCAACTTTTAGTTCGGATTTAAATCAAACTACATTTGTATGGTCCGATTTCTGTTTAATTTCTGGTTTATTCCACTTTTATTAAGCGTGACCATCAGTGAGTCCACCGGACTGGACATTTGGATCCTTCACATAGCAGCAGCAGTTCTTCAGTGGCCATATGTGCAGTAACAGAAAATATGGCCTCTCTGCATGGCTCACTGCAGTGACTCGATCCCACTGACATCATGACTGTGTGTTCCCCACACACACACACACACACACACACACACACACACACACACACACACACACATACATACAATTCCATACCTGCAAGGACCCTTGGTGACAGAAGACATGTTACCTCATCCTAATTCTTAACCTCGGTACAGCCCACTGCAGAGCGACTGAAACATTGAAAATGTACATTGAAACTTAAAGTTCTACAAAAGTAGAAATACAAGAGCACACACAACTGTCATTAAAACCCTAAAAAGGTTTCAAATATAGCTCTAATTGGACATTTAAGCCTACAATTATAAAGTCCTACATCAGAATGGTTCGATATTACCTGAGTGACACGCCGTATATGTGTTGGAATGAAGCTGGATGAACAGGAGGATACATTTTTAGAGTAGCCTCAAAAACATAAAAAAACATATGGCTTTAATTAACCTGATAACGATTTCAAATATAGCTCTACTTAGACATTTAATACTTTTGTTCAGTTGATTATTCAAACCCAGCACTGCTCATGGATGCACCATCGGATAAAATATAAATATTCCATATATTCTGTGCATCACTTTCTACAAATTTCCCCCAAACTTGAGTCTGATTTGTTTGGTAATTTTAGGAACTCTGTGATCTAGACTGAAGACAGATATGAGTCTAGAGCTGCAAAGATCAATCTATTACATTAATTGCCAACTATTTGGATAATCGATTAAGTGGTTTGAGTAATTTAATTTTTATGTAACTTATTCCAGCTTCTTAAATGTGAATGTTTTCCTAGAGTCCTTTGCAGAACTTAAAGGTAGAAATACTAGAGCACACACAGACACTGGTAGCCCAACTGTCATATACAATGAGTTTGATATTCAAACCCAGTGTCACTGCCTGATGTGAGTCAAAGATTTGAGTCTGGGTTAAGTAGCCTACAAGATGCTAACAAGAGACTTCTGTATGTTAATACAGTAAAAATGGACCTACTTAACCAAGTTGGTTCACTTCTGGCTACAAGTTAGCATCAAACACAACAAAGGCTGTCAGTTGAATGGCGTTTAGAGCTAACGTTAGCAACCAAACAACCATAGATAGCTACAACGTCTTTGAAATGACTGCTAGCTTAGCTCCAAGTTAGCATCAAACACAACAAAGGCTGTCAGTTGAATGCCGTTTAGAGCTAACGTTAGCAACCAAACAACCATAGATAGCTACAACGTCTTTGAAATGACTGCTAGCTTAGCTCCAAGTTAGCATTAAACACAACAAAGGCTGTCAGTTGAATGGCGTTTTGAGCTAACGTTAGCAACCAATCAACCATAGATAGCGACAACATTTCTGAAATGATTCCCATCTTCTGTTATTGTTTGTAATGAGAAAAGTTTATTATTTCATGGATTTCACAAATTTCAGTATGACGTGTTATGTCGTAAACCGTTTGAATCTGAGCACGCACAACTCAAATTTGCACTCGACTCACATCGTGGAGTGACACCCAGCACTCCTCATGGACGCACCATTGGATCAAAATTAAATATTTGACACCGTCCTCCTCTGAAAATGGCCTAAATGGCTGTGGCTAATCGTAGCAAATGCTAGCACTAGCATTCTAGCTCGTTCTCAATGGCAAAACACTACTACAACACACACTAGTTCACCACAATGTCCAAAAGAACTACTTCCTGTCCCTGTCTCCCAGCTGATCCTGCCTTGGACTGACCAAAGCTGGAGAAAGAGTTATCTAGCTGATGGGATCTTACCGAGCTACTGAGCATGTGCAGCTTACAACAAAGATAGGATAGAAGAGAGATGTCTTACTCTGGAGCTAAAACAGAGACCCAAACACACAGGGTGAAAAGAGGATCTGCAGCAATGTGCAGTACAACAAGAATGAGGTGTTTTTGGAAAATGAAACCATGGAAATCTGTTCTGGTACAACCTCAAAATACAATTATGAAGCTGAAAATGAGCAGAATACGGACGCTTTAAGTAGTGTTGGTACCTTAACATGTAACTAAGTAGTTTTTGTAACTAACCCTAACCAAAATGTGACAGTTTCACAGCCGTTACATTCTCTGGTTCAGATATAATGTTGATTTCCTGCCACCTAAGGTGGGCTAAGGGGGCTAATTAACGCTTCTGTGGATTAGTATTAGAGGGTAGGAATTAAATACCGACATCGTCGTGTGGTTTCGGAGAACTGGTTGAAATATTCTAGATATTTTTTGCATCATTTTTCACACATTTCCCTCCAAATTGTGTCCGATATGTGTGATGTCTTTGGGAACATGAGTCTGTAGACATGGTGTCTCTTGCGTTGTGAATGTCGCCACATTAACAGCAACAGAAAATCTAATGTTACAAACAACAAGAGAACACCACGGGTACCGTTCAGTCACATTTCAACTATAATTGTAGCAGCGATGTGGGAGGATGCCACACTGTTTTCCAAAAAACGCTTATTCATAATATATGTAAATGTGTTCCATATTATGTAACTGTGTGTGTGTGTGTGTGAGACCCCACTCCACCAATGTCTATGTTTAGCAGCCTATTTGTGTCTCCAGTTAAATTGTACTTTCCACTCTAGTTATTACAGCGGCAGACGAAATATGAAAAGCACTGGGGGCCATGGATAATAAGCCCAGAAATAGAGCAGGCAGTGAACTAACAGAGCCCCATCATCACTGTACAGTCAAACATCCTCCCACACACACACTCATATATTTATGGGCTGTTATTTCCACGGGACAAACATGTCCCGACCAAAACTTCGGGACAAATGGAACTCCATTTCCCATCCTCTCTTCCTCTGGCGTCTTCTCTTTGTCTCTCCGGGATCGTTTGCTTCGGTCTAGCACTGTAGCCAAGCAGACGAGGATCTCTCCTCCTCCTCCTCCTCCTCCTCCGCCTCCTCCTTCCATCCATTCGTCTCTCAGTCTGCTGCTTGGGTTTCTCCCATGACAGCACATGCTCAATCTGTGGGGTTTTTCCTTTTGAAAGCAGGTTTAGCCACATGCTCAGTGGCTGATAGATTGTACAGTAGTGACTCCCTGACACCATACCTGGGAACGCATCAGGGAGATATACAACACTATTGTGTCTCTTTCTGAATGTTTTATTACAGCACAGTCACACAGACGGATGCCCCCCCCAGGGCACCAAATAAAAATATAGAACAAAAGACTGAAAACTGCACATGGGCTCATTTGTTGACACATGCAGTGGAAGAAAAACTCAATTTCAAATGGAAATTCACAAGTAAAATGTTACAGATAGGGCTCAATTTCCGAATGCCACTTCAAAGGCTGTTGTCTTAAAGGTGCTCTAAGCGATGTTGGGTGAAGGTCTGGGTCGGGTACCGGGACGCGGTGCCAATGGGGCACCGGTGCCGACGTAAACGGTAGTAACGAGACCGAAGAAGAATGAAAATTTGGATGCCTCATTTTGGTGCCTGACTCTTTTTTTTAGGTTACCGTTAGCTAGTAGCTGGGTTAAACACAATGGTTACAATTCTGACCGCTTAGTTTAATAGTAATAATAATAATAATAATAATAATAATAAATTGAATTTGTATAGCACTTTGTAAGGACCCAAAGTCGCTTTACAGTGCAAGGTAGAAACAAAACAACACAAAACAATTTGTAATTTAGGGACAGCGCACAATAAAACATTAATCTTGTACAACAAGAGAATATGCGTTGTTGTTTTGTTTCACACGTCCTCATATATACAGATGTATATTTAACCCTCATGTTGTCCTCATGTTGTCCTCATGTTGTCCTCATGTTGTCCTTATGTTGTCCTTATGTTGCCCTCATGTTGCCCTCATGTTGTCCTCATGTTGCCCTCATGTTGTCCTCATGTTGTCCTCATGTTGTCCTCATGTTGTCCTTATGTTGTCCTTATGTTGCCCTCATGTTGCCCTCATGTTGTCCTCATGTTGCCCTCATGTTGTCCTCATGTTGTCCTCATGTTGTCCTCATGTTGTCCTTATGTTGTCCTTATGTTGCCCTCATGTTGCCCTCATGTTGTCCTCATGTTGCCCTCATGTTGTCCTCATGTTGTCCTCATGTTGTCCTCATGTTGTCCCCATGTTGCTCTCATGTTGTCCTCATGTTGTCCTCATGTTGTCCTATATCAATGTTCTTTTTAATTCCCCAAAATAACATGATTGATTCCACACAACGCTCTTTGCCAAGTACAAATCTCTACTTTCATTAATTTTGGGGCGTCTTATTCAATTTTATAGCATTTGAAACCAAATTGAAGTGTTTTTGAAATAGTATTGAGAGTAAAAGTTGACATATTCCAGTCTGTGATTATCATCAACATCCATTCCTTTTAATTTTAGTCTCAATAATTCCTAATTTCTGCTTTTCTAACTCAAACATCAGGTATAATTTCCTATAAATGAGGTTTATTGACCATAAATTCCAACAATAACTGTAAAACTAAAGTTAATAAGTTAGTGTTACATAGGGTTGAAAAAAAGGGACAAAAACATGAGAAAGTGTTGATTTTCAATTTTGACGGGAAGACAACACAAGGGTTAAACACAATTTCATGAGGTACAATTATCATATCGTCATATCCAGGCCGCGTGAAATGGGGAACCCCAAATAAGCTAAAAGCTTTTCAGAGGAGGCCCGATAACAATAAATATACAACAAATAATATACCAACCGAAAACTCAATTTACCATGAACACAATATAGACATTTACAGAAAATATAGATTAACTCTTATGGAATAATCAACAATCAAATGTGCCTGGTTCTAGCAGATTGCTATTTTCCACCTGTAGTAAGATTCAGGCACAGATGAAAAGGGGGCTACGGATAGGCAGAGGTGAAGATTTGGGGCTTGAGGCGGGACTGGAAGATGGTGAGGGATTCGGAGTTGGGGATCTTTTGGGGGAGGGAGTTCCAGAGCCTGGGAGCTGCCCTGGAGAAGGCTCTGTCCCCAAAACTGTGGAGGTTTGACTTGGGGGATGGAGAGGAGACCAGCTGAGGTGGATTTGAGGTACCGTGCGGGTTGGTAGGGGAGAGGAGGTCACCGAGATATGAGGGGGCCAGATGGTGGAGGGCTTTGTAGATTAGGTGAGGCCCAGGATTTTGTAGGTGATCCAGTGGGAGATGGGGAGCCAGTGGAGTTGTTTGAGGGCTGGAGTGATGTGGTGCCAGGATCTGGAGCGGGTGATGAGTCGGGCAGCTGCGTTCTGGTCCAGTTGGAGTCGCTTGATGTTGGTAGACCTGATGCCGAGAGGAAGTGAGTTGCAGTAGTCTTTCAGCTGCGGGGGGTGTGAGAGAGGGTTTCATTTTGGCGATGTTGCGTGGGTGAAGGAAGGAGGTTTTAATGACATGACGGCTGTGGGGCTCAAGGTAGAGGGGGGAATCAAAATTCACGCCAAGGTTGCGGGTCTGGGGAGATGGGGAGACAATGGGGACGTTGGGGAGAGCGGTTTCTGTGCTGTGGAGGGGGTGAAAACCAGATTGAAGGGGTTCGAATTGGTTATTGGCATGAAATGGGTTTGGAGTTGAGAGGCAACGATACGTTCCAGGGTTTTAGACAGAAAGGGGAGGTTGGATATTGGGCGGTGGGGTCCAGACCAGGTTTTTTAATGATTGGGGTGACAGCAGCAATTTTGAAGGGCAGAGGGGACAGTTCCAAGGGATAGTGAGGGGTTGAAGAGGTCAGTGAGGTAGGGGCATAGGACCGGGGAGTAGGGAGGGGATCGAGGGAGCAGGTAGTGGATTTGGAAGAGCTGATGAGTTTTGAGATTTCAGGAGGGGTGACCGGGTCAAACTGGGAGAGGAGGCCGTGTGGAGGAGGGGTCGGGAGGTCAGGAGAGCTGGGGAGAAGAGGGGCTGTGGTAGGTGCTGGTGTTAAGCGGTGTAACGTGTGACTGTATTTCCCTGTAGAGGATTCCAACAATGGGACGTAACAGTCTGCACTCTGCAGACGGTGCGTTCACTTGCCAGCCTTGTGGTGCCTTTTAAGTTATAGTAAAATACCCTTTTCCCATCTGGTGCTTGTTTTTATTCTTTACCAGCAATTTACTGGTGAAATTATTATATAAGTATATATATGTATGTTATATATGTGTGAAAGATGTGTGTGTATATGAGATATATGTGGTATATATGTGTGATATATGTGTGTATACACGTATGTGTGATATATGTGTGTATATATGTGTATATATATGTGTGTTTATGTGTTATAGATGTGTATATGTGTGATATATGTGTATATGTGTTTGTTGTGTTATGGTTGTCTTGCTACTGGATGCCTGCAATTTTCATTGGGATGAATAAAGTATCTATCTATCTATCTATCTATCTATCTATCCATCCATCCATCCATCCATCCATCCATCCATCCACATGGCTTTGCGCACTAGAGCCTCATCATGTTGAAACAGGACAGAGACAAACACAGTCTGTCGGGAGAAGACTTTTGTCTAAAATCATCATTGTTTACTGTAGCATTTAGTTTTCCCCTTCATTCACACACACATTGATGTAGATAAGCTGGTGTTTCACAGGTGTTGGAGGGTCACGGTAGCTCCGTTCAGCTGTGTCAGCGTGCCTCACGGCATCTGGCTTTCTATCTCATTTCTCAAAGTACAATGGCTGCTGCTGCTAAAAAAAAAAGAGTCAAATGATTTTATTCTATGGTTGTGGAAAATGATATGATGCGCGTTTTGGAAACAGTTGCTTAGGGCGCAGGTGGCCTGAATGGCCTTCACACACGCACAAATAGACAATGCCCAACAGGCACAAACCTTTGTCTACACACACACACACACACACACAGACACACACACACACACACACACACACACACAGACACACACACACACACACACACACAGAGACACACACACACACACACACACATACACAGAGACACACAGACACACACACACACACACACATACACAGAGACACACAGACACACACACACACACACACAGAGACACAAACACACACACACACAGACACACACACACACACACACACACACACACAGAGACACACACACACACACACACAGACACACACACACACACACACACACACAGACACACACACACACACACAGACACACATACACAGAGACACACACATACACAGAGACACACAGACACACACACACAGACACACACACACACACAGAGACACACACACACACACACAGACACACACACAGAGACACACACACACACACACACACACAGAGACACACACACAGAGACACACACACAGAGACACACACACACACACACATGGAAACGCAGATTACATCTAGTTTACTGAACTGCTTGTTCTTATGGACCAATAGCAGCAGTTGAAGTTTTTGGCCTCAGACGAACTCCAGGGACACATTTAGACATCGGTTATCTCTGAAACTATGTCTGCTTTTTTACAATCTAAATATAATCTCCCAGACTGAGACGCGGTAGACAAAACCCTGATAGACAAACAGGTGGGTCCATGAATTCAAATATAAGCTTCAGGGCCACAAAGTTGTTCAGCCTCGAACAACTTTGTGTTAAATTCTGGGAAAGATGCTTGACTTTGCGAAGATATCTACAATATTAAGATGGATTTGGGGGACCTGTGTATGAAATGAATCACAGATGCAGGATATTTGTGTTATCACACGATGTGGAAAACATTTATTTACAGTAAAGGGACATTTGTATAGAAAATAAAACTTTGCGTGTGCATGGGTTTGTGCCTCCTGATGCATTAAATCAGTAGTTGGTATATGATATGAGCTTCCAGACAGCCCCTTTGTCTGTCCCTTTAAAAGACAGCCGTTTTGGTCTCTATGGCGACAGAAATGGCAAACTCAACACCTGATTCCCTGAAGATCACCTGAGCTTCTCTCTCTCTCTCATGCAATACTCACATGCACATTATTTTACCAAATTCTCACCTGCAAACACAAACAGGAAGAAGTATTAATAAAAAAGACTCTTACTTCGCTCCGTGGTCTTGGAATAACTCGCAAAACTTGCTCCATCTAAATGATCTAGTCCCATTAAATGAATGTTAAAATGCCGTGTAATTCAAAAATGCAACTGCCACATGTGACCTGTTTCTGTCCTCTATGTGTGATTTTGACTCAGCTGTTTTTCTATTTCTATTTAAATTGTAACTGGTCTGCTGTCTTGGCCAGGTCTCCCTCGGAAAAGAGATTTCAATCTCAAGGGACTTCCTGGTTAAATAAAGGTTAAATAAATAAAAAATGTACGAGTGAAAACCACAATGTAAAAATATATAGAATAGAAACCTAAATTCAGTTAGGTTTCTCAGTCAATTTGTTTGTTTTCAGTAAAAGTACAGACATTTTATCAGTAAAATGTATTAAAGTAGAAGTACTGAACAATGGTGCCATCCTGAGTGCTAAATTATTGATGTGTGAACCTATTCTGCTGGCTAGCTCCCCAAGGTAGAAAATAAAAAATGCTTATTTGCTTTGCTTTTGAAAGTAAAATGAGAAGATGGAAATCGACCGCATGCCTGTGTGTTAAGCACAGAGCTAGAGTCAGGACATGGTTAGCCTAGCTTAGCATGAAGGCTGGAAAGCAGGGGAGATACTCTGTAACTCTGGTCCATCACCCCAGACCATTGATGCCTCCCACTATACATGGCATTAGGCTGCCTGCATGTCTGTCTGTCTGTCTGTCTGTCTGTCTGTCTGTCTGTCTGTCTGTCTCTCTGCCTGTCTGTCTGTCTGCCTGCCTGCCTGTCTGTCCGTCTGTCCGTCTGTCTGTCTGTCTGTCTGTCTGTCTGTCTGCCTGTCTGTCTGTCTGCCTGCCTGTCTGCCTGTCTGCCTGTCTGTCTGTCTGTCTGTCTGCCTGTTTGCCTGCCTGCCTGCCTGCCTGCCTGTCTGCCTGCCTGCCTGCCTGCCTGCCTGCCTGTCTGCCTGCCTGTCTGCCTGCCTGTCTGTCTGCCTGTCTGCATGCCTGTCTGCATGCCTGTCTGCCTGTCTGTCTGCCTGTCTGCCTGCCTGCATGCCTGCCTGCCTGCCTGTCTGCCTGCCTGCCTGTCTGTCTGCCTGTCTGCATGCCTGCCTGTCTGCCTGCCTGCCTGCCTGTCCTTCCATTACCATCGACTTTACACTTGGCAGGTGTATTTCTGAGGAAATGCAGTGTTAATCACAACCTCTTACAATCTATGGCACATATTTATTGGTAGTTTGTTCTATACAGACTGTTCAGTGTATTGAGACAGGACGCATATTAACTGTTACACCGCTGAACGGCATGCTGGGTAGAGCTCGCTCTCTGTCGCTTGACTGTACATTCAAGAAAAGATAAAGAAAGAGAGACCTGACATGTTAAGCATCCCCTGATGTAATCATTTTGTTCCTGGATGCTTTCATTCCTAACCTCGTCCCAGAAAGCTGGCTGTTGGCAAAAGATGCGGATACTCTACGGTTTTTCTTCTTCTAAATGTTAATTAAAAAAAAAAAAAAGAAAAATCAGTCATCCATAATTCCTAAAAGTGAGTGAATAAAGTTTGGGAACCACTGTTCTAGGGGACACAACTATGTCATGGCAGGTGTATTGCTTGGGACCTATAGTCTCACATTGTCAGACCTTCCTCCGCAGCGTTGCAGAGGAAGGTCTGACAGGATTCCTGTATGGGAGAAAGAAGTGCTCTGGTTTATTGGCATGTGTACGTTTGCTGAGAAGAAGCCTCTCCGTTGCAGGAACACCCTGATCACATTCACACAGTTACATATTCATATGGAAGCTGCCCAGTACAACCACAGGTTGGTGTGCAGGACCCTGAGTTGGGGTTAAGGGCCTTGCACAAGGGTGCTCTTTCACTTTCCCCACCCAGATTTGATCCTGTCGGTCTGCGGATTGACACGACAACCTCCAGGGCAGTAGCTCGCTTCACTGACCTTTAGGCCACCACTGCCCCATTGGATTGGACAGCTAGCTGTCTGGATTCACCCTTCAGAGATCTGAGGAGCAGTTAACCATAGTCCCCATAAATCAGCCGGAGCTTTCTTTGTGTTTGGAGCCGAACACAAAGAAAGCCCAAGGTAATGGATATCCGGCTTAAATTAGGGACATCCGGCAATGTTTCCGGCAGCACAATCCCTGAAGTATATATGTACAATATACTCGGGACCCAAGAAAGCTCAGTGCAGTGTGAAGTTGTTTGGATGAACATTTCTCAAGCAGCAATACCAGAGGCCAAGCAAGTTCCCAACAGGCAAGTTTTAAATGGGCAATGCACCGGTGTTATTTCAATTAGTTAACATGTGGTACCGTCTGGCACACTTTCCTTTATAATCTTTTTGGCAGAGTGGAGACACGTAAAAGTGACAGCGGTATAAAAATCAAGAGAAGCCGGTTCCATAACAGCAGCATTTATTCTTTATTCTTGTTTTCTGCCAGTAACTTTGCCAAGATTCCTAATCTTTTTGTTTAAATGTTGGTGTTTTCACTGTATTTCTTCATTCTGTGAACATCCATAACTTGATTTTGAAGTTTTATCTGGAGTCAAAGAAGGGGTTGTTGATTCATATGTGACAATACTTCATATGCATACGCAGATATAAATAGGCCACTTGATGCCAATCGGCTCTATTGTTAAGAAGGTTAAATGGTAAGCAGTGTGCTGATTGCCGGGGACAGCGCACATTAATACTGCTGGTCCCATTGCCCTCCTCCTCCCTGTGTCTGCCCCTCCTTCCTCTCTCTTTCTCTTTGTATGACAACGGGCAGTCAGTTCCTGTGTCATTGTTAGGGATCCATCTGCCTGGCCACACACACACAGAGCGACAGCAGCAATTAAACCTGTTTGACACACTTGCAGAGAGGCGCTTTGGGCTGTGTGTCCGGCACGAGCCATCTGTGAAACAACTACACACACACACACACACACACACACACACACACACACACATACGTTGACATTCCTGCCAGCCCCCCTCTATTTTATTTTAATATTTAAAAAAGGACCCTCCATCCTGCTCCTGTTCTTCTCTTGTGATGGACAGAAGAAACAGAAAGAAATTTAAAGATTGGTTGGTTGGTTGGTTGGTTGGTTGGATGGATGGATGGATGGATGGATGGTTGGTTGGTTGGTTGGTTGGATGGATGGATGGATGGATAGATGGATGGATGGATGGATGGATGGATGGATGGATGGATGGATGGATACATGGGTAGGTGGATACATGGGTAGGTGGATGGATGGGTAGGTGGATGGATGGATGGATGGATGGATGGATGGATACATGGGTAGGTGGATACATGGGTAGGTGGATGGATGGGTAGGTGGATGGATGGATGGATGGATGGATGGATGGATGGATGGATGGGTAGGTGGATGGATGGATGGATGGATGGATGGATGGATGGATGGATGGGTAGGTGGATACATGGGTAGGTGGATGGATGGGTAGGTGGATGTATGGATGGATGGATGGATGGATGGATGGATACATGGGTAGGTGGATGGATGGGTAGGTGGATGTATGGATGTATGGATGGATGGATGGATGGATGGATGGATGGATACATGGGTAGGTAGATGAGTGTGTAGCTGGATGAGTGGGTGTCTGGGGAGGGAGGACAGCATGAATGGATGGCAGATTGGGGAGCAGACCTTTTATTTATTGACGCTCCCTGAAGTAGGGCACCAGGCAGACAGATAGATAGACAGAGCAGCTGTAACTACTGGTGGCCGCAGCCCCCATCTGAAGATATTGTATTGATATTAGGCTGTTAACAGGAGATTACCATGTGGATGATTGGGAGTCTGGGCCAGACTGGGTCTCCACCGTGTGCTTTGGGGGCAGCTGATTATGACGATACCATTGTTCTTTTTTATGTAAATCTCAAAAGTGCTCCACTTTCTGCTCTTGGCACAGGAATAGAAGCCGAGAGAGGGAGTAAAAGGGTCAAAGGTTAATTTTATTTAATTTCCTTTTTAATTAAAAAAAAAAAGCCCATATTTAAAAAAAATAAATAGTTAATCCGCTTAAGCAGACTGTTATCCCAATTTTGTTTGCACACACAGAACACACCAGAATAGGCTTCAGCAGATAGAAAATAACGTTTTGAACTCCATCAAAAGCAAACAGGCAAAAAGGACATTTTAAATTCAAAGAGACCCATTCAAAAAAGTCAGAATGTAAAATGCATTCAAGCCGAGTAGACCCAAACAGAGAGAGAAGACCAACACTAAAGCAGGATAATCCCCCGTCAATGAACAAGCAGGTGCACTGTCGGAAAAAAGCCACACCACTTCCTAATGTCTGGGCAATATGGAGAAAATCAAATGTTACAAGATTTTGAACCAAATACCTCGATATTGATACTGCGGCGATATTATAGTGTTGACTATTGGGGTTTCGATTAATAATCATCAGTAATATGGATATAATGACAAAATGGGTAAAGGACAATTAAAAACAAAATGGCTAGTAAGTCTGGTAAATTCAGAAAAAGACATTACTTTACTGTATTGTAGTCTGTAAATCCAGAAAAAGACATTACTTTACTGTATTGTAGTCTGTAAATCCAGAAAAAGACATTACTTTACTGTATTGTAGCCTGTAAATCTAGAAAAAGACATCACTTTACTGTATTGTAACCTGTAAATCTAGAAAAAGACATCACTTTACCGTATTGTAGCCTGTAAATCCAGAAAAAGACATTACTTTACTGTATTGTAGCCTGTAAATCTAGAAAAAGACATCACTTTACCTTATTGTAGCCTGTAAATCCAGAAAAAGACATCACTTTACCGTATTGTAGCCTGTAAATCCAGAAAAAGACATCACTTTACCGTATTGTAGCCTGTAAATCCAGAAAAAAACATCACTTTACTGTATTGTAGCCTGTAAATCTAGAAAAAGACATCACTTTACTGTATTGTAGCCTGTAAATCTAGAAAAAGACATCACTTTACCGTATTGTAGCCTGTAAATCCAGAAAAAGACATAACTTTACTGTATTGTAGCCTGTAAATCTAGAAAAAGACATCACTTTACCGTATTGTAGCCTGTAAATCTAGAAAAATACATTACTTTACTGTATTGTAGCCTGTAAATCTAGAAAAAGACATTACTTTACTGTGTTGTAGCCTGTAAATCCAGAAAAAGACACCAATTTACTGTATTGTAGCCTGTAAATCCAGAAAAATACATTACTTTACTGTATTGTAGCCTGTAAATCTAGAAAAAGACATTACTTTACTTTATTGTAGCCTGTAAATCTAGAAAAAGACATTACTTTACTGTATTGTAGCCTGTAAATCTAGAAAAAGACATTACTTTACTGTATTGTAGTCTGTAAATCCAGAAAAAGACATTACTTTACTGTATTGTAGCCTGTAAATCTAGAAAAAGACATCACTTTACTGTATTGTAACCTGTAAATCTAGAAAAAGACATCACTTTACTGTATTGTAGCCTGTAAATCTAGAAAAAGACATTACTTTACTTTATTGTAGCCTGTAAATCTAGAAAAAGACATTACTTTACTGTATTGTAGCCTGTAAATCTAGAAAAAGACATTACTTTACTGTATTGTAGCCTGTAAATCTAGAAAAAGACATCACTTTACCGTATTGTAGCCTGTAAATCCAGAAAAAGACATAACTTTACTGTATTGTAGCCTGTAAATCTAGAAAAAGACATCACTTTACCGTATTGTAGCCTGTAAATCTAGAAAAATACATTACTTTACTGTATTGTAGCCTGTAAATCTAGAAAAATACATTACTTTACTGTATTGTAGCCTGTAAATCTAGAAAAAGACATCACTTTACCGTATTGTAGCCTGTAAATCCAGAAAAAGACATCACTTTACTGTATTGTAGCCTGTAAATCTAGAAAAAGACATTACTTTACTGTATTGTAGCCTGTAAATCTAGAAAAAGACATTACTTTACTGTGTTGTAGCCTGTAAATCCAGAAAAAGACACCAATTTACTGTATTGTAGCCTGTAAATCCAGAAAAATACATTACTTTACTGTATTGTAGCCTGTAAATCCAGAAAAAGACTTCACTTTACTGTATTGTAGCCTGTAAATCTAGAAAAAGACATCACTTTACTGTATTGTAGCCTGTAAATCTAGAAAAAGACATCACTTTACTGTATTGTAGCCTGTAAATCTAGAAAAAGACATTACTTTACTTTATTGTAGCCTGTAAATCTAGAAAAAGACATTACTTTACTGTATTGTAGCCTGTAAATCTAGAAAAAGACATCACTTTACCGTATTGTAGCCTGTAAATCCAGAAAAAGACATTACTTTACTGTATTGTAGCCTGTAAATCCAGAAAAAGACACCAATTTACTGTATTGCAGCCTGTAAATCCAGAAAAAGACTTCACTTTACTGTATTGTAGCCTGTAAATCCAGAAAAAGACACCACTTTACTGTATTGTAGCCTGTAAATCTAGAAAAAGACACCAATTTACTGTATTGTAGCCTGTAAATCCAGAAAAATACATTACTTTACTGTATTGTAGCCTGTAAATCCAGAAAAAGACATTACTTTACTGTATTGTAGCCTGTAAATCCAGAAAAAGACATTACTTTACTGTATTGTAGCCTGTAAATCCAGAAAAAGACATTACTTTACTGTATCGTAGCCTGTAAATCCAGAAAAATACATTACTTTACTGTATTGTAGCCTGTAAATCCAGAAAAAGACACCACTTGTGTCATATTATAACATCAAAACTTAAAGACATATCTAGCCTCATATAACCATGTCGATATAATACATATTATCATAATTTAATCGGATGTTGATGCAAGTGGGGTGGCAGTAGCTCAGTCCGTGGGGAGTTGGGTTGGCAACCAGAGGGTTGCTGGTTCTAGTCCCTGTACGGAGTGTGGCCAGTTCACCTCCTCTTGAGCAAGGCACCGAACCCCCCTCACTCACTCTGACATCTCTCCATTAGTGCACGTAAAGGACCTATGTACGGCATGCGTGTGTATTTCAGGCCTGTGTGTAATAACAACAGAGTGTAAATTGTAATTTCCCCATAGGGGATCAATAAAGAGTATAAATTATAAAAATAAAACAGATGTTTGGCAATAACACACACATCTGGCTCCTTAGTTGTGTGTTTCACCTTCTTTAACAGCTGGTTGCTAACTGTGTCCCTCTGCCTGTTGGTGCTGAGCAGGCAGCGTACACAGCGGCCGAAACACAACGTCATGAGAGCGGTGAGAGTCAACCAAAACAATAAAGCCGTAAAAAACCAAAACAATGAGCTGAAAGACGCTAAAAAACTGTGTAGAGTTGAGGGGAACTGCAGAGTCGGGTGATAATTATCTATGTGTTTGTCACTAAGGGGGACCCCTTTCCCATAAAAGAGCATTTGATCCATTGTTAATATAACAAATATTGATTACACCAGCTTTAAATTACTGTAATATATTTAACAATATAATATTTAAAGAGATACCGTATATACAGGTAAAAGCCAGTAAATTAGAATATTTTGAAAAACTTGATTTATTTCAGTAATTGCATTCAAAAGGTGTAACTTGTACATTATATTTATTCATTGCACACAGACTGATGCATTCAAATGTTTATTTCATTTAATTTTGATGATTTGAAGTGGCAACAAATGAAAATCCAAAATTCCGTGTGTCACAAAATTAGAATATTGTGTAAGGGTTACATTTTGAAGACACCTGGTGCCACAAAGTAATCAGCTGATTAACTCAAAACACCTGCAAAGGGCTTTAAATGGTCTCTCAGTCCAGTTCTGAAGCCTACACAAACATGGGGAAGACTTCAGATTTGACAGCTGTCCAAAAGGCGACCATCGACACATTGCACAAGGAGGGAAAGACACAAAAGGTTATTGCTGAAGAGGCTGGCTGTTCTCAGAGCTCTGTGTCCAAACACATTAATAGAGAGGCAAAGGGAAGGAAAAACTGTGGTCAGAAAAAGTGTACAAGCGATAGGGATCACCGCGCCCTAGTCAAGATTGTGAAAAAAAAGAT
Organism: Percina caprodes; assembly: GCA_013375575.1. Lineage (NCBI taxonomy): Eukaryota > Metazoa > Chordata > Actinopteri > Perciformes > Percidae > Percina > Percina caprodes. The sequence goes on from JABXJD010000166.1 coordinate 36,042, forward strand.
TCACAAGGAGTGGACAGCTGCTGGAGTCAGTGCTTCAAGATCCACCACCAAGAGACGCTTGAAAGACATGGGTTTCAACTGCCGCATACCTCGTGTCAAGCCACTGTTGACCAAGAAACAGCGCGAAAAGCGTCTCACCTGGGCTAAGGAAAAAAGAGCTGGACTGCTGCTGAGTGGTCCAAAGTCATGTTTTCTGACGAAAGCAAATTTTGCATTTCCTTTGGAAATCGAGGTCCCAGAGTCTGGAGGAAGACAGGAGAGGCACAGGATCCACGTTGCCTGAAGTCTAGTGTAAAGTTTCCACCATCAGTGATGGTTTGGGGTGCCATGTCATCTGCTGGTGTCGGTCCACTCTGTTTCCTGAGATCCAGGGTCAACGCAGCCGTCTACCAGCAAGTTTTAGAGCACTTCATGCTTCCTGCTGCTGACCTGCTCTATGGAGATGGAGATTTCAGGTTCCAACAGGACTTGGCGCCTGCACACAGCGCAAAATCTACCCGTGCCTGGTTTACGGACCATGGTATTTCTGTTCTAAATTGGCCAGCCAACTCCTGACCTTAGCCCCATAGAAAATCTGTGGGGTATTGTGAAAAGGAAGATGCAGAATGCCAGACCCAAAAACGCAGAAGAGTTGAAGGCCACTATCAGAGCAACCTGGGCTCTCATAACACCTGAGCAGTGCCAGAAACTCATCGACTCCATGCCACGCCGCATTAATGCAGTAATTGAGGCAAAAGGAGCTCCAACCAAGTATTGAGTATTGTACATGCTCATATTTTTCATTTTCATACTTTTCAGTTGGCCAACATTTCTAAAAACTCCCTTTTTTGTATTAGCCTTAAGTAATATTCTAATTTTGTGACACACGGAATTTTGGATTTTCATTTGTTGCCACTTCAAATCATCAAAATTAAATGAAATAAACATTTGAATGCATCAGTCTGTGTGCAATGAATAAATATAATGTACAAGTTACACCTTTTGAATGCAATTACTGAAATAAATCAAGTTTTTCAAAATATTCTAATTTACTGGCTTTTACCTGTATATCTTAAAAAGAGGAGCCATACACAAGTCCTGAAACACACCTGAACCCACAATCCTGTAAATCCATAATATCCATTTTAGTGTGTGTGTGTGTGTGTGTGTGTGTGCAGTAATCCCTGTGTTATAGGCTTCGTAAATACATGGTTTCACCTCTCTTGCATCCCTAAGCTTATGTTTAAGCTTTCATATCATTTACTGTAACTGTACTTACTTCACTGGAGGTGGTCTACGAGGTAAATGGCGCCCTTTCCTCCGCACTGAACAAACACAGCGCTGAAAACACATCGCGGTAGCGGAAAAGGGTTGTGAACAAACAGGGTACATTAGATGTACCCTGTTTGTTGGGAACAAGGGTCTTGTACATTTATTAAGTGTGTCATGGTATAGGATCCAAGGCTGTAGTACTCGAGTACGGTCTTGGACTCGAGTCTGGACCGTTTTTCTATGGTCTTGGACTTGTCTCAAACTCGCTAGTATTTAGACTCGGACTTGTCTCGGTCTCGGCCACTGGTCTTGCCAGATATGGCTCTTGGTCTCGACCGAGTCCAGGTGTCTTTATTATGTTGATATTAATATTGGAGGGAAAGTGAAACCCAAAATGATAGTCTTGATACTGTCATGCATAAGACCTTTTCTTCTGTCCTGGACTCGGTCTTGACTTGGACTCGAACCTTTTTGAACTCGGTCTTGTCTTGGACTCAACCAGTCCTGATCTTGGACTTGACTTGACTCGGACTCAAACCTTTTTGGACTCGGTCTTGTCTTGGACTAGAACCTCTTTGGACTCGGTATTGACTTGGACTCAAGTAGTCCTGGTCTTGGACTCGACTTGACTCGGACTTGAACCTTTTTGGACTCGGTCTTGTCTTGGATTCAAACCTCTTTGGACTCGGTCTTGACTTGGACTCAACTAGTCCTGGTCTTGGACTTGACTTGGACTCGACTAAGGTGGTCTTCTTGACTACAGCCCTGATAGGATCAACTCGGGAGCAGGTAAGTGTTCAGAGACCCTACAGATCAATGAAAACTCAATGTACATCACTCCCCTAATCTATAATCTCAGAGACGTTGTGGTCTCTGGCTCATTGCGTGTGTTTTTACTGTAGGCTACATTGCTGAGGACCATTTCCCAGACCACATTGTGGTGATTTGGGTTTCTGAATGTTTATCCGACCTTTCAGTCAACCATGGTTTGAATTTATTTCACTATGGTATGAAAATCAACTTGAAACTTGCTTCCACCTTTGGTGTCCCTTTGCATGCTAATGCAGCTGAAAGAGTAGATTTGTCCCCCTTCGACATGGGACTGCAGGAATTGAACCACCAACCTTCCAATTGGCAGGCAACCGCTCTACCACTGAGCCACAGCCGCCCCAAATACACGAGGTTAGCATTATTTTATCTATTCCTTTTGTCAAAAAAATCCCATTGGCTCCTATCCTTTAGCGAATGTTACTCAAACAGAAGGAAATAGTGCATGTTTGAGACTAGTTTCAGAGGCAGATTAATACACATTTGGTCTAGTGAGTATTTGGGGCAGCTGGAAGGCATGTGGGGTATTAAGTCAAAAGTGTGTCTGTTCAATGGTAATGAAGGGAACATGTCACCCAGTGCAACAACAAGCTCTATGGCACATAAGATAGGCTCACACTCACACTTTGATTAGATTAGATAATACTTTATTCATCCCACAGCGGGGAAATTTACTTGTCACAGCAGCAGCAGCATTTTCTACAGTAAAAGCAGCAATAAAAACAAAAAAACAACAACAAACAAACACACAAGCACAAGCAAGCAAGCAAAACAGCAGACAGTGAGCAGCCGGTAAATGTAAATGTAGTGACATCAAGTAAAGGTTGCGTAAAGTGCAGTAGAACAATATTGCAGAGTGAGTGACGTTAAATTAAATTGAATATGTACACGCAGTAGTTGTTATTAGTAGGACCAATTTAACGTTGGTTTGGTTGTATGGTTCAAAAAGCAGGTTCAGAAATGTAAAACCATTCAGGTCTGCCTTGGGGGGAACGTGGAGCATGTGTGGTTTGTAATAAATGGTGATCTTTTAATCAGAATCAGCTTTATTTGCCAGGTATGAGGACACATACGAGGAATTTTACTTTGGAGCATCGTTGCTCACACTGTGCTTACACTCACAAAACAACCAAAACAAAAATATACACACTAATATATACACAATATATATACATACTATAAACAGAACAATATAGAAGCATGAGTGAACGAAGAGTTCAATAAAAAGTATTTAAATATGGAGCATAGTGCAAGGATACTGGGATAAATAGTATTATGTTATTATATGAACAGTATGGACACTATGGACAGTTCTGAAATAGGAAATAGAATGATGAATAAATAACAAATAAGAGAGATGTGAGAATGAGAATGATGAGTAAATAGTAAATAATAAATAATAAGTGAGATATGAGAATGGGAATGATGAGTAAATATAAAATAATAAGTGAGATATGAGAATGGGAATGATGAATAATACTGAATAAGTGGAATAATAAGTGGAACCAGTAACCAGGTGCTGTAGAGACAGTGATTACTGGGTTATTGACCAGAATTGAACCTGAAGAAGAAGAAGAAGTCAGCTGTTCATCAGAGAAATGGTGATCTTTTAAAAAGGTTTGGTAGCTACTTGTTATGTCATATCCCAAAGTGGCTGCAGCAGTAGAGCCAGTCAGTCAGTAGGAAGGTAAGGATCTGACTGGAAAACCACCGAATTTGTAAGTTGCTCTTCAGAGGCTGAAGTTATTTCCCTATTGGCTTTCAAATTCAGCTTCTGCGCTTGCGCACAGAGGCTCGGATCAGAGGTGGGGCTGAGAAAGAAAGGGGCGAACCAAGGGAGGGAGGGGGAGTCGCATTGAAATAACACCTGCAGAATAGGTGCGTGGAGTAATTTGTCCTCTACATTTTGGATAAATGGGTACTAATTATATGTTAATATCTATTACGCCAAGGATATATTTGTATTTACTTAAAGTGTCCCACTAGGGAAGTTAAATTGTCACACCCCTATAAGCATCAGCAAATGGTTTGTCCCAGCAGTTGTCAGCCTTTGCCAGCCTCCTCTTGTCAGAGCTCTTCTTAAAATGAAGCTATGAAGCCGGCGGCTCCAGCGGAGGAGAAGGAAGGGGACAGAAATGTAGAGCTGGCATCTACTTTCCCGTAGTTTAAGGACGCTTTTATACACAAATAGAGGGCATCCATGAAGAGCCCTAAGCTATTAACTTTATTATTATGTCGGAGGGAGCAGTCGCAGCCCGGTGCTTGCTGTACACAGTTCGTCTATTTATTCCAGTCTGAAGCAGGAATTCAGATACAAGTCTCAAGTAGATAAATTAGCATTAAAGTCGGTTAGTTTTTTGACACCCGTTTGCATTTTATAAGCTTTTTTTTTTCCTTTTTGTGGGGAAAGATTGTCAGGTTAAGCCACACGGAAGCAATGTATAATACAGTCTGGACGACGGAAAAAGCCGGTGAGGAAGAAGACTGGAGGGACGTGATGATGCCCTACTCCACAGAGCTGATATTTTACCTGGAAATGGACCAACCCCCAGGTAAGGAGACCTGTGACGGTAGAGGGGCTCGAGCTTGCTGGAGAGGAGGTGTAGTGGGTGGTTTGGTGGAAAGTTTTTAAAGCTTAATGTTACATCCAGCTGCGACAATTGGGTCTTTTTTTGTTTTTTTTCTTCTTCTCGAGGGATTTATTTGCATTTAAGGTGATATATTTTGTAAGTTTTTGGCAGTGCGTCATTACCGTTACTGCCATAGTTTTGACATCAACTTAGCACTATTCTGCTAGTGCTGTAACGTTACAGGGAAGCTGGTAACTTGAGCTTTAATTAAAAATATTTAGCGAGATTTTGTCTTTAATCGACGCCAATGACAACGCTTTTAACACAATTTACAGTGTTTCTCTGTCTCCGGTGCGTCCGTTTTAGCAGAAATGCTCCTTTTGTACATTTACGTGCTTATTTCTGCTGTGACACAGTAGCTGCAGCTCTCCCAACCTGCACTTACAGACACATTTACAGACAATACCCCCATGTAGTATGTATTTTAGAGGCAGCCGAAATCCTCCTCCTGTCCATCTGCATATATGAGATATGATAAATAAATGGCAAAGGTGACAGAAATCACAGCCCAAATCGTTTTGGACTAAAATGCAATAAACACCAATGCAGTTCTTTGTAGCCGAATTTGCTCCTTGAAACCAGTTACACATTGATGCAACTACAGTTTTACAGTTGTTTTTTTTAACTCCATATTCAAAGTCTAAATCAACCAGCTCCATTTGGATCATCCCGGAATTTGGTCTGCCTGGTGCCGACAACGGGGAAGGGGGGGGGGATGGGACACGGAGAACAGAGAGGGTCCTGGGCATGAAACCAAACCGGGAATAAAAGGTCCCGAACATTTCATAACCGTAAAACCATTCCCTGACGCGCATGTATAAGACTTTGTGCCTCTATCTAGCAAACTGTCATCTAGATTTGAATATATTTAAGTCATTCTTTCATTCATTCATTCATTCCCCGGCAATTGTTTCAGTGTCATTTGACTCCAAGCCCCCCCCCCCCTTTTCTCCCCTCGGTGCGTTGAATGGATCATGGCGCAGATGTGGGACGTTGTTTCCAGGAGGCGCTGTTGAATGCAGTTTGCCCGGTAGCTCTGTCCCCTTTTCCTCTCCTCCTCCTTTCTCTTCCCTCATTTATCTATTGACATGTACTGCCACATTCTGCAGCCGCCACAAAGTGCAGCATTATGTCATATCTTTGGCATGTATGAGAGATAATGCAACAACAAAAATCCCCTCAGGTTAAAAGGCTTTATCAAAGAGAGTATTTCAACCTTTTAGATCATAGTCATTCAAACTGTATTCAGGATGAAGCTTGTAGCAGCAAATAGGGGAAAAAATAGGCTTCATGCACCGTTACATTTTCTAGTCAGTTATTGCATCCCTGTAGTGCGTTGTTGATTCTTTAATTTGAGGTATATTGAAGTCGAAGTGAAGAGGGCTGGTGCAATATCTCAAGCCAGATATTGTTTCCTTTTTGGCTAAAAAAGAGAGGAATTGATTCTTTCTTTCTGTCCATTTGACAGTCATGTTGGAGCTACAGTAGAGTGAATCAACTGAACTCAATGCGTCGGGGATGTGAATGCAGCACACTGGCTCTTTGCTGGTGATTCACATACTTAAGTGCAGCTGTACCTTGGGTTACATAGCACCTGGTGCCATTCATTTTGTGTGTATGTGTCCACTCAGCTTGTCTGTGCCTCAACATATGCTGAGTGTCTTTGTCTTGACATAACTGAAATGCAATTGGAAGAGACAGGAGAAAGAGGCAAAGGGAGGGTGACATAGAGGTAGAAAAGTGGAAGAAATGACAAGCGGAGGAAGCAGGGATAATGGAAGGTTGAGGAGATAAGTGAAGAAGAAGCGTCTGCAGAAGAGAAAAGAAGTGTCTTACAGTCATTCATTATAATATTTATTACACTGGAATTGAAACGTGAAAGCTTCAGTGACATTTAGGTGTGTGGGGGTGCGGGTCATTAGCCACTGCCACCCCTGGGGGAGGGCGAAGCCTCCGTTTCCACTCGCAAGTGTGTATAAATGTGATTGTGCGGTGCACACTGAGTCTCGTCTTAACCTTTTTGGCATTTCTTGCCTGTTGTGCTGCACATGACTTCCCAGTTCCCCTACCGTCCAGGTAGTGTGTGTTCACACCTACCCTGCATGAAAATTAACGTGCACAGGCTCTAAGTTTGTAATGATTCAGTTTATTTGATGTTGTGAAATTGTGAGAATGTAGGGCAGATTTAACAAGGCTATCTTCACTTCATAGACCACCTTGTTATGCAACAGTAATGACAACATTAAAAGCAGCAGAGCTGCCTTTTTGTTAAGTGAGTAAGCAACTAATTGCTTGTTGGGGTCCATTGTTAATCATGTTCAATAAAGACATATTATATTTTATTGTGTGTGTGTGTGTGTGTGTGTGTGTGTGTGTGTGTGTGTGTGTGTGTGTGTGTGTGTGTGTGTGTGTGTGTGTGTGTGTGTGTGTGTGTGTGTGTGTGTGTGTGTGTGTGTGTGTGTGTGTGTGTGTGTGTGCAATCATACTGGAGAAACACATTTTTCAAGTGGTCAAAGAAATCCTTTTGACAGATAATTTTCAAGCACATATATACATACACACATACATACATACACACACACATACACATACATATATACATACACACATACACATACATATACACATACATACATACACACATATATACATACACACACACACACACACACACATATACACATACATATATACATACACACATACACATACATATACACATACATACATACACACATATATACATACACACACATATACATACACACATACATATATACACACACATACACATATATACATACTTTTACTGCTCCATTATTGAATCTAAATCTCCATATTTTTTGACTATTGAAATCAATCATTATTTAACATAATTACTCATTGTCTTTTTTTTCCCATTAATCTGTGTTTGTGACGGAGCTAAAATCGTAATTGCAATTACAATTTGGATTAATTGCACAGCCTTACTATTACTTTAGTTCATAAACGGGGCTAATTTATGCAAAACCAGCCGTGTTAAGCTGCTGCTGTTGATATGAACGACATGCACAGAGAGATGTCAAGCCTGTTCACATGCAGACCCTAACCAGCAGCTGTCGGTGCGGGTTGACGTGGAGATGGGTCTGGTTGACTAACTAACTAATCCAGTTAGTTAGTTACTAACTAATCCATTCATAGCTCTTTTATATCTTTTCATAAAGCCAAAAAGGGGTTATTGCCTAAAATATTTCAAAAGGTTTTCCTTCTTAAAGGTCCCATGGCATGAACATTTCACTTTGAGGTTTTTTAATATTAATGAGTCCCCCAGCCTGCCTATGGCCCCCCAGTGGCTAGAAATGGTGATAGTTGTAAACCGAGCCCTGGGTATCCTGCTCTGCCTTTGAGAAAATGAAAGCTCAGATGGAATCTGGAATCTTCCCCTTATGAGGTCATAAGGGGAAAGTTTACCTCCCCTTTCTCTGCTTTGCCCGCCCAGAGAATTTGACCCCCCATGAGAGAGAGAGACATCATGGCTTTCAAACAAGCAAAGTGGTAGTTGGTCAAGACCACACCCCCAGGTCTACATGAAAGAGACTTCAGATACAGTATTAGGGGACCACTAAGGTCTATATAAAAGAGACATCAGATACAGTATTAGGGACCACTAAGGTCTATATAAGAGACTTCAGATACAGTATTAGGGACCACTAAGGTCTATATAAAAGAGACATCAGATACAATATTAGGGACCACTAAGGTCTATATAAAAAAGACTTCAGATACAGTATTAGGGACCACTAAGGTCTATATAAAAGAGACTTCAGATACAGTATTAGGGACCACTAAGGTCTATATAAAAGAGACTTCAGATACAGTATTAGGGGACCATTGAGGTCTATACAAAAGCATCCAAAGAGCACCATGTCATTGGACCTTTAAGATCGGGTTGTGATGATCCTAAAAGTCTCTATGAAGGTACAATGTAAAAGCAGACTTTTATTACAGTATGTTGAGTCAAATTGTGAAATTCTTACGGGAAAATGTTGGAAGTATTTTTCAATTCAGATCAAAAACTTAGACCTAATAAGTGATATTTATGTTCGTGGACATGGCCGTTGGTTGAATGTGTTTGGCTGTGTTCATATTTTTGTAGCAAAAAGGGTTTTTGAAGGCAAAAATACCAAAATATTGTTCGTTTTGCAGCTTGTCATCTGGGAGGATTGTCTGTTTTTCTTGGTTTTATGTGACTTTAAATTACCTTTTTTAGTTTGAAGGTAGGCTATCATCTTGGACTTTGATGTCACATAATTATTGAAAAAATTGAATTTTTTTTGCTGTCCTAACCATTTGCCGGATTGGATAGTTTATTTACTGACTGAAATAACTATGAATAAGTGAATAAATGAGTCTCTTAAACACACATTGAGCTGCCAGTCTCGCTGTGTCCAATAGGAGACGACCTGTTGATTTAGTGCTCGCTGCTGCGCGGTTGGCTCTGAGTGTGTGTGTGTGTGTGTGTGTGTGTGTGTGTGTGTGTGGTGTCCCAGAAGGAATTGATATACCACTGGATAACTCCACCTCCCTTCCTTCCTTTCTTTCTTTCTTAGGCACGCCCCCACTGCTGCCTCCTGATTGGCCAAGGGGGCGGGCCTCCGTGCAGGGATTAGTTCACGCGTCGTTTGTCTTTTAGGTTCAGCCTCGCTCGCTCTTTTCTTCAGTCTGACTGAGCAGAGAGCAGGCGGTGGAGGAGGAGGTAGAGGAGGAGAGAGACAGATCGAGAGAGAGAGAGAGAGAGAGAGAGAGAGTAGGCGGGAGGAGGGAAACAGCTGAGAGACGAGTGAAAGCATGCAGCTAACGGCGAGTACGATGCTAGAGGACGGTAAGAGAAGGATTTGGTCTTTTCGTTCTCTTTTGTTACTGCCTTTGTTTGTTGTCGGTTACTTTCTCAGACTTCACTTTTCTTGTTCCAATCTGTCTATTTATTTAGTGGTTTCACACTTTTTTCCTTTCTATTTTTCACCACTTTAATGTTGTTGCAACCCCCCTCTTCTTCTGCACAAAACTTAAATCTTAGAGAGAGAGAGAGAGAGAGAGAGAGAGAGAGAGAGAGGGAGAGGATATTCTTTCCCCTGTTGTTACTTTGCTTTTGTACCTTACAATCTGGGGAACTAGTGCAGTTGATCCCCAGAAAGTTACTTACCAAGCAAGAAATGCCAAAACACTCTCTGGTTCCAGCATCTCAAATGAGAGGATTTTCAGCTTGTTGTTCAATTTCAATTCAATTTGTTGAATTTTATTTATAATATCAATTCATAACAAGAGTTATCTCAAGACACTTTACAGATAGAGTAGGTCTAGACCAGATAGAGTAGGTCTAGACTACACTCCAGAATTTACAAGGACCCAACAGTTCTCATTTGTTGTCATTTTATTATTTTTTTGATTTTATTCAGACAAAAATGTTGCATTAGACAAACCATTTTATAGACAAAATGTCCGTCTACTGTTGCAGAAATCTGGACTCTGATTTGAAAACTCAACTTAACGCTGTTAAGCATCACCATATGTGAGAGTGTGTGCTTTCACAGCCGTGACGCTGAAACACACCCCCGTACTGTAGATGCTCACACACAACCTGTGTGTGTGTGTGTGTGTGTGTGTGTGTGTGTGTGTGTGTGTGTGTGTGTGTGTGTGTGTGTGTGTGTGTGTGTGTGTGTGTGTGTGTGTGTGTGTGTGTGTGTGTGTGTGTGTGTGTGTGTGTGTGTGTGTGTGTGTGTGTGTGTGTGTGTGTGTGTGTGTGTGTGTGTGTGTGTGTGTGTGTGTGTGTGTGTGTGTGTGTGTGTGTGTGTCCTTTGTCTGCTGAGGGGGGGGGGCTGCGCTGACGGCCGCCTTTGTTCACCGTCCCCCTTGTGCGCTCTCAGAATTTTATGCAGCAGTTGTGACTGATTGTTTTTAACAGATTTAGAACAATGCATTTGTGTAAAACTAACAGCTTTCATATTTAATGACATTTCCACGTTGTGTCCTCTTCGGTAGGACGGTTGTCATGACTGAGTTTGGCTTGTTTTACGCAGGACAGATGTTAAAGTATTGAGCGGTGGGTCGGAGGTGTGTCCAGTGGACTTTTGCAACAAAGGATGTGAATGTTGCTCCTGTTGTTGTTGTTGTTGTTGTTGTTGTTGTTGTTGTTGTTGTTGTTTCGTAGTAGCTCTAAAACGAGAAGTCCTAAGCAAGAAGTAATGATTATTTTTTTATTATGATGACAATTTAAACTCAAGATCAATTTATGACTTTTATTCATGTCTTTATTATGTAGTATGACCACATTTGCACTTGTTTCCGGTTCTTAGTTTGGTGGATTTGCTGCTTTATTTTATTTTTATTTTTTAAAAAGCTGTCACTTTAAATAAAATATTTTTAAATAGAAACTTGAAATGTTGCTCAAACAACTTCAGCAAGTTCTAGATATCCGTAACATTTTATGGTCTTTGAATTAAGCCAAAAAGTAGTGGATTAATTGCAAAATATTATGTAGCTGCAGCCTGGTGTCAGTTATGTTAAAGTTCTTTAAAAAATAATTCGTTTTTTTGCGTGTGTGTGTGTAATTTGCACTCTGTCTATCGTGTGTGTGTGTGTGTGTGTGTGTGTGTGTGTGTGTGTGTGTGTGTGTGTCAGACACACAAAGTACTGACAGAGGGGAACCGTGCAGATTGACAGCTTCAGCTGCACTAACTGAATGACTTACTGGCCGATCGCCGTGGCGATGTGAAAGAGGAGGGAGGAGTGAAGGGGTGAGAGAGAGAGAGAGAGAGGGGAAAAATGTGAGGACAGGATGGGTTGAAGGAGAACAAAGGGAACAGGTGTGTGAGAAGTAGATTACATATAATAAGTGTTAAGGTTGGTTAAGAAGATAACGTCGTGGCCATAACTACAACTTGTCATTACTTTAGATGACACCTTATTAGAGCAACCGGGAAATATTTTGATAATTTAAGTCTTTTTTTTCATGAACAAAAGTAAAAATTCTCTGTCAGCTTGTTAAATGTGAATATATTCTAGTTTCTTCTGTCCTCTGGGACAGTAAAGTGAATGTCTTTGAGTTATGGACAAAGCAAGACAGTCATCTTGGACATTTTTCATCTTTTTTTTACATTTTATATAGAAAATATTTGACAGATTAATCAACAATTAGTTATTAATTATATTTAGTAGTTGCAGCCCTGAACTACTTCATATCTCATATTAAGTTTGTATTAAATGTCAGTGTTTTAGCTTGCTCTGCTGCCCCAAGTGGCCAAAAAGTTACAACAGCTGTAATTACCACCTTAGTCACTAATGTGATTCCCAGCTGTGAAATGCAGTCAAAGAACACAGAAGTCCCGTCGTATGTGACCGTGAAGGGACGTGTTCCCATTCGTTTGCACCGGGACACTGAGTAATGGCCACGTTACTGCACGTACACACAGGGATCATGTCGGGTGTCAATGCTCCAGCTGTTTTCAGCTCTCCCTGTGCATTGTGGGAATTCCCCCGTCTGTTTTGCTGTCAGCCTTGTGTGCGTGTCGTCTGGTAATCAACGAGGCCAGAATGTTCCAGGACGCTCAAGCTGAAGGACAGCGCTCCTCCGATGGTGTTTCAGGGTACATCAGCGGACGTGTGTGTGTGTGTGTGTGCGTCTGTGTGTGTGTGCGTCTGTGTGTGTGTGTGTTCCTTAAAGTGTATCCAGATGTGCCGAGAGACTTCTGAAACCTTGGTCTGCTCCAATGTAGAGGAACTATGTGTGTGTTTTGGTATTGTGGGTCATGTTCACGCTAGCTCTGTTTGGCACATGGCAACAAACACGAGAGGTTCTGTTTTTGTTGGTTTTGTTATTATTTTTCAAAATAAAAGTTTGAGGCTGTCGTATAACATGTTAACAAAGGATCTCCCTATATTCATAAAACCAAAAGCTTTAAAGCTGCCATCAGTCCAAAGTTGACAGACCATGTATGGTTTGAGCTTGTGTGTAGTGTCTGCAGTTTTGCTTCAGATTATTATTATTTTTATTCAATTTTTATACAAAACAAAAGAACAACCTTAACTTTACAAATGTCTCAGGATGGTTAAACACAAGCAGCTGTATGATAACTTTGCCTAAATCAAATAATGTCAAAAACTGGCTCAAAAAGAATGTCATTTCTGTGCCATGAATACATAAACAAGCTTAATAAGAACAAGATCTATGCCACCCGTTGGCTCTGGGCGAGCAATGTGCATGTCTGGTTTTGTGGCTTGTGGATCCAACAAAAACAAAACACTTTATTTTAAATAACGCAAACCTTTTTTTTTTTTTAAGTGTGCTGTTTTTAAAATGTCTTGGCATCGGTGGTAGATATGATGCAGAGTGTAAACCTGAAGGGAACAGTCCATATCTGTTGGATTTCCAACATTGTCTGCTGTGATAAGAACTACAGAAGAACCCCTACGAACTACAGAAGAACCCCTACGAACTACAGAAGAACCCCCTACAGCAGCTCAGTGGGAGGTTGAGTTCAAAGACACGAGAAACTTTATGAAAACAAGAGTGTTGGCAGTTGTAACAAACTCCCCTTCAGGACCTGAAATGTCTTAAAGGCAGCTGGTAACTTTAACGTGTGTGTGTGTGTGTGTGTGTGTGTGTGTGTGTGTGTGTGTGTGTGTGTGTGTGTGTGTGTGTGTGTGTGTGTGTGTGTGTGTGTGTGTGTGTGTGTGTGTGTGTGTGTGTGTACTGGGATGATGTATTGTATGTACTGTTAGCCTGTGTAATTAATAACAACACGATCACCAACTGCACCGCTGCTGCCTTTTGTGGAGGTATAAAAACGGCTCCTGTGTTATTTGCATATGAAGTATGTGTGCATACCTGGGGACCTAGTGGTGTGTGTGTGTGTGTGTGTGTGTGTGTGTGTGTGAACATAGCCAAATATTCTAAAGCGATGAAATATGCGGAGAGTTTTGATTTGGTGTGACAATGCTTCGCTTCCTCTCCATCTGCAGTCATGGATGGATGGCTGAACTTTCCTGCAGAGCTGACACACACACACACACACACACCAGGTCATGTTACAATAATAACATGTCGCCTCGTTCTCTCCTCCAGCTCTTCCTCCGAAGCCAGCGAAGCCGCCCTCGTCAGTCGGGGTGGGAGGGGGCAGCACAAATGGCACCAAGGACGGAGGAACAGGAGGCTCCCTGCAAGAGGCCGAGTGGTACTGGGGGGACATATCCAGGTAAGAACACACTCAACACAGTGACCTTTTGCTCTCAAACTGTATTGACGCTGCTGTCTAGGGTCATTGGAGCTCTACATAAGATACTTATTGTGTGGAAAAACTGTGTGAAGTTGGTGTATGATGTGGATGAGTACATTGAATGGAAATCTGGTCCCTTAAGGGTGCACTGAGTCCCTGCATGGTTGTAGTCCTCTCTCCTCGATCCACTAGCTGCCCGCCCCCCCTGAACACACCGTGAAAACGCCCGGGCTCGGGAAACAACACGGGGGTCGTAAACATCAAAATCTAGAGGCACAGGCTGTGCACCAAAATACAACAAACCAGGTTCCAGCCAATCACAGACAAGTGTTGCACTAACCCCCGCCCTCTCCCCCAACCATCTTGTCGGTGATTGGCTGGCTGGCTAACTCTTTGTTTTAAAGTAGCTATTGACAAGACATGGGTGGCAAATACCCGTTGGCATGGTTTATATCTGTAGTAAGGACACTTCGGAGGACAAAACTGCCTTTATGTTGTGTTTGTGTTTTGATTTTATAGCAGTAACCTGGTCAGAAACTGAAAATAAATAAAAAAATTAACAACGTTGTGAGTTGATGAGTTTAAATTCAATGCTTTCCTTCTGCTAGGATCACAAAGGGTCATTTCTGCATGCATGTCCGGTTGTGTTCTATTGTATGCACTCATTATGTATTCAGTAAATACTTTTAAACTTTTCCATGAAATGTGTAGTTTTTTTGTGTGTGTAAATCTGTTAAAAATAAAGAAAGATGAATCCCAACTGTTTAGGCTGTGGTGACTCCACTCACCTTCTTAAGTGCAGGTTAGCTCTCAGACACAATCCACATACACTCAAATGATAACCACACCTACCTACAATGCAGACAGCCAGTCTGCCACCTTTTAACACACACACACTCTCACACACTCTCACACACACACACTCCCTGTTGGCTGGGATCAGTTGGTCCAGCTAGTCACTCCCTACATCATTTAATTGATGGACCGTTTACTTTGAGGCGTGTGGCTGCGGGGGAAAGTCCTGATCGCCTGCCACTGATAATTGAAGGCAGACTTTTCAAATAAAAACCATCTGTACACAAATTACTCAACCAACTCAAGCTCTTCTTTTTTTTTCTCTTCAGGGAGGAGGTGAACGATAAGCTCAGAGACATGCCGGATGGGACCTTCCTGGTTCGGGACGCTTCCACCAAGATGCAGGGCGACTACACACTCACACTGAGGTAAAGTCTAAGTTTAGTTGATATCCGAGTCATGAATGGAGTGTGTTTTAAAACAACGGGGGGGGGGGGTTAATGAAGGCTGGAAGGAGTGGGCGATTACTTCTTCTGCTCCACTTTTTATGTAGCCATCCCTCTAGTTAACTACAGATTGAGGGAAATCATGTGTTGAGAAGCATTTTGCCTACGCAGCATCCTGGTAAATTGGAGCAAATCGCCCACTTCCCTGGAAGTAAAATGCTTGAGGAGGAACTAAGCTGGAACTAGAAGCTATTGAAGTGTGAATATTAAGGATAATTATCTGTTCAGGGATGCATTTTCAGCATTTGCGCCCCAAAAAAGGGTTTGGATATGGTGATATGTACTAATCCTGTCTCCTCATTCTCCTCTCCTCTTTTTCTTCGTGTTCAGGAAGGGGGGCAACAACAAGCTGATAAAGATCTACCATCGGGATGGAAAGTACGGCTTCTCTGACCCCCTAACATTCAGCTCGGTGGTGGAGCTCATCAGCCACTACAGACATGAGTCTCTGGCTCAGTACAACACCAAGCTGGACGTCAAACTCATGTACCCCATCTCCCGCTTCCAGCAGGTCAGCATACACATTATTCACACATCCATCCATCCATCCAGCCAACAAGATACACATTGTCTGTTATGACTTTATTTAAAGGAAAGTCCAAAGTATTTACTGTAGAAAAATATTGTACATCCGCTCGAATGGGAGCAAATCCCTGCAGCAGGTCCATCGTCTCGTGGAAGAGTGGAGGCTGCTAGAGGGGCAGATTAATGCCCGTGGGTTTTAAATGACAAAATGACATGTTCAACCATCACATAGGTGTAATGTGTAGGCATTTACATACTTTTTGACCATCAACTGTAGTTATGTACACAGTCAGTTTGACAAGACATCTTTTTAGACAAGCTTTTAACTGGCAATACGGCTTAGTAGTTTATGTGTTGCTGTTTTTATTGGTTTACTGTAAAGCACTTTGTGACCCCTCATGTCTGTGAAAGGTGCTAAATAAATAAAACTTACTTACTTACTTACTTGCTTAACTTATAATGCAGTGGGTTACTTTAAGGACAGTCCAGGTGTGTTCATGTTTTCTGTGGTTTGTAGTATTTGATTGAACTGCATTTGTTTGAAACCTGTCTGCTAGCTCACATTGGCCTCATATGTATATAAGGCTGTGTCCTCTAGTGTTGGCATACTATGTTCATGTCTCTGCTTATATACAAATCTGATCATAACCAATAGTACGAAAGTAAGACTTTGCAAAAATCCGCTTTCTTCTTTTAAAAGTTTTCTCTTCTTAATCTTGGGGACAAAACTCCCTCTCACTGATCTTTTTATCAGCTTCTACTACATTTGAAACACGTTTCCAACCAGTGTCCCCTGTAGACCCGCACCTACACCTCCTCCGAACCCGGTGGCTTGTGCTGGGTGTTTCCACTGCAAACTGCAGCGGCAGCAAGATTTCTGCTGGCTGAAATATTGCCCCGTTTGCCGGCCCCCGAGTGCCACGCTCCCTAAATAATTGCACACATCCGCGGTGTCAAAGGGCCGCTGTTGCATTTATTCCCTTCTTCCCCCGCTGCACTCGCTTTGCCAGGCGGGTCATTACTCAGAGCGGCGTAATATCTCCAAGCGTGCACACCTTGCCGTACACGCAGGGCACTGTGGGTGGTTAATTAACGAGCCTGTTCAGGAGTCCCTCTCGCTGAGCAGAATCAGGGGTGAAGGGAGCAAACTTGCACATGCACCTTTTCCTCTGTCCCTAATTACAAAAAGCTCTTCATTCCTTCACGTCTCACACTTAAGCACGCAGCCTTTTACCTTTTTGCTGTCTGTGCACCGCTCGCTCTCTAATGCCTTTTCATTTCTTGTCCTCAAACCCTCAGGACCAGCTGGTAAAGGAGGATAATATTGATGCCGTGGGGAAGAAGCTGCAGGAATACCACAATCAGTACCAGGAGAAGAGCAAAGAGTACGACAGACTGTATGAAGAATACACCAAGACCTCGCAGGTACACACATAGTGGCTGAAGTTTATTTATGGTTTTAACAGAAAGGAAAAACACAGATTGTGTCTTCTGTTCTGTCCACTCACTTACCACCGCTTCTCTCCTCCCTCAGGAGATCCAGATGAAGCGGACGGCCATCGAAGCTTTCAACGAGACCATCAAGATCTTCGAGGAGCAGTGCCACACGCAGGAGCGCTACAGCAAGGACTACATCGAGCGCTTCCGCCGCGAGGGCAACGACAAGGAGATCGAGAGGATCATGATGAACTACGAGAAGCTCAAGTCCCGGCTCGGGGAGATCCACGACAGCAAGGTGCGGCTGGAGCAGGACCTGAAGACGCAAGCCATGGACAACCGGGAGACGGACAAAAAGATGAACAGCCTGAAGCCCGACCTCATACAGCTCCGCAAGATCAGAGACCAATATCTAGTGTAAGTAACGAAGACACCATTAAATATTCGTACAGCGGGCAGTAGGCCTGCACGATTCAGGGAAAAATACGAATCACGTTCTTTTTTTTGTTTTTTTAAGCTTAGAATTGATATCGCAATTCTCTGCCACAGTTATTTTTTCTCACAAAGTGTAATGTTTATTGCACACAACAACAAAACGAAAGAAATTGGCAGTACCTAACATAGATTTTCTTTTTTTTTTTGCACCTATAGCACATTGCGCATCACCACAAGCCTGTTAACAAGGATGCGTCAATGAAGAGAAAGGGAGAGCATCGCAGCGCTCGGGAGAGCTTTAAAACCTATTTTATACAGATTGTTAATAAACTCATTTATACATCACATACATTATTACATGAGAATCAAAGTCATTAAAGTTATTTAAAAATGAAATCGTGAACAGGGTGAATCGAGATCGCGATTTTATAACGATTAATGGTGCAGGCCTAGTGGGCACGGAGCGCCGTGTTGCTCAGTTTATTAAATAGGGTTAGATAGATAGATAGATAGATAGATAGATAGATAGATAGATAGATAGATGATTCATGGTCCTGGAAATACAGCATCTCACATGAGCTCAGCTTTGATGCTGTCACACATGCCTGCACTGCTGTTTGTCACTTAATCTGATTTGTGTTCACTGCATCTTAAACCAAGTTGTAGCCTTTTAACCCTTGTGTCAAAAACGGACAAAAATTGACATTTTTTACCCTTTTTCAGACTTTTCACTAATAAAACCTAGTTTTACACTGTATACATTTTGGAATTCATGGTCAATAACTCATTTATATAGAATTAATACCTAATATTTGAGTTATAAAATGCTGGTTGTAAGTAATCCAATCCATTTTTTGTGGTAATTTGGTTAAAAAGAAACTCATATTTCAGATACAGACATTTTGTAAAGGCGTCAAATTTGACCCGAGGTTAACGGGGGGTTAAACTGATTTCTAGTACTGTAGTATTTATGGTACGCTCTCTCTCTTTTAGCTGGCTCAATCACAAAGGAGTTCGTCAGAAACGAATTAACGACTGGCTGGGAATCAAGAATGAGAACACGGACGAGTGAGTCTCAACTTTTTGAGTTTTTCACCCCCCCCCCCCAAAAAAAACCTGCTACTGTGCATCTGTGAGCAGCGGTTACTGTATTCCGTCCGGTTTGTTCACCATGTATCTGTTGTTGTGTAACTGTATGGGTGCAGAGGCTACTTTGTGACAGAGGAGGATGAGAACTTGCCTCACTACGACGAGAAGAGCTGGTTCGTCGGGGACCTGAACCGGACGCAGGCGGAGGAGCTGCTCATCGGGAAGCCGGACGGAGCGTTTCTCATCCGAGAGAGCAGCAAAAAGGGCTGCTACGCCTGCTCTGTAATGTGAGTACGCACAAGACCAGACTTTAGTGATCTCTCAGGCAAAACCCTCGAGTGCAGAAGTGCTGTTAGCATTACATTAGCTTTGGTTAGCAGGTAGCATTCATCCCCTCACATCAAATTACTATTTTACAGTTGTTGGAGAGCAGAAATAACAACAGCTGCTTTACTGTTCAGTGAATTAAAGACCCAATACTGGAAGTGGACCGATTAAACGGTCTCCATTTTCCATGTGATTATTACTAAGTTACATAATCTTTTCCAGGAACCCTCCTAAGGGCAGTTTATAGAACAACAGTTTGAGGAAATAACCTAAAAATGTGGACAGAAAACATTTTAAATAGCGGTTGTTGTGTTTGACCGGAGGCCAAATGACCATGTCTCACCCAACCTGTCTTCTGTGTCCCCAGTGTCGAAGGCGAAGTGAAGCACTGCGTCATCTACAGCACGCCGCGCGGCTTCGGCTTCGCGGAGCCCTACAACCTGTACAGCAGCCTGAAGGACCTGGTGCTCCACTACCACCAGACCTCCCTGGTGCAGCACAACGACTCGCTCAACGTGCGCCTCGCGTACCCCGTCTACACACAGATGCCCTCCGGTCGCAGATGAACCGCACCCAACCACCCAGCCACAACCCCACATAGACAACAAACCAATCCTCTCTCGGGGAAGGGCGGACGGGGAGAGTGAAGGAAGGAAGGAAGGAAGGAAGGAAGGGGGAGGGGAGGGGGCATTGGTTGACATACAAAGCAACCCCAACACCAGACCCGATAAAGATAGAAATTAAAACACTTGCTGCAACACACACGTCAGCCACCTTGGAGTTATATATATTTTTACAAGAACATTTTCGGAGGGCATTCTTTCTAAAGACTGCTTGATTTGCACAAGGAAGTTTTAAATGTTTGTGAATGTGAAGAAGAAGAAAAAATAAGTGACTGAAGGAAGGAAGGAAGGAAACTGAGTAGGAGACTTCAGAGTTTCAGGTTGACCCCGCTGCTACCTAAACTCCAGCTCAGACTTTTTATCCAGAAACTCAAAACAACGCGAATGACGACGAAGACGACAACAAAACATTCCCAAATCTCTTCTTTCTTTCTTTTTTTTGTGTGCCGTTATTTTCATTTTGCACCTCAGATGATTATATTGCGACCTTTTTGTTTCAGATTTTCTTCTGTTTCTCATAGCGTAGTTTGTGGTGAATGCGAGAGGAGATGATGTCACGTGTCTGTCCCTCTCCGTACGAGAAGCAAAAATAATGTAGCATAACGAGACAACGGACGCTTGTTTCATCAAGGGTTCCTCCATGTAGACTGCTGCTGAAGGGTTTAGGGGGAGGGGAGGGGCTCAGCGACACAAACAGTTGTGTAGTATTAAAAGAAGGACAAAAGGCTTGCTTTTATACTAACTGTAGAGGGGTTTTTGTATAGTTTTTGCTTTGCAGGAGCATAGTTTTTTGTTTATTTTGTTTGCCAATGTGTACAAGGCAATGTCACGGATCAGAACCAGAGACCAAAGTTGGTGTGGAGAGGGAGGGCAAAGAGTCAGCTAGTGTGTGTTTCTTAGTTTTTTTTGTTGGTTTTTGTTTTTTTTTTTCTTTCTTTTTGTGAATGGAGAAAGCAAACGAATGGTGTGTTTGAAACCACACATAAAAACCGAGTTTTGGGCCAAGTGCTTGTCCACCAAATAGCCTTTTTGGAAAACCAAATGGTACGTAAACCGACACGCCGGGACCTTCTGTAAATACAGATGGCCGAGTAAGAAGCACTTAAACAAGTCCCATGTGTGACCCCGGCCCTCTGTACCTTCGCTCGCCCGGCTTTCTCTGTGGAAGTCGAAAGCCAGAACTGAATTATGACTCAAACAATTTGTCAAGCAATATAATCCGTCAATCGAAAGTAAAAAAAAAGAAGCAATTTTCGGACATCCCATTGGGCTTTTATGCATTTCTATTGTTTTCTGATATTTCATCGACTAATTGATGACTTCATCATTGAGAAAATAGTTGTAAGTTTTCCAGTTTGGTACTTTCCTGTCTGTCGAGTGATGTCGGCTCAACGTTTGAAGGCCAGATTTCCACAGACTTGGCTGCTCCACTCTGCTGGACATACATTAAGTCTGCTGGCAGGCTCAGGCAGTGTGTTGGATTTGAAACCCTCTCACTGGGAGTGGGATAACATGTAGTACAGAGTGCTGAGGTCACAAATGTTGCTACACTCAAACCAGGCAAGAAACAAGCTTAGGGAACTTGAAACCCATTTTATGTGTGGTTTTAAAAGTGACAGATGACATGACTGTGGGTTGAATAACTGGGACTGTTTGTGTTTTTGTAACAAAACCTCCAGAAATAATAAGCTTTGAGTAATAATAAAAAAAGTTGTATGTGTAACACCGAGCAGGTAGACGGAAGGCGATGTCGAGCCGAAGACGCAGGCTTTAGAAGAAAAATACTGAAAACTTGAAAGAACGTGCAATCTAGTGTTGTGTTAATGTAGTTCAGCGGTCGAGCAGAGAGCCGCTCTGAGGTCCACGAGATAATCAAAGTGCACAGTGATGCTTTTGGTGTGAAATTCACTTTTTGTTTTGTATGAATGCTTCATTTCCTCGTTTTTCTTTCTTCTTTTTTTTATTTTTATATAGGATACAATTTTTATTCTTTAACTCAGAACTTCTTGCCGGTACTTGACTTTATAACCAGTGGAAGCAATTTTTTCTTCTCTTTCAGACTAAAAAAAGCATCACACAATTAAAAAAATGTAGAAAAACAACCATTTTTTTTCTTCCTTGCAATTCTGTATTACTGATTGGCACGGTGATAAAGCTCACCCATTGGCTGTTCCTTTGGAGAGATGCGTCCGTGACGATTAACGGGGTCAGCGCTGTCTTGCTGGGTGGGGGGGGGGGTGTTGTAGTCCCGCTGCTGCCTGTCTGTTTAGCTGCAGCTATTTTAAGAATGAAAAGCAAAAAGTGTATGGAAGAAGGAGGCTGGGGGGGAGGTGGGTGTATCTTGGCCCTGGTTTATGGCAAACAAGGCAGCTGTTCTTTATTCACTCCTACCATTCCCCCTAAAACTGCAATACTCCCCAGCTTTGTTTTTTTATTTTTTTTTATTTTTTACACGCAGGTTAACATTTGTGAGGGCGTCTACCAAAAAGCTCTTTCAAAAGACGCTGGTTACAAAGTCAGACAAAGCACCCTCCCCTCGGTCGTCTGCAGTGGTTTTTACAGTACGATGAGCCATCATCAGAGTGTATGGGACACACACACACACACACACACACACACACACGTCTGAAGGAGTGTATCAGGTTGTAGGAAGAGGGCCATTGTTTGAGAAGCTGCAGAGGAGTTGTGAGTGAACGATACAACGTTGGTTGTACCCACCACGCGTTTATCTTAACCCCGTCTCAATGTCCTCCTCACCACCCGACAGTGTAGTAACCCCCGACGGTATCACCGTTATTTAACCCCCGCCCCACCCTCCAGGCGAGGTTTGTGGGCCCGAAAGCCATTTGGAGACTGAATCAGTTAAATTTGGCCTGTTTTCAGACTGCTGCCCCTCAAAATCACGTAAAACTACTGCAGTAAATAGATGAAAAATTGATTACACAGATATTCCCAAGAAGGCCTAACCAGATCATGTAATACAGAGCACCAGTCTGGTGCGTCTTGACATTTCGGGACTGCTTTCTTTCTGTTATCCTACATTTTTGTGCATTTAGAGACTCAAAATTGGCACCATAAGTGTGTCTTTGAAAAAACAAAAAAAATCTGTTGGCATATTGATAAAGACAGGGTTTAAGAAACGCCAACGGAAGCATTCTCATCGTGTATAAAAAGGTTTTGGGGATATCTTTTCAAATTGCTGCCATATATACTTTGGTCTGTGTATGTGCCAGTTTAAAATGCACAAAGAGAGGAAGATGGAAACATGCAGTACTCACTGTGACTTCCAGATCTGGTCTAACGACATCCATCCCGAGTAGAGGTTTGGAGCAGACATGGCTTGCAAGTGCCTAAATATGTAAAAGCAAAGTGTTAATACAGCTTGCAATGGTGTCTTTGGCAGAGCAACAACTGCAGAAATCAACAGTTTTGCATGTGAGGACAGGCCAAATTGGATTTAGCTTGAAGGGTACTGCTGGTCCCAGTGGTCCCAGTGGTCCCTGTCTACCATCCCACTTCAGCTAAAGCAGGTGTGGAGGACAGAAGACGGTACCAACGCAGCTGGACGCAACAGTTGCAGTATAGAGATTGTGGTGAGAGGTTGGCTGTGTCCTATTTCAGGGGCCGCTTTCAAATTCAACCGAGAAATGTGACTTTCTTTTGTCCAAAGTTATCTATTAATCCAGAAATGAATAGATAAATGACTCTGTTGCTGGTTTAGACCCCCGACATCAGTCCAAACTTTGCAGTTTTTCCATCCTTTCCTTTTGCACAAACTGTGGCTACAAATATTCAATCTACTGGTTTTTGAGACCCAAACTGATACCAGAGTCCACTTTGGTCACATGCATTAATTTAGTGTGAATTAGCGATGACACTGCGGTTAATACTCTTTACGGAGGAGTTCCACGTTGAGGCCTTTTCTTACGTAACGGGCATTCTTTAAAGCCATCTGCCTCTGAATTGGGACACAGCCATTTGGTGCTTTGTATCTGTTGCTGTCCACCCGTGACGTCTTTTTGTTCTTGCTTTTGGACCAACAGGGGACAGCAAGGCGGGGTTTGTTGATATAATCTTGAATGTACAAAAAGGATCAGTCCGGGTCCAAAGCTTTGTTTTTATTGTTTTTTTTTTTTTTATTTTTTTATTAAAAGCACCACAAGTCATGTTCTTATCTTCGTACAAGATAATCCTAACTCTCAAGGTACTATCGGAAATGCAGGCCCGTTTTGATTTGGCCGCCTTTTAACGTCTCCTTCACAACGTTTCCGGTCATTAACCCTCAGGAGTTTTTAGTTCACCATAGAAACGAACACACAACAAAGCCAGCGACAGAAGAAGAAATAAATCAGGGGTTTTTTCTGCATCTATACCTAAAATCACATCACAATCAGTCAGTTAAGCTAGATCCCCACGACTTTGACTTTTACAGTGTCCTCACTTCAAGAGGCTTGTCCCTCATGGCTTCCTGTAGCTTAGACACAGCGTCATCTCCACAAGGATGTCATAGTCTTTCCCTCCATCACCACCACCACAGTCTGAAGGTTTTTATTTCTCTTTTTGTTTGTTTTTTAAATTAGCTGACTTGCTTTTTGAATGGGGAACTCAAAAAAAAAACTTTTATTACTTGAACTATATTGCATTGCTCACTGTTGAATGTCTTTATATGAAAATATACATTTATTAAAGAAAAACATACAACAAAAACAAAGAGTTTCCTTTTGTTTAATGGTGAGCAGGGCCAAGGTTTTTAGAGTTTTATGACAGATGTACAGTATTCGTTACATGCAAACGTAGAGCTACTTAGGAGGCGCTTTTTGAAACTTCTCAGAGATATGTTCAGATCTTTTCCTTCACAGAGGGCTTGTCTGAAATTGCACACATTATCATCTACAAGAGACTTGTGTTACTATTAACCTGTGATGTCTGCATATGCATCATAAGTCACATTTACACAGAGATGTCATATCTATCATAAAGCTAAAAGATATTACAGTTTAAAGGGTTGTTTTGAGTTGTGGTCGCTGTTCTTTGACTGTTTTTCATTTTCCCCTAAAACATTAAAACCAAAGATTTCAGTTCTTGTTAATCCTTCTGTTGGTGATTATTGGAAATGGATGTTTCACTAATGTGTTATTTTTTTCTTATCTCCATTGCCTTGATATGATCACAACTCAGAAGATAAAACCATGTTGTTTGAATGAGTGTCCCATACAGCTAGCTAGGATTGTTGGTTGCTCTGTTCATTTGTGTTAAAAGACTTTTAAACAGGTACTTTTGTAACTTGTTATGAAGGATCCTTCTTTAAAATCTTTTGTTCAATGATGTCCCGATGTGTTAAAAAAAAAAAAAAAAAAAAAATATCAATCACATTTAACTTGATCTGCACTCTATAGTTTGTGTGCTGTTGGTATAAACTGACTTCTGTTGAGGATTTAAAAGACAACTACAAAATGTCACAGCTTTCTCACTCATGCTACTACATATATTTGCACATGATGATCGTAGCTGGAGTTAAGTTTGGTTTGCAATTTGAAAATGTCCTGCAGAAATCTCAAAAACAAACTTAGAAATAATTTAGAATAATTAAATTCAAGATTTGAATTTTGTTTTTTTATCTTTTGGCGCTCCGTACATTTGTACAGTAAATTAGCTTCTTGCTGTATTTGGTGCGTTTAAAAAAAAAAAAAAAAATCTCACCTCATTTTTGATTTCAATTGAGTTAATATGTTTGATTTTGATAATTACAAAAGAAGTTCCATAATCAAATTCAAAAAATTTAATGCATCATAAAGGAGGAACCCTCCAATCAGACAACAGCAGCTTGCCACCAGAGATACGGAAGGCCAACAGGGTCAAAAGTGTTTTAAGGTAATATTTTTAATATGTTGATAAATGTGGTTTTTATTTTTTATTTTTTTACACCCTTGATATGTCAGCACTTACAGATCTGAGATTTCTGCAGGATGATTTCCCTTCGTGTTTTACTCCACGACAACATGCAATACTCCCTTTTCTGTCCGCCAGGGGTTCGTGATAGAGGGGTGCATGTTTTCCCTCAGGTGCATCGGCCCCCCAACAGGAAAGGTGTTTCTGAATGGGCAGGGTTTCGCTCGTAATAGTACAGAAAGAAAAGCAGTTTACGAGAGTTATAGGGACAAACCAAAATATCTGTTTTGTCAAGTTTACTTTTACAGACTGTTTAGTTGAGTTTTCACTTCTGAAAACTCGGCTCTAACTCAAATAACTCCAGGAAACAGGCTTAGGTTCACTTCTCAGAAAATAAAGGTACATTTTGATTCAAACAAAGGTGCAGTCTCTAACAATAAAGGTACAATAAGCCTACTGTTACCTTTTTACTGAGTTTCTATACTCACTACTACCCCAGGACTGTTACAATAGAAACTGTCTGTTGTTCTACTACCATTAGTACTACAAATACTACTACTCACTCTCAAGCAGTTCTGCAAAGTTTTATTTGCAGCCAGGTTTGAATATCTTTGTGATTCTCAGCGAGGATTTGTGTTCTTATCACTGCTTATCTGATCACAGTACCCAGCACAGCTTTGAGGAGTAACAGCTTCTTCTATATATATATATATATGAATATATATATATATATATATATAAAACTTTTCAAAAACTAAATAAAAATGTGTATATGACACCCACCCTTCCCCTCCCCCTTTTTGACATACGTACAGATCCAGCATGCATTTGGTACTCTTGACTGTTGTTTTTTGTGTATAAAAGAAAAATGGTAAAAAAGATGTCTTTAAAAAAACAACTGTTATTTGTCTGTTTATGGTGTATTCAGATCTGAATTTGATATAGCAAATGTAACATCACTGCTTACAGCTGAAACAAGTTCCAGTTCTTTTTGTGTCCGTTGCATAATGCTATTACAACGTAATACTGAGAGAGAGGACCATTACCTTATGAAAATGTATATGTCTACTGTTGGCACATCAGATTAATACATAAATGTTTAAGAACAATGGGCGAATGTCTTATTGCACCAATGTGAGCACAGGTTTTTTAACAGAAGACCTCTACAACACTGACCAGCACAACATAATACTTTTGACTAATGACTTTTAGGTATGACACCACCTCAAAGGTCAAGTGTCATGATAGTGTGTTTTTGGCCAACGGCACCAATTTGTGTCAAATCACCAAATTTGATGTGTTACTTTAACGTTTGTGTGAACGTTCAAAATTCAAAAGACTTAATTCAAAGAGAGGGTGTTGATCATTTCCTTTCGTACATACAGTATGTCATCGGCCCCTTTCTCAGTATTACCCCCTGCCATACCTGCTGCCGCCTTCTATCTTCTTCTATCTATCTTTGAAATGGTTTTGGCCAATCACAGTTCACTTTACTTTCTTGTAGCGGTTGCAATAGTTTGTTGGTTGTAGATTCTCCATTTGTTTATGAGCTGAACTTGTGCGTTTATCAGTGGAGCTCCACCATATTCAGTTCTCTTGCAGAATAAAGAAAATATTTTGTTCAAATACAAACATTTGATTGTCTGTATTGTTTTTTGGAAATTTATAGCAGCTATATACCCACACTTCTGAACATTGTGCAGTGATAAACACATAGTATAGTATGTCGAAAAAAGTGATGAAGTCATAGTATAATATGCCGAAAATAGGTATTGTATAGTACATCGTAAAAGATAAAAAAAGTCATAGTATGTCGAAAGAAGTCATTGTATAGTATGTCAAAAAACTGATAAAAAAGTCAAAGTATAGTATGTCATAAAAAGTGATAAAAAAAAGTCATAGTATAGTATGTCGAAAGAAATCATAGTATAGTATGTCAAAAAAAATCATAGTATAGTATGTCAAAAAAAATCATAGTATAGTATGTCAAAAAAGTTGTAAAAAAGTCATAGTATAGTATGTCAAAAAAGTCATAGTATAGTATTTCAAAAATGTGATAAAAAAGTCATAGTATAGTATGTTGAAAGAAGTCATAGTATGTCAAAAAAGTCATAGTATAGTATGTCGAAAAAAGTTGAAAGAAGTCATAGTATAGTATGTCGGAAAAAGTTATAAAAAGTCATAGTATAGTATGTCGGAAAAAGTTATAGTATAGTATGTCATAAAAAGTCATAGTATAGTATGTCGAAAAAAGTTATAAAAAGTCATAGTATAGTATGTCAACAAAGTGATGAAGTCATAGTATAGTATGTTGAAAAAAAAGTCATAGTATAGTATGTTGAAAAAAGTCACAGTATAGTATGTCGAAAAATGTCTAAAAAAGTCATAGTATAGTATGTCGAAAGAATTAAAAATGTATAGTTTTTGTTTTAAAGTAACAAGAGGAATATAAATTAATCTGGAAAATGCAGGTATTGATCCCGCTACCTCTCGCATGCTAAGCAAGTGCTCTACCATTTGAGCTAATTCCCCTGTATGAAATGTGTACCTAAAGCTATTAAAAATAAAAAATATTTAAAACTATGTATGTTGAAGAACGTCATGAAACAGTCATAGTATAGTATGTCGAAAAAAGTCATAGTATAGTATGTCGAAGAAAGTCAAAAAAGTCATAGTATAGTATTTTGAAAAAAGTCATAGTATAGTATGTTGAAGAAAGTCAAAAAAGTCATAGTATAGTATGTCGAAAAAGTGATAAAAAAGTCATAGTATAGTATGTCGGAAAAAGTTATAAAAAGTCATAGTATAGTATGTCGGAATAAGTTATAAAAAGTCATATATAGTATGTCAAAAAAGTGATAAAAATGTCATAGTATAGTATGTCAACAAAGTGATGAAGTCATAGTATAGTATGTCAAAAAAGTCGAAAAAAAGTCATAGTATAGTATGTTGAAAAAAGTCATAGTATAGTTTGTCAAAAAAAGTCATAGTATAGTTTGTCAAAAAAAGTCCTAGTATAGTATGTCGAAAGAATTAAAAATGTATAGTTTTTGTTTTAAAATAACAAGAAGAATATAAATTCATCTGGAAAATGCAGGCATTGATCCCGCTACCTCTCGCATGCTAAGCAAGTGCTCTACCATTTGAGCTAATAGTAGTATAGTATGTTGAAAAAAGTCATAGTATAATATGTTGAAAAAGGCAAAAAAAAGTCACAGTATAGTATGTTGAAAAAGGCAAAAACGTCATAGTCATATATGTCGGAAAAAAAAGTCATAGTATAGTATGTCGAAAGAAGTCATAGTATAGTATGTCGAAAAAAAGTCAAAAAAAGTCATAGTATAGTATGTCAGAAAAAAAAGTCATAGTACAGTATGTCAGAAAAAAAAGTCATAGTATAGTATGTCAGAAAAAAAAGTCATAGTATAGTATGTCAGAAAAAAAAGTCATAGTATAGTATGTCGAAAAAGTCAAAAAAAGTCATAGTATAGTATGTCGAAAGAAGTCATAGTATAGTATGTCGAAAAAAAGTCAAAAAAAGTCATAGTATAGTATGTCAGAAAAAAAAGTCATAGTACAGTATGTCGGAAAAAAAAGTCATAGTATAGTATGTCGAAAAAGTCAAAAAAAGTCATAGTATAGTATGTCGAAAGAATTAAAAATGTATAGTTTTTGTTTTAAAGTAACAAGAGGAATATAAATTCATCTGGAGAATGCGGGTATTGATCCCGCTACCTCTCGCATGCTAAGCAAGTGCTCTACCATTTGAGCTAATTCCCCTGTATAAAATGTGTACCTAAAGCTATTAAAAATAAAAAAAATTTAAAACTATGTATGTTGAAGAACGTCATGAAACAGTCATAGTATAGTATGTCAAAAAAGTCGAAAAAAAGTCATAGTATAGTATGTCGAAAAAAGTCATAGTATAGTATGTCGAAGAAAGTCAAAAAAGTCATAGTATAGTATGTCGGAAAAAGTTATAAAAAGTCATAGTATAGTATGTCAAAAAAGTCATAGTATAGTATGTCGGAAAAAGTTATAAAAATGTCATAGTATAGTATGTCAACAAAGTGATGAAGTCATAGTATAGTATGTCAAAAAAAGTCGAAAAAGTCATAGTATAGTATGTTGAAAAAAGTCATAGTATAGTATGTCGAAAAATGTCTAAAAAAGTCCTAGTATAGTATGTCGAAAGAATTAAAAATGTATAGTTTTTGTTTTAAAGTAACAAGAAGAATATAAATCCATCTGGAAAATGCAGGTATTGATCCCGCTACCTCTCGCATGCTAAGCAAGTGCTCTACCATTTGAGCTAATTCCCCTGTATAAAATGTGTACCTAAAGCTATTAAAAATAAAAAAAATGTAAAACTATGTATGTTGAAGAATGTCTTGAAACAGTCATAGTATAGTATGTTTAAAAAAGTCATAGTATAATATGTTGAAAAAAGTCATAGTATAGTATGTCGAAAAACGTCGAAAAAAGTCATAGTATAGTATGTCGAAAGAAGTCAAAAAACGTCACAGTATAGTATGTTGAAAAAGGCAAAAAAGTCATATTATAGTATGTCGAAAAAAGTTTTAAAAAAAGTCATAGTATAGTATGTCGAAAAAAAGTCAAAAAAAGTCATAGTATAGTATGTCGAAAAAAAACTCATAGTATAGTATGTTGGGAAAAAAAAAGTCATAGTATAGAATGTCGAAAGAAGTCATAGTATAGTATGTCAAAAAATTCGAAAAAAGTCATAATATAGTATGTCATAAAACTCAATGTAGTATATAGCGGCAAAGGCTCAGCGGTAGAGCAGTTGCCTGCCAATTGGAAGGTTGGTGGTTCAATCCCTGGCCATGCAGTCCCCAATGCTGTATAGTATACTATATCAGAAATAGTTATTTTAAAAGATAAAAAAAAGGTGCAGTATGTTGGAAAAGTATATTATGTCCAAAAATTGAGAAAAAAATCATAGTACAGTATGGAGTATCAGGACATAAACCAGTTGTTATTGGTATGTGAAAAGATATTTATTTTAAAATAACAATAGAGCTTGCAAAGGGAAAAATGGGCCACTGGGTGCTGTGGAAATCAAAAGGAAGACTATTTCTTCAAGTGTAAAAAAAAAAGGATGAATAAAAATCCTCCCTAACTTGAATGCTTACAATACAAAACACAATACTCACAGCACCGCTGCACCTAATGTCACTAATACAAGTCAAACCTGTGGACGTAAGAAAGAAATCAGCTTTCTAACCTCAACCTGGCCCAATTCGTCACACTCTCATTCTCTGATGGACTCTGACGCAAACAATTCTGGTCTGGCAGCTGCCCTGAGCTGCAATCAATCAGGCTATTTGAACTGGAGGCACACTTCATTGACGCTGCTTGATTGGCCGATCAGTGGAGGCATGCCGCACTAATCAGCTTCCTCCTCCAGGAACTGGGCGGGCCTTCCAGTATCCATCCGAACAGCAGCACAGGAGGGCATGATTGCATCTCACATGTAGCAGACGCACTTAAACACATACACAAGGGTGCCGACAGCAGCCGTAACACAGTCATAGTATACAATGTCATAAAAAGTGATAAAAAAGTCAATGGATAATATGTCGTAAAAGATCAAGAAAGTCATAGTATACAATGTCATAAAAAGTGATAAAAATTCATAGTATGTTGAAAAAAGTCATAGTATAGTATGTTGAAAAGAGTGATGAAAATAAAAAGTCATAGTATGGTATATCAAAAACAGTCAAATTATATTACGTCCAAAAATTGAGAAAAAAAATCATAGTTAATTATATATAAATATCAGAGTGTAGTATGTTGGAAAAAGTCATAGTATAGTATGTTGAAACAAGTGGTAAAGTCATAGTATAGTATGTTGAAACAAGTATAGTATAGTATGGGTTTGATTCTGACCGGCGGCCCTTTGCGGCATGTCATTCCCCCCCTCACCCCCCTTCCTTTCATGTCCTCAGCTGTCCTGTCATTAAAGGCCAAAAATGCCCAAAAAATAAGTAATAAAAAGTCATAGTATAATATGTTCAAAAAAACAGAGTATAGTATGTTGAAAAAAGGTATTGTATAGTACATCGTAAAAGATTAAAAATGTCAAAAACTGTCAAAAGAAGTCATAGTAAAGTATGTTGAAAAAAAGTGAAAAAAGTCAAAGTGTAGTATGTTGAAATAAGTGGTAAAGTCATGTGTAGTATGCTGAAAACAAACAAAGTATTTCGAAAATAATATTGTATTTGAAAGAAGTCATAGTATAGTATGTTGTTAAAAGTCATAGTATAGTATGTTGAAAGAAGTCATAGTATAGTATGTTGAAAGAAGTCATAGTATAGTATGTTGAAAGAAGTCATAGTATAGTATGTTGTTAAAAGTCATAGTATAGTATGTTGAAAAAGGTTATAGTATAGTATGTTGAAAGAAGTCATAGTATAGTATGTTGAAAGAAGTCATAGTATAGTATGTTGTTAAAAGTCATAGAATAGTATGTTGAAAGAAGTCATAGTATAGTATGTTGAAAGAAGTCATAGTATAGTATGTTGAAAGAAGTCATAGTATAGTATGTTGAAAGAAGTCATAGTATAGTATGTTGAAAGAAGTCATAGTATAGTATGTTGTTAAAAGTCATAGAATAGTATGTTGAAAGAAGTCATAGTATAGTATGTTGAAAGAAGTCATAGTATAGTATGTTGAAAGAAGTCATAGTATAGTATGTTGAAAGAAGTCATAGTATGGTATGTTGTTAAAAGTCATAGTATAGTATGTTGAAAGAAGTCATAGTATAGTATGTTGTTAAAAGTCATAGTATAGTATGTTGAAAAAAGTTATAGTATAGTATGTTGAAAGAAGTCATAGTATAGTATGTTGAAAGAAATCATAGTATAGTATGTTGAAATAAGTCATAGTATAGTATGTTGAAAGAAGTCATAGTATAGTATGTTGTTAAAAGTCATAGTATAGTATGTTGAAAGAAGTCATAGTATAGTATGTTGAAAGAAGTCATAGTATAGTATGTTGAAAGAAGTCATAGTATAGTATGTTGTTAAAAGTCATAGTATAGTATGTTGAAAAAAGTTATAGTATAGTATGTTGAAAGAAGTCATAGTATAGTATGTTGAAAGAAGTCATAGTATAGTATGTTGTTAAAAGTCATAGAATAGTATGTTGAAAGAAGTCATAGTATAGTATGTTGAAAGAAGTCATAGTATAGTATGTTGAAAGAAGTCATAGTATAGTATGTTGAAAGAAGTCATAGTATAGTATGTTGTTAAAAGTCATAGAATAGTATGTTGAAAGAAGTCATAGTATAGTATGTTGAAAGAAGTCATAGTATAGTATGTTGAAAGAAGTCATAGTATAGTATGTTGAAAGAAGTCATAGTATAGTATGTTGAAAGAAGTCATAGTATAGTATGTTGTTAAAAGTCATAGAATAGTATGTTGAAAGAAGTCATAGTATAGTATGTTGAAAGAAGTCATAGTATAGTATGTTGAAAGAAGTCATAGTATAGTATGTTGTTAAAAGTCATAGAATAGTATGTTGAAAGAAGTCATAGTATAGTATGTTGAAAGAAGTCATAGTATAGTATGTTGAAAGAAGTCATAGTATAGTATGTTGAAAGAAGTCATAGTATAGTATGTTGAAAGAAGTCATAGTATAGTATGTTGAAAGAAGTCATAGTATAGTACAGTATGTCTGAAATGGTGATTCCATCCATCCGGTCCATGGTTTCACTTTTTTTAACATCAGTATTGGAAAAAACTTTCTTGCTATTGAAAAACAACAAACTTTCTCAGAGTAGAATGGAACTTGTGTGTGTGTGTGTGTGTGTGTGTGTGTGTGTGTTACTGATCCTGTTGGGTGAAATCAATAGTGTGTGAGCTTGAGTAATTCCTCTATAAATGATTCCTGCCACTGCATTAATCCCAACTCTGCAGCCTTGAGAGTGGCCCTCTCTGCCAGCCCTCACTTATTAAAGGCTATTTCACCCAGCCAGAATCCACATCATTATTCTGCTCTATTTACAGCTTAATTCTGATGCCTCGTTTTGAAAATGGAGGCCGTGGCCCCTCTGTGGACTCACAGCACACAAACCTTGAAACACAGGGTGGGAAACCCCAGGGGAGCCAACTCTTAAAAGCACAGACTCGGATTTGATCTCTTTTCCCTCTTTCACTTTCGCACTTTGAATTACAAATTCCATTCAATTAATTTTACATTTTTGCTCCATTTCCCTTTTTTGGGCGTGTTAATTAAAAGCGGGGAGCGAGATTCAGAGCGGCTGTAATTAGATCTGGGCGAGACATTAAACAGAGCAGCAGGGCATGAATCACCGCACTTTAAAGCTTCATTTTTCCTTTTTCCTCGCTGACGGACGTGCGTGACATGTGCCAATCAAATCGCAGGAGCACACATGCAGACACACACATAATACTGTGGCTGTCATATTACAGATCTACTTTAATATGGTCACGAACACACTCACACACACAATACATAGGAAATACTTAACAAGAATTCATTAAACCCACCCTCTTTAATGGCTGACATTTATCTTTGCAGACTCACACACACGGTAAAATACATGCTGTAACCTTCACTGGCTCAATGACACACACACACACACACACACACACACACACACACACACACACACACACACACACACACACACACACACAGTGACAACTTGTGTAATTATCATGGTGAATGGCGTCCCCTTGCTTTAGGATTAACATGCTGACATTTTAATGTTAGCTGGTGGAGATGCAGGTAACTAATGACTTAATATACCTTTTATAGTTTAATTAATATTATTTTGGCTTCATAAGCTAGTAGCAACAGATGTAAGGAAGGTAGTAAGGAACATTAAGTGTAAATCAATCAACCAATCAAATGTTATTTAGAGTGTAAAATCACCATTACATGTGGTCTCTGTGCACTTTACAGTTAAAGGAACAAAGAATGGAAAGCAGTGACTAATAAACAACTCAAAACCAGCAACATAAGACAATAAGGTGTGAAAAGGTGTGAAAAAGGTGAAGGACGTAGAAAGAGTGGTGTGTTATGGTTGGCTGTAGTATAATGAGTAGAGGTGGGTTTCCAGTCTAGACTTTAAAACTTAATACTTAACCCTCGTGTTGTCTTCCAGTCAGAATGGAAAATCAACACTTTTGTTGATGCTTTTTATCAGTTTGTTTTTAACTTTTCTTACGTTTTTGTCCATTTTTTCAACACTTTTGATGCTTTTTTTGTCAACGTTTGTCACTTTTTTATGTTTTCAACACTACGTAACACAACTTTTTAACTTTAGTTTTACAGTTATTTTTGGAATTTATGGTCAGTAAACCTAATTTTTAGGAAATTATACCTAATGTTTGAGTTAGAAAAGCAGAAATTAGGAATTATTGAGAATAAAATTAAAGGAATGGATGTTGATGATAATCACAGACTGGAATATGTCAACTTTTACTCTCAATACTATTTCAAAAACACTTCAATTTGGTTTCAAATGCTATAAAATTGAATAAGACGCCCCAAAAATTTTTTTTACAGTTATTTTTGGAATTTATGGTCATCCATCCATCCATCCATCATCCATCCATCATCCATCCATCATCCATCCATCCATCCATCCATCCATCCATCCATCCATCCATCAACCTCATTTATAGTAAATTATACCTAATGTTTGAGTTTGAAAAGCAGAAATTAGGAATTATTTACACTACAATTAAAGGAATGGATATTGTTTAAGTTAATAAGTTAGTTTTGCGTAGTGTTAAAAACATAAAAAAAAGTGACAAAAGTGTTGAAAAAAGGGACAAAAACATAAGAAAAAGAAAAAGTTTTTTTCAATTGTGATGGGAAGACAAAACGAGGCATAACACGTAAATAATAATGATACGTAAAACTAACTTATTAACTTTAGTTTTACAGTTATTTTTTGGAATTTATGGTCAATAAACCTCATTTATAGGAAATTATACCTAATGTTTGAGTTAGAAAAGCATAAATTAGGAATTATTGAGACTAAAATTAAAGAAATGGATGTTGATGATAATCACAGACTGGAATATGTCAACTTTTACTCTCAATACTATTTCAAAAACACTTCAATTTGGTTTCAAATGCTATAAAATTGAATAAGACGCCCCAAAATTAATGAAAGTAGAGATTTGTACTTGGCAAAGAGCGTTGTGTGGAATCAATCATGTTATTTTGGGGAATTAAAAAGAACATTGATATAGGACAACATGAGGACAACATGAGGACAACATGAGGACAACATGGGGACAACATGAGGACAACAAGAGGACAACATGAGGACAACATGAGGACAACATGAGGACAACATGGGGACAACATGAGGACAACATGAGGACAACATGGGGACAACATGAGGGCAACATGAGGACAACATGAGGACAACATGGGGACAACATGAGGACAACAAGAGGACAACATGGCAGTTAAAGCAACACTAGAGAACTTTTCACGTGTCGGCCCCCCCTACAGGTTGGAAGCAGTATTGTCCCATTATGTCTCATTGGAACTACAGATCCGCTACTTAATCTGGCCAACTTGCATAGTGCAGTTATGAGATATATTATATTATATTAGTATATTAGAGCCGCACAGCGATTGCAGATGTGCCGTTCACCCTGTTACCAGTTGATGAACCACTGACATGATTTTGGAAACTTTACTTTAAGTTACAAAAAGTTCTCTAGTGTTGCTTTAAAGATACCGTTAAACCCTTTGGTTATACCTGTGAGGTTATACATAAAGAGTCAACAGTGAGAAAGATGATTAACAACCCTGACACGTATGCTCTGAACCACAGCACTTAAAGTTTGGGAGAGACCTGTCATGGTCTGCAGCTCAGGGCCCCATTAACCATCGGCATCGTTCCTTTGCACTCTGCTGTCATACTGCCAATACATTTTGAACACTTAATCCTAGAAATCTTCTAGGAAAGTGTTGCCTGTAAACAGTCTGTGGTACTTTATTCACTTCAACTGCAGAGAGAACCGGGGTTGAAACAGGCTAGTAAAAGAAAAACCTAAAGATAATTCTAATTTCTACTGTTTTATAAGTGATTTTTCACGATTTCCATCAGTGACGCAACGTCATGTTGCTCCAGCCCTGAATGTTTAGTGGTCCCCTAATACTGTATCTGAAGTCTCTTTTATATAGACCTTAGTGGTCTCCTAATACTGTATCTGAAGTCTCTTTTA
This sequence comes from Percina caprodes, assembly GCA_013375575.1. Lineage (NCBI taxonomy): Eukaryota > Metazoa > Chordata > Actinopteri > Perciformes > Percidae > Percina > Percina caprodes. The sequence goes on from JABXJD010000166.1 coordinate 72,874, forward strand.
TATAGACCAAAGTGGTCCCCTAATACTGTATCTGAAGTCTCTTTTATATAGACCTTAGTGGTCCCCTAATACTGTATCTGAAGTCTCTTTTATATAGACCTTAGTGGTCCCTAATACTGTATCTGAAGTCTCTTTTATATAGACCTTAGTGGTCCCTAATACTGTATCTGAAGTCTCTTTTATATAGACCTTAGTGGTCCCCTAATACTGTATCTGAATTCTCTTTTATATAGACCTTAGTGGTCCCCTAATACTGTATCTGAAGTCTCTTTTATATAGACCTTAGTGGTCCCCTAATACTGTATCTGAAGTCTCTTTTATATAGACCTTAGTGGTCCCCTAATACTGTATCTGAAGTCTCTTTTATATAGACCTTAGTGGTCCCCTAATACTGTATCTGAATTCTCTTTTATATAGACCTTAGTGGTCCCCTAATACTGTATCTGAAGTCTCTTTTATATAGACCTTAGTGGTCCCCTAATACTGTATCTGAAGTCTCTTTTATATAGACCTTAGTGGTCCCCTAATACTGTATCTGAAGTCTCTTTTATATAGACCTTAGTGGTCCCCTAATACTGTATCTGAAGTCTCTTTTATGACATCATAAGGGGTAAGATTCCAGATCGGCCCATTTGATCTTTCATTTTGTCAAAGGCAGAGCAGGACATGCAGCTAGCCACTGAGGGACCCATATTAATGTTAAAAAAACTCATAAAGTAAAATTTTCATGCCAAGCAATCAAATATGATTAAGTAAATGTTCTTCTGTTGGCCCATTAGTCAATTAAGACTATTGTAGACCAGTTTTACTTTGTATTGTTTGGGATTCTTGATTCGCAATTAATCCAGATTGATATGGGATTCAACTTCATTGAGTCTATGAACTCTACTCCAGCATAGTTGAACAAAAATAGGTTCCAGTGCCCGACTTAAGTAACTTCCAAATAGAAACACCAGACATTGTTTGCCTCTTTTTCGGAGGCAAGAGTGAAAATGAGTCATCGTCAACATTTCTTGTGTTCTGGTTTCAGACTGAAGTCAGAACAGTTAACATACTAAAGAGGATTTAGGCTCTACAGGATGACCTTTTTCCTGGAAACTATGATGTTGTTCACTGACGTACCAATTTTTAGGCATTTAATTGTCAATTCGCTTGAGAAATAGTGTATATTTGAACCTGTAGAGGGCACAACTTAAGAAGTAAAAGGCAAACATTATTAGAATAACTTATTAAACAAAAGAAATGGTTGAAAAATGGCTCCTACAAAGGTGATGACATTCAGAAAAAATTCTAGATTCAAAATGTCTTCACGTGAGCTTATCTCACTGTCACGTTGCCTGCAAGCTTTTATTTTGTAATTCTTTTATATGTCTCCATAAATTGTTCCCCTCTTTGGGAAAACTGTTTTGTTGCAACTTCATCATACTGTTTTGTGGTGTATATTGTGTGGAATTGTATTTTATATATATATACTGTATATATGAAGGAATCATTTTCAGTGTAGTGCTCTTCCTGTGACCCGTGATATCTAATGACTGTGACCAGAAGTCGAACAAAGAGCCAGATATTTTCCCCTTTGTCTGTACGACCGCCTCCACCACAACCACAAGCACACAGTGCACACATGTGACTCCACACACACAAAGGCCCATCACGGTCTTTTGTTCTCGGCACCATCACAGAAGTTAATTGCCTCGTACGGGCCCATCCTGCATTGATCATACAGAAACCTTAATACACTACCAATTAGCATGTCAATTAACAGAGCTTTATCAGGACTTAGGAGGGATCCAGATCCTGTCGCAGGCACTTCATCTGCAGCCTCGGGAGAACGAGATATATCTGCAGGTATGTTGTTTGACAAGATTAATGACTTAGATCTACAGATCTTGACCAGGACAGCTGGCGGAGAACAAAAGAGCTTCATAAAGAAGACTCCAACTCAATGTATGGATGAGCAGACAGAGATTTACAGGCTTTGGTTCCACTCCTCATCTGTTTGCTCATGATCTCAGTCATCTGTGATGTCAACATGAAAACACAGACACACTGCAGCATTGAATCATTTGCAATCAACATTATATTTATAGCTAGGTCCAAGCACTTAACAGTAATGTGTTACTTGGAATTTTAAGGTTTTCTCTCATGTCTTTTCCATTAATTCCCACATTCACGGGAAGTAACGGGAGCTGCTTAGAACTGCAGACCAACCCAGTAGGAACAGCTGGGCCACACTGTATTTCAGGATCATGCAAAACATGCAAAAATACTTTTTCCCATACACATGAATTACCAATATAGCTACAAGATACACACAACAAAACCCTCCGCATGAAGAGATATGTACAGAAGCCGTGCTCGCTCTGGATATCACAAGTTCATTATTTTTTTTATTTCGCTTGTGCTCATATAAATTCAAAATAAAATGGCAATATTGGTATTATACTTCTTGTGTGAATAATTATCCAACTAATCTTATTTCCACATGTTGTTGTTGTACACATGCTTTGTTGACACCTTTTTTCCATTCTTAAAGCCGGACGTACAGCCGTCACGTGCATCCTGCCGCTAGCTTTTGTTCTTTGACGCGTTGATTCTTGCCAGATTGTCAAGTCATAAACGCTTATGACATAACGCTTCTTCGAGTAAGTGTCATTCGGTTTTGTCATGACGAGTTATGGTTCGGGTTAATGTGTCACAGAGCCGCGGAACATATTTTGAATTGGGGGGTGCAGACGAATTTTTCAGAATGAAGTTTTCAGCCAAAGTCAACCACCACACACCAAACTGTATCCATAACAGTTCCTTGAACTGTATAGAGATCCAATTCCGTATAAATAGCATATCCAAGACAGTAATTAGCCTGCCATAAACTACTGACCCGGAAACACCGGAAAATAACACACCGTTATCGCTATTCAACCAAATATAAATGTCTTTCTTACCCATACTGTTGAGATGAAGACAACATATATCTCTTTATTAAAACAAAGCCACTTTGTGGTGTCAAAACAGTACTGAGTCTTCAATAATAAAACTGGACCACATGTGCACGCTCCACAAGCAGAAAAACAAGAATAAAGTCCATAATACAAGACAAAACCAACTAGGCACGGGTAACGCAGGAAATAGGCACACGGCTGCGACAATGGCAACCGAGCACTGGGGAGTCATTCCCCCGGAGTCCTTATGTTCTTCTTCCCCCAGCATGTCTCCTTGGATCAGGGAGGCTCCAAAATCATGTTTGCAGCTGTCGCCATGGTCCCGCTACACATGTTACGTCCTGCTACGCTCTGTGGTGCTCTGCTACGTCCTGCTACGTCCTGCTCCGTCTTGCTACGTCCTGCTACGTCCTGCTACACCCTGCTACGTCCTGATGTGCCTTGTAATGCCCACAGTGTCCTGTTATGCCATGAACTACTACAAAGAACTACTACAAACTACTATTTTTTGTGACTGTTATTGCCACTCTTCATTCTAACCCCAACCGGTCGTCAGACACCGCCTACCAAGAGCCTGGGTCTGGGTCTGGGTCTGGGTCTGTTCCAGGTTTCTTCCTAAAAGGAAGGTTTTCCTCGCCACTGTCCCACTGTTGCTTGCTCTGGAGGGAACTACTAGAACTGTTGGGTCCTTGTAAATTATGGAGTGTGGTCTAGACCTGCTCTATCTGTAAAGGGTCTCGAGATAACGCTTGTTATTAATTGATACTATTAATAAAATTGAATTGAATTGAATTGAACAGGTCTACTACAGGTCAATAAAAACAGAGCCACTAAACACTTCACTGAATTATATTAATCCAAATGAAAAGTGAAGCAAGCCAGTCAGTCCTGACTCAAACATCAACATAGAGAAATGCAGCCTTAAGTTATTGTGGCACAGCAATAGCTAATTAAAAGCGTAAAGGCCACATGTATCAACAGTTCTTAACCCTCATGTTGTCTTCGGGTCAAATTTGACTAAAAGAAGTTGAAATACGGGTGAAAAATGTTGGAAAAGGTGTCAAAATTGAATCAAAAATACCAAAAAATCACAAAAAAAACTTCCAAAACGTTGAGAAAAGGGGAAAAATGTTTTTCATGGTCAAAGGGAAGACAACACAAGGGTTAACAGGGCCTAATCATTTCATAACAATACGGTAGGATAATTAAATATAGGTGCAACATCTTTTGGGTTTTACAATAAGAAGGCTTCACACGCGTGTAAAAAAACACTATTATCTCCAATAATTTGTATAAACTTTCAGTTGAACTACAATTCATCAACAGTTCATCTAATCATGTCTACTGCACGGCAGCAGCACCAGTTTCTAACAGTTGTACTGTACTGATGATTGAAAAGGAGAGTTTTAGTTAAGGGTAACCCTCTTCCATCCAAGACTTGAAGTGTTCCAACTGTCGTCCAACATTATCTGTGCAGAACAGAAAGAAAAGGACTTTTACTGGAAGAACCTTGGGCGCCTGAAACTCCTCCAACTATGCAGCTCTATTTAGCCCAAACACACTTCTTAGCACTTAATAAAAGTTTCCACGTCATTATTGCTGCTTGCTGAATTGTTCCGTGCTTTGCTAAAGTGCATTTTGACTCTCAGGAGGCTGAGTGCAGCAGGAGGAACGGCTCAGCCGATCGTTCCTTACAGAAACGTTACTTCATCAACTGTTGTGATTCTGCTGTTGATCTCAGCCTTTTCTAATCAAATCAGACTTTTGAGATGCTTTCGATAGCGTCAGCCGCAGCGCTCACAGACAGTTTTGTGTCAGTTTCCGTGCAATAAAAGCTTTCATTCCTCACAGCTATAACAGCTCGCGTTTGTCTCATGACTGCTAAGTGTCTGAGAGTGTTGGTTGTTTGTGTTTAGGGGCTTCTAATTAGCACACTCACACCCTAATGGGACTTTTAATTAGTGCTTTTCATTTTCCACATGAAAGTAAGTTAATATATAATGTATAGACAAACCATTAAAGGCATTGTTTTGGTTTCAGATGTGGGGGAACATTAAAAAATTGTCATTGGTTCTCTACATTATCTGTATTATTAATGGACAAACTGCACATGAAAACTAGGGCTGGCGAGATTAAGTTTCATGAGGCGTTGAAGCTTTCCAGCAAATTGGTTTGCAAAGAGGTTAATATCTCGAGGCTTCTTGTCAGTGTAAATCAAGGGCGCAGCGGACACGGGGTACAAGGGGGACGTGTCCCCCGCACTTTCCATGACGGTGCTCTCCATCCCCCACACTTACAACTTGCTGAGTTAATTTGAAAGCAACAGAAGTAGGCAAGTGTGCACCTTACTCAGGTTGTGTCAGTTGATTGATAGACTCGTATAGATATAGGCTATAATATATAGTTAAAATATATATAAAAGAATGCAGCAAGGAAAATTCATTAAAATATGCCATTATAAGATCAGTGTATGTGATAGAATAGTGGCAATAGAATGTGCTAGAGGCTATCAAATGATGGCAAAAACATTTCCAAGGGTACACCTCCTCCCTACACTGTCCAGTTACCCACAAGGTGCACCAGTAAATGGTTGACTGCAATTTTATGGAGTGACACCGGTAATCACAAAAACAAGACAACACAAGGAAGAACAGAGAACTTTCAAAATAAAACAGGAAACAGAAAACATGACGTGACAGATATCTATATTACCAATTATCTGATGTGATCTGTGATACCTGGATGTAATTTGCGCCACTAAAGGCTTAGAAAATATGATGTTAAGTTTGTTAAGTATTATGGTTCTGCAGAGACGTCCCATCCTTTGTTTACTACAGATCCTCGCAAAAAAACTATATTCATTTAAATTTAATTTAAAAAAATATATATTTTTCAATGCAAATGAGAACAATGCTACAAAACGTATCATTCCCTCCAATATCGTATAATATAATGTACCATATAATAATATATGGATCATTTTGCAATCACAATATCAGTCAAAATAATCACATCCATCCATCCATCTTCATCCTCTTATCCGGTATCGGGTCACGGGGGCAGCAGCTCCAGTAGGGGACCCCAAACTTCCCTTTCCCGAGCCACATCAACCAGCTCCGACTGGGGGATCCCGAGGTGTTCCCAGGCCAGGTTGGAGAAATAATCCCTCCACCTAGTCCTGGGTCTTCCCCGAGGCCTCCTCCCAGCTGGACGTCCCTCCACCTAGTCCTGGGTCTTCCCTGAGGCCTCCTCCCAGCTGGACGTGCCTGGAACACCTCCCTAGGCAGGCCCCCAGGAGGCATCCTCACCAGATGCCAGAACCTACCTTAACTGGTTCCTTTCGACGTGAAGGAGCAGCTATACTAGCCTCAATCTCTGATTCACGGAACACCTCCACGGTTTCTCCGAACACTCTCCGAAGCCTCGACCCCTGATTCATCGAACACCTCCAGGGTTTCTCCACACACTCTCCGAAGCCTCAACACCTGATTCATCGAACACCTCCAGGGTTTCTCCACACACTCTCCAAAGCATCGACCCCTGATTCATCGAACACCTCCAGGGTTTCTCCACACACTCTCCAGAGCGTCGACCCCTGATTCATGGAACACCTCCGGGGTTTCTCCACACACTCTCCGAAGCCTCAAGTCCTGATTCATCGAACACCTCCAAGGTTTCTCCGAACACTCTCCGAAGCATCGACCCCTGATTCATCAAACACCTCCGGGGTTTCTCCACACACTCGCCGAAGCCTCGACACAGAACGCAACATCAAAAAAAGAAAAACATAAAACAAATAGAATCTGTGATTAGATTTGCATAAGCCCATTTCTTTCCTGCCTTATGTTTGAACAATGTTCAGGTTGAGCATTCTCAGGAGAATATTAACTAAAAATAATTTGCCTCCAGGCATGCATTTAGCTCCAAAACCCTCCACCAGTCAGAGGGTAGGGCAGTCATAGCTTAAGGGGTGAAACATGCAGTTAAAAAGTTAATGAAGAAATGTAATAATTGAAGATAAGTATCAACATTTTTATCAACTCAAACCTTCTGTGTTCTGGATTCGGGCAACTAGAGTTCGAGGACACTGTTAGGAGAGATTTTAATAAGTAAATAAAACTGAGACTCAGAGCCAATGCCAGGATTTTAGAAATGCTAAAGTCAAGAGTTGAAATCCCAAAACAAGTACATATTAATGAGTTTTTTGTTAGTGGAGCAGTAAAATCAACCAAGGCTCCAAAAACTCAAACAACAAAACTTTATTCCCTTGAATCCGAAAATAACAAGTCAAGATTTCTGGTTTTATTTCCCAACATGAGGTCTAAATATTGTTTCACACAGCCCCCTCCACACAGCCAAGAATGATATTCTACAGTCCTGGTGAAAAGATACTATGACTAAATATAGTGGGAGCCTTAAAATGTGTTTTACAGGATTCAGTTAAAAAACCAACCAAGTGCTCAGGTGTGAAAGCCCCCCTTACAGTGCTGAAAAACCACTAACAGCACCAACAAAATGTAGCTTTAGTTAACAGCCGGCGTTATTTATTGAAAATAATTCAGTGATGGGCAGAAGGTAATGCATTGCTCTTTAAACCTATGCAGCTGTTCAAACCTGAACCTAAAGCAGTTCCCACCTGCCAATGGGATTAGGACTAAGACTAAGATTAAGATCAAGGATTGGGGGTGGCAGTAGCTCAGTCTGTAAAGAGGGGGTTGCTGTACGCAGTGTGGACTAGTAGCTGGAGAGACTTGGCATTGCCAAGGTGCTCTTGAGCAAGTCACCAAACCCCGCGCTGGTCCAGCACTGCATGTATAGGACCTGAACATCTGTGTGTATTTCAGGCCTGTGTGCCTGTGTGTGTAATAACAACAGAGTGTAAATTGCAATTTCCCCATAGGGGATCAATAAAGAGAATAAATAAAATTATTAAAAATTAAGACTTGGTGCCCAATTTTAACAATCTAAGCGCACGGCGTGAAGCGCATGGTCCAAAAGGGTTGTACTTAGAGTCTTCATTAAGTCAAGGGTGTGTTTTGGGTGTAACATGCAATTAACCAATCACTGTCATCTCCCATTCCCTTTAAAGCCAGGTGTGTTTTTACTATGGCACATTGCTGTTATGATGCAGGAAGAAGAGGAGGAAGAAGATATTTAGGAGAAAAAACTGTTGTGCTTGTGCGTGAAGTGAAAATACGTGAGCAGATCATATATGGCACGAGTACTATGGAATTAAAAGAACAATGAAATGGTGCGGTATTCACTTAACACCAGGTTTTTCTTGGTCAATGGCGCGATCCCTTTTCGCTGCCTCAAGATAGCAATGCGCCAAAAATTCACCTGAACATTAGACTGACAAGCCTGACCCACATCTAGATTTCCAGGTTACCTGAACACATCTCCCTGTAAGACCAGCACGCCCATGGGCACACAGATGGGTGCAGGTGTATTTGTTATTTAACCCCCATGTTGTCCTCGGGTCAAACTGACCCGTTGTCCTATATCAATGTTCTTTTTAATTCCCCAAAATAACATGATTGATTCCACACAACGCTCTTTGCCAAGTACAAATCTCTACTTTCATTAATTTTGGGGCGTCTTATTCAATTTTATAGCATTTGAAACCAAATTGAAGTGTTTTTGAAATAGTATTGAGAGTAAAAGTTGACATATTCCAGTCTGTGATTATCATCAACAGCCATTCCTTTAATTTTAGTCTCAATAATTCCTAATTTCTGCTTTTCTTACTCAAACATTAGGTATAATTTCCTATAAATGAGGTTTATTGACCATAAATTCCAAAAAATAACTGTAAAACTAAAGTTAATAAGTTAGTGTTACCTATTATTATTATTTACGTGTTATGCCTCGTTTTGTCTTCCCATCACAATTGAAAAACATTTTTTTTTAAACTTTTTCTTATGTTTTTGTCCCTTTTTTCAACACTTTTGTCACTTTTTTTATGTTTTTAACACTACGCAAAACTAACTTATTAACTTAAACAATATCCATTCCTTTAATTTTAGTCTCAATAATTCCTAATTTCTGCTTTTCTAACTCAAACATTAGGTATAATTTCCTATAAATGAGGTTTATGGATGGATGGATGGATGGATGGATGGATGGATGGATGGATGGATGGATGGATGGATGGATGGATGGATGGATGGATGGATGGATGGATGGATGGATGGATGGATGGATGGATGGATGGATGGATGGATGGATGGATGGATGGATGGATGGATGGATGCCATAAATTCCAAAAATAACTCTAAAAGAAAGTCAAAAAAGTGCCACACATGGGACAAAAAATGGGTATGAAATGAAAAACGGGACAAAAATATAAGAAAAGGAAAAGGACGCACACACAAAAAACATTTTCTTTTGTGTGAAACCGGCGGCCGGGATGTGAACCAACAAACACGTGGTGTTGTCTCTCCGTTATCAGAGAAACACACACTTTTAATTTTTCAAAACCTCTGTGGTTTGAAGTTTAGTTTCAGTTCTACATGTTGTGATATCAGACATATTAGTGTTAATTAATACCTGTCCTACGTCCTACGATATGCGTGTGTTGATTATTCATTTAATTATTCACAATGCTTTTCAGGGTGTGTATAATCTCTCTTTGTGTGTCCTTCCTTATTTATTAATCCGTTGTTGTTATTAACAGAGTTGTTCTGTACATTTTAATCGTGCTTAATTTTTTTTGTCTTCTTTTTGTTTTTGCTTGTTTTCATCTATTTTTTTTATTTTGCCTCAGGAAGCACTTTGGGCTCCATGCTTGCACTTTACAAATAAAGTTGAGTTGAGGTGATGATGCATTATTTAAATGGCTATAATTACCCTCTCTGTTACTGTGTCTCTGGTAGCACGACTCTATTCCTGCAGTTCAACTTGTAGCCATTATACTAAAATGCATCATCTTCCCTGAAGGAAGACAGATGTACCTGTTGATTGACAGCTGTACAGTATACGGGAGCTCACATGTACAGAAGTCATATAAACTATATTCAGTGTGCGTTCTCCAGCAGAGGCCCTGCAGCACAAAAACAGCCAGACTGCTGACTTTTCAGCGTGCACAACTGGCTTTCAGGGTCACTGCCTGCAGCAGGTTCACTCCCCCTCTCCCACATCAGTATCACTGTAATGAGCTTCTGCTCTGCATACCACCTCTCCATCCATCTTTCCCCAATATCCACTGCTTTCTCTCCATCCCTAGCTCAATCTTTCCCACCCACCCCAACTCATCTTCCCACAGCCTTTCAGCACAGGGGGAATTAGGGGGAGCGGGAGGGTCTAGCATGCTCTTAAGGCCCAGCGGGCCGCCACAGAGCATGGCGGTGGCGACAGGGGAATAAATTAGAAGCAGACTCAGAGAATAATAAAGTGATAATGAGTTGCAGCTGGCAACCGTGCCAACCCCGGGCATAGCCCAGCGAATATTTACCACCCAGCTAATAAGTTGCAATGAGGAGTGAAGCAGCGGGCACGCCAGGAAGGGCACGGGGCTGTCTACGAGACAGAAGAAAGCAGATGAATTAGAAAATGAGGAGGAGGAGGTTGCAGAGTTGCACACTAAGCAGAATAGACACACAGGTATTCAACAGAAATACACACGACCATGCTCAGGGGAATTCATATACTGTATGCAGGTCCATACACTTTTACACACATACACACTCACTAACACTAAAAATTGTGTACTGCAGGGTAGTAGACTGTATTTTTGTGTGTGATTCGCACACTGTGCATTTTTGCTGCATGCATATAATGTATATTTGCATTGCATTTGCATATGTGTATTGCACATGCTCGTCTGACTACCTAAACAGCAGCCTGAATCTCCATACTGTATCTGCTTATGTCTTAATCATGATGATTTATGTCTTATGAGTCTGCGTACCTCCTCCATATGTATCAAGGCTTATTTATGTACAGTGTATATCCATGTTTACGTACAGTTGTTGACAACATACAAATATATATATTCACTCGGTCACAACTGCCAAGATTAAATACTACGGAAGAGGATTAGGGCCAATGAAAAACATTTATTTGAGTTTAAAGAGCATTACGCAGAGAATTTTAACAGGGAAAAAGTCAGAATAAAGACACTAAAGTCAGAATTTGGTCTTTATTCTCACAATTCTGACTTTGAACTACAGTGAAAATAGTGTATCAGGTCCGATACTGTTCTCATATACTCATAAAACCACTACAATCCCAATACAACTTTGTGAATCACTGCTTGTGACGCTTGTAAGCATAACACTCGGCAGGCAGGGCCGGATTAACAATTTCCCGTGCCCTGGGCAAAAAGACTAATATTAGGCACATATATTACAACTTAAATCTTTTCCATTTGTTTAAAATGTGACCCTAGCACACTGGACTCCTTGACTTTTAATATGTAGCCTAAATCAATGCACAACATCTGACATTAATACACATCTATTCATTCTTATTATATTTTCTCTTCTTTTAACAGGTTGGCCTGATGAACTGGCCTTCTTGACTTTACATATGTAAACCCATGCACAATATTTCACATTAACACACATACTGTGTGTTAATTCTTATCTTTTTTCTTCTTTTAACAGGTTGGCCTAATGAACTGGCCTTCTTGACTTTGTACACATACGTTTCACAATAAAGAAGTTATATTTTATATTATTTTAGCAGGTGAGCCTAACACATTGGCCAGCTTGAATTTAATATAGACCTACATTCATTCCACAACCTTCAACCCTTATTATCTTCTCTAAGACCCTGGCCTTCTTGTCTTAAATGGTGTAAATTAAAAACACGTAATGCTGTCAAAGATTCATTCTTTCTAAATCATTTCCTATAGCAGATTACTCAGTGGCCTTCCTTTTAGACTTTAAATATGCAAACTGGAGCACAATATCATCAATCCAACACTTCAACAACTTCATGTTCTATGGCCTGCAAAGAAAGTGCAGAAAGTCTTGTCTGTGACATTGTGGTCAAACACATTTTTAACTCATTTAAGAAAAGAAAATGACCTACACCCTCACAATTAGAGGCAGGCAGTGTCAAGAACAGTTTGACTGCAACATATACATTCAGAAATGTTGTCTTAAGGCCATTCGTTTCCATAAATCTGCAACAACTGACCATGGGAAGTGTCACTTTTACACAAAGGGAGTGAACTGCATGAGTTAGAAATATTTAGCCTGCTTAATTTAATCTGCAATGACTTGCTTTGTTTGGTCAACGATTAATGCAATAAACTCATTGCCCACAGTGGATATGAGGTATGTGGGCTCACCTTCCCCCTTGTTGCCATTAGGGCTGTAAAGATATGCGATATGAAACCAAAATCGCGACACTCGAATCCACAAACCTGTGTCGCGGAGTGAGAAGGCAGAATCGCGACACCCCCCTTCCAACTCCCAGAGTCAGCCTTCCCGTCCAGATCCAGTGCTACCACATCTTTAAATTACTAGTAGTATTATTAGTCCTTTTGGTGCCTTATCCCTGTGTAGTCTGGTAAATTTAGCTAACTGTAAAGACAAAAAGCAAAGGGGGAGTAACGTTACGAATGGCCGCTGTTCTGACTCGGGCCTGACGGGGGTCCCATTAGTGCCGGGTCTGACCGGAGCGGGAAGGTGCTGCCGGGGCCGGGGCTGCGTGTTTGTTGTGATGATGTGGAGGCTGTTCATGCTCGCCGTCCCCTCGCTCTTGGCTGTTGGTCCATGTCTCACTGCTAGCTTCCACTCCGGTGGTAGCCTGCCTGCTAGCACTCATGTTTCCACAGCCACAAGTGAAGGAGGCATTTCAGCGTTATCATACCAGTTATCTCAACCTGAATCAGCCACAGTCAGAAGGTCCACCGGCAGCACTAGTGTCAGTGTTCAGTTTTTTAGCAATGGAAAGTACAGTGTACTTTATTCAGATTCCAATAACTCTATTTAGGATGAGACCTAGCACAAGTCTCCAGACCAGGGAGTGGGGGAGCGCGTGTGGAGCATCACTCAACAAATGGGAAGGCTACATGAGTGTGGTGAGAGATCCTATAAAACGGCCATGTCAGTAAATGGAATAAGGGAAAAGACAGATGCTGCGGCCAATAGTATTCTTAATTTAAAGGTACATTATAGAATTTATTCAGAATTATAATGTTTCTTTTGGAGACATCTCTATCTTTGATGGCTGGGGGTGGGGTGGGGGCACCACAGATTAGAGCAATAGCCCCTCCAAATGTCTGTGCACGTCCCTGCAACAGTCTTTATGTAAACCAATGCATCTTAATGGTGCATTCAGGTATACCTTGTAAAGTCATGACGCATTCAGGTGCAAATAATGCATGTTTTTTTTAAAGTAATTGTTAGAAGTAATTGTGTTGCTGCACATTTGTTCTTTGGTCGTTAATTTACGCGTGGTTTCCGGGGTAGATGGCGTGCTTCAAAATGAACAATTTTCACTGAAATAACTGTTCAAAATCTGAAACTTTAAGTTGGATAGGTTCATTTTAAATAATAACAAAACTAATCCAAGAAAATAGCAGTTCTCCTTTCCATCTTATCATGTTACCTCGTAGCCACGGTCAAAAAACTGACCTTGCAGTGCGGTACTGGGTATTGGCAAGTACCCAAATGTAAATACTTGTACTCAAAATAAGTAGCATCTGTGCATCCTTACTTTAAAATCAGAGCTTAAATACATTTTTCACCTGTGGCCCTAATCGTCTTCGGTAACCTTGACTTTCAGAGGTGTACATTAACATTACTTTATATAACAAGTCAAAGGATCTGAGCAGAGTTTCCAGCATGAAGTGAAACTCTCTCCGTGGTGACGCGTTTTATCGGACAGCGAGTCAACTCTGTCTCCATCCCTTTGAGGTGGGCTCTGCCGAAGCTCCAACACTTTAAAAGCTTTAGTCACAGGTGTTCCTCATCACATGCCAGCCGCTCGCTCCCTAGACGAAGGCCAGTCCTTTTACTCTGCTTCCAACACGTTCTAACATGCACACACATAATGCACGGACACACCACCCGCGCTGCACTATAACAGCTCCATTCACAGCTCCCAAAAATAACAACAGTACGCTGGCAGGGCCAAACCCACCTCCACCCACCTTCTCCTCCCTCATCCTTTACTTCTTTCCTTTCATATTCAGTTTTCTTTAACGCTCAATAAATGTTGACTTTATTTTGGTTCTGCTGAATTCCTTAATGAGGCCCACGGATTCCTCGGCCGATCCCAGCAGCCTTATAAGGACATGTGTGGCAGAAGGAAAGAAAACACTCTGGAGTTTGACATACCTTTAACACAACCTTCCTCTGTCTCTTTTCCGCTCTTTATCCTTCTCCCTTCTCTCACTTTTGCTACGTATGTTTTTTCTTGTTAACGTCTATAAGTTTTTTTTCTGTAAATCACTGTAATTCACAACCTGTCGGGGATAAAGGAATTTATTTTTCTTATCATACTATCAATCACAAAGAATATAGAATAAAAAATCAAAAATGGAAACAAGTTTGAGAATTCAAAACACGGTTGTCTACTTGCTTCTGTGTACGTTTTCTAGGCCTCTAATAATAATAATAATAATAATAATAATAATAATAATAATAATAATAATGTCTACTTTATTAATCCCACACAAGGGGAAATTACAATTTACACTCTGTTGTTATTACACACAGGCCTGAATTACACACACACGCTCAGGACCTATATATGCACTAATGGAGAGCTATCAGAGTGAGGGGCGGGGGGGCTGCCCGTTGGGGGTTTTGTGCCTTGCTCAAGAGCACCTTGGCAATGCCCAGGAGGTAAACTGGCACCTCTCCCATTCTCCAAATCTTTTTTTTTAAAAAAGTGACAAAAATGCGGAAAAAAGCAACAACAAAAAAATTGAAAATTAACTTTTTTTCCGCATTTTTGTCACTTTTAAATTTTTTTTTGGGCGCTAAAAAAAAAAAAAGAAAAACTTTTTAAAAAAAGTAACAAAAAAAAACAACAAAAAAGTTCATTTTCAATTTGGACCCGGAAGGACGAGTATATGTTTGACAGGAGGACAATACTATTTATTCAATCTGTTCTTACTTTTGCTATGATAGCTTGGTACGATAACCTGAACATCAGGTGACAAAAACCATCTCAACCATATTGTAAAAGTGTCTGGCAAGGTGATATGTTTCCCACAATCCCCCTTGATGGTTATTTTCTATACTAGACTGCACAAACCACCCTCTTCACTCTGAGTTGGGAGTAAAAACATTGTCCCATGTGCAATAACTCAGCTTAATTTGCACATGTAATGTAAAAAAAGTTGTTTATAGATTGCTCCAGTGGTGATAAATTGTGTTGTGTGAATTACACACAGGGAACCTTTTTGTATTCATGTCTTTGTATTGTTGTCTTGTCTATTTGTATGTTGTTGGAATGTGTTTCCATTTTTATCTTTCACTCCTGACTGCATATCAAGTTTCCCATTTGGGATAATAAAGTGACTGACTGAGACCTGATCACTGACATCAGGGCTGAACCAATACTGCAATTTCATTTTTTAAAGATGATGTTTCCATTTAGCCCACACTCAGTTAATACAAGACAGTTTCACATGGCATTACGAGTGCAGTGTCTGTAAAAAATGCTTTTGGGAGCATCCAGGACGGTGTCTTGGCCTCCTGTCTTGCTGCTCATGAATTATCATGAATATTCATGAGTATTCACTCTAATTTTCAAGTCAATCTGGCCGGTTGATGTCGTGATATCTTACTCTGGAATAAAGTGTTCAACAGATGGACAGACTGATGACAATCCTTGAACTATGATGGTCACAAAGGTGTCAAAATATACCCATAAAGGTTTTTGCAGCGAGGCCAGACAGTCGAAATGTTCACGTGCAGCCAAAGTGCTGACTCAGCTCTGACTCACATGTGACCATGCAGCAATGCCCCCGGCCGCCCCCTGTACCTTGATCTGTCTCAAGGCTCGCTGCTTACTCTGATTACACTAATCATCCTTGCTATCTTGAGCATATGAATATCTGTGCATGTGTGAGTGTCCTATCTTGCCAAGGTCTTTTTGCAGCGGGCGCTCACGCGGACAGCCTTCAGACGGAGGTCCTGACGGAGCGGAGGCAGAAAGCAGGGATGTGTCAACCAGTTGCTGATTAAGAAGTGGGAACCAAAGGACAGAGACATCACGCTAACTGATTGCTAATAACGTTATTTACTCAGTATGAGTCAGTGTGACTGGTTGAATCTACAACAGTGGGCGACACTTTGATAAAGTACAGCAAAGCAACTGATATAACCTTCGTTTAATCACGTTTAATCAGTCGCTTTGAACTGGGATCTAATCGTTTTTGCTCGTCATGATGATGCATTTGGAATCAGAGGAAAAATAATTCATCTATTTGCTCCGTGTAGTTACAGATATGAGCTGTATTCATGTGTTATAATCAGGGCTTTAAATTAACTTTTTTGACCACCAACCATGGCTAGTACATTTTTAAATTTACCAATTAGCCAATCAGATTGACGGGGTGGAGTAGCTCAGTCAGTGGGGGGCTGGGTTGGGAACCGAAGGGTCGCCGGTTCAATCCCCGTACGGACCAAAGTATGGTGTTGGACTGGTAGCTGGAGAGGTGAACTGGCACCTCTCCAGCTACCAGTCCAACTCCTGGGCACTCCCAAGATGCTCTTGAGCAAGGCACCGAAACCCCAACTGCTCTGGGTGCCTTTCCGTGGCCAGCCCCCTCACTCTGATATCTCTCCATTAGTGCATGTATAGGTACTGAGCATGTGTGTGTAGTTCAGGCCTGTATGTAATGTGTGTAAATTTTAATTTATACATTCATTATTATTAGCCATATTTTTGTTAATTTCAACAAATTTTGATAATTTAATTACTTAACTTCATCGATACCGCACGCTAGACATGTAGCCAACGGTTGTAAAACACATCACGACAAGGTGTTCATGGGAAATGTAGGATCTATGAGCAGTGATGCCAGATGAAGATTTCCCCCAAAATCTTAGCGTACTCCAAAGTCTCCAAAGTAAATGAAGTTTATTGACCATGAATTTCAAAAATAACTGTAAAACTAAAGTTAGTGTTATGTAGTGTTAAACATCAAAAACAAAACGTCAAAAGTGTTGAAAAAAGGGGACCAAAACATAAGAAAAAGTTAAAAACATCGATAGAAAGCGTCAACAAAAGTGTTCAATTCAAAACACGAGGGTTAAAAAAACAACAAAAACGTTGGAAAAAGTGAAAAAAAGCTGAAAAAAAGGTGCAAAATATGTCAACAAAACTATGCGGGGCATAATTAATTGTGAACCTAAATTGATATTCTGGCCAAATCACAGTTTGCAAGGGGCCGGATTTGGCCCCCGGGCCTTAGGCTTGACACATGTAATTTCAGATGCGCGGGAAGACATTTCCTGGAGGGGGGGGGGGGGTCCACGTAAAGTCTAAAAATACTATGTTACTCAGACTCTGTATTCTGCAAACCACTTCACCTCTGCCTCCTTTTAAAAACTCACTCGCCCCTCCCCTCTGTGAAGCTGGACGCTAGTCCTCGGGTGTTTGGGGTTGGGGGGTTGAAAAAGATCCCAAATTCTCTTTTCAAACATTGCTAAGTTGCGCTTATAGATATAGTAGAAACTCATTTGTCCCTTGTGGGTGGCTGTGAGTGTGCATGCATGCTATGCGTAGGCTGAATCGCAATCCCGTCAAGACAAATCTGATTCGGGGGGGGAGGGCTCTAGTGTACCCAGTGGGAGCGTTCACCCCATGCAGCGGCCCGGGTTCGAGTCTGACCTGCTGCCCTTTGCTGCGTGTCATCCCCCATCTCTCTCCCCCTTTCCTGTCTATGCACTGTCACTAATGAAGGGAAAAGCCCCGAAAAAGACTAATCTGATTGGCAGGAGATGACAGCAGTGACAGCAAACCCAAAGTCACTCATGTCATAGGCGCAGGAAGTGGGGGTGCAGCAGTGTAATTTAGACAATAATGTGTTTTAAGTAGGAAAGAAAGCATATAAAAATGTTCCCAAATTATGGAACTTTTCCTTCAGTATTTAGTCATACTGTGCAGCCTGTACTTAATGTCACAGCTCCTAAAATCAATCCCTTTCATTTGCCTTTTGGCATCCCATCTACCAGTTAAACATGGCAATGAGTTATTTAAATGGTACGTTTCACTGATCTTTGTACGCGGACTTGAATAAATGAATGCCGGTCTGGATCACACTGCTGATCCAAACTGTAAGAGGATTTATGTATTTTATGACTGGGGGCAGCAGATGAAACTAGAACTGAATACAGATGTGGTTTATTTACTATAACAACAAATGCTGCTACTATATTTAATTCAGTGTGCCGATTTGCTGCAATAGCAACAATCGGCGCAATGACTATTATTTGTTTCGCCTGTTTTTTGTCCCGCTACTAGTCCCGGAGCGTTGCCGACACGTGCACACAAAATACATCAAAACGTGTGTAATGATCGGGAATGGTGGGCTATGACTTTTCAACGAGATTTGCCGCACGGTTTTCACGAAATTGTCAAAAAATCATAGCAACAAGTTCTGACACAAACACACACCTATCATGAGACTCTTCACTGTCGGCTCTATACATGAAAAGTTTTTTAGATCTAGACCTGGTGCGTTTAGTGCTAGCTTCTTCATAGCTGTTTCCGGGAAACAGAAAGGTCTTAAATAGATTTTAAAAGGTCTATCTCTGAAGGGTACAAGCGGCCGAAATGGGTTTCCTCAGGAGGGTGGCTGGCGTCTCCCTTAGAGATCGGGTGAGAAGCTCAGTCATCCGAGAGGAGCTCGGAGTAGAGCCGCTGCTCCTTCACGTCGAAAGGAGCCAGTTGAGGTGGTTCGGGCATCTGGTAAGGATGCCTCCAGGGCGCCTCCCTAGGGAGGTGTTCCAGGCACGTCCAGCTGGGAGGAGGCCTCGGGGAAGACCCAGGACTAGGTGGAGAGATTATATCTCCAACCTGGCCTGGGAACGCCTCGGGATCCCCCAGTCGGAGCTGGTTGATGTGGGTCGGGAAAGGGAAGTTTGGGGTCCCCTGCTGGAGCTGCTGCCCCCGCGACCCGATACCGGATAAGCGGATGAAGATGGATGGATGGATGGATATCTCTGAAGGGATAAGACACTTAACACTTATTATTTTTAGTTTTATTGTTGTTAGGATGTGCACCAAGTTGGAGGCACACTGTTAAAATTTCTTTTGCAGTTAGAATATATCTTAAAATGAAATGTACTTCCTGCCAGCAGGACATTCTGCAGCTCCACCAGTGACTGACCTTCGTCTGAACTCAAAGTTTTCCTGGAAGAAAAGGAACGAAAAAAAAAAAAAAACAGGACTGAAACTTGAAAAAGTAGATAATTGCCAAAATAAGGAAACACTTGTGCAACACAAGGATTTAGAGAGCATTAAACCTGTGAGGTAAGACTTTCCTGGCATGGGCCGCGGTTCCTCTGAAGGCAAAACGAACACGAATAAATACGACATAATTCTCAATAATCATCCTTCATCCTGCGGCGAAGGACTTCAAGCCTGATTGGAGCACGCTCAGTGACAACATGGGCTTCGATTGGTCGCTGAGATTAATGAGTATGAGAACTGCATGAACCATTAGTCATGACCCGGCTGAACAGGCCTCACACCGTATGTTTCCATTTTCAATGAAACTCCAGAGGATGGATTTCTCATGGCAGAACAGAGTCACACTCTCCATCTGTGTTGCTGGATTTATTTTGTTTGTTTTGACATGTTATGTTATTTCATTTGGGCCGTTCTGTACGTGTATTCCAGGTTTATTCAAATTTTTTTTTCAGGGTGCTTTTAAGTGACACTCCACCCAAGATCTGGTAGGCATCAAATCCTCCGCCGTATGCTTGACGGCTGGCTGTTAAAGGTTTTGCAGTTTACGGCAGCAACAGCTTGAACTTAGGTCAGTTACCAGAAATACACTATTTTTTTGGGAAGGGGGGCGGCATCAAGACGATTGTGATTGGTTTAAAGAAGTGCCAATAAACCTGAGCACCTTTTTCTCCCATCCTGGGATACTGTGTGGACTAGCCAGACCCTCTTTTGCAGCGCTGTGGAGGAAGGTAACTGGCAATGCAATACTACACCACAGTTAACTCAAGGGAAACACAATAAATATAAAATATATAATCTTCTGAAACCTTCATGGTTGAGTTGGATTTTTTACTTTATAGCAGTGTATTATATCATAAACATTACAAGAGTTCTGAGAAGTGCAATAACCTCTGAGTTAAAAATACATTCAACTTAATATTTCCTGGAAATAATGTTAAAGGTGCCCTGCAGCACAAAACCGTTTTTACTTGCATTTTTTTTAAATATGTGAGGTCCATATGTGTGTATGTGTGTATGTGTGTGTGTGTGTGTGTGTGTGTGTGTGTGTGTGGATGAACTGCTACTTCCTCTGTCAGCTCTAGCCACTGGAAAGAAATAAGAGGAGAAATCAGACCAATCACAACAGCTGGTCAGTCCGATGTCATGTTGCTTGAGCTCATTAATATTCATGAGCTGGATAAAGGATGCTGATAGCAAGGCTCTTGATGGCTAGCTGTTAGCCAATCAGAGTCAAGCAGCTGAGCTTGTTGGCCCAAATGGAGCGGAGTCTTCCTGCAGGCTTTCTATACCCCGCTAGAATGGCTTGAAACAAGGTAACCATGGTCACCAAGTTACAGAGTATATGGCAGAGCTTCAGACATTTCCACACAGTAATGAAATACGTGTGACAGGGCACCTTTAAACAATATTGATCTGGACTGTGAAGGAGTTCTCTCTCTCTCTCTCTCTTTCTCTCTCTCTCTCTCTGCAGGAGTGCTATTATTTCGCTGCTGGTTCAACAGTTCAGAGATATTAAACAGTCACTTTATACTCGTGCTGGCAGGCAGACAGGCAGACTCATACTCTGCTTCTGACTGGCTAGTAGTCCTTACCTAGGTACTGACAGGGAACGCCCTCATACTCTGCTTCTGACTGGCTAGTAGTCCTTACCTAGGTACTGTCAGGGCCCTCATACTCTGCTTCTGACTGGCTAGTAGTCCTTACCTAGGTACTGTCAGGGCCCTCATACTCTGCTTCTGACTGGCTAGTAGTCCTTACCTAGGTACTGTCAGGGCCCTCATACTCTGCTTCTGACTGGCTAGTAGTCCTTACCTAGGTACTGTCAGGGCCCTCATACTCTGCTTCTGACTGGCTAGTAGTCCTTACCTAGGTACTGTCAGGGCACGCCCTCATACTCTGCTTCTGACTGGCTAGTAGTCCTTACCTAGGTACTGTCAGGGCCCTCATACTCTGCTTCTGACTGGCTAGTAGTCCTTACCTAGGTACTGTCAGGGCCCTAATACTCTGCTTCTGACTGGCTAGTAGTCCTTACCTAGGCACTGCATGTGCAATTACCAACAAAGATGGAACAGAAGTGAGATGCCTCACTCTGCAACTAAATCAGAGTAAAGAGTTTTACTCTTCTAGAGAGAAGTGCAAAATTAGAGCTTCAAGTCAAAGGCCGGTAATTTTAGTCACGATATAAAACCTGAGCAAAAGAAAGGAATAACATTGCCACACAAAAAAAACCTTGGTCAGTTATTATGTCATGGCTTATAATAGTCTATGGTGTTTCAGCTAGGCCTATTTTTAACATGGCAACATGTGGCTTATTAGTGAGTGTGTGTGTGTGTGTGTGTGTGTGTGTTTCTATTTGACTAAGGCGAGTGGTGGTTGAGAGGTAGGTCAGGGGTGTGTGAGCAAATGACAGGATGTGTGGTCAGGCTGGTTCAAAAAATCTGCTTAGTAATGTTGGTAAAGATAGAGCTGACCTCTTCATCGCCGTCAATGGCGCCCCTGTTAACCACCGCCTGTCACACACACACACACACACACACACACACACGTGTGCACACCTGAATGAAGGCCAGTGTATTACAGGCTGGGGACGTCCACTGTTATACCAACACAGAGAGGGAGGGCAGGATGAGAGAAAGAGAGATTGTTTATATCTGCTGCTGTTTGGGTTTATGACACACACACACACACACACGCACACGCACACACACGGCTTAATATCATATATAAAAGGTACTGAGTCAGCAGTTGTACGATTGTGGCTTTAATCTTGTTTATCCTATGCTGTATTAATGCTGTACATCCCATGTGAAATCTATTTCTGTATTACAAAACACACGTTCCCGCGCAGTTGGAACTTTAATGTTTTAATATACTGTACGGTTAGTTTTTTATGTAGCTCACAGAAATATTTATAGAACAAAAAACTAGCAGTTTCACTTAAATCCTCCAGCTTAATAACATGTTCATGCAAGCTATTATCTGTCTGTGAGAAGGTAAATGGAGTCTTCTTATATGGAGCTTTTCTGGTCTCAACGACCACTCAAAGCGCTTTGACATAGTACATTCACACACATCACAACACACACAGCTGAGAAAACAACCGTGTGCAAAGTAGGAAAAGATATTCACAGATTCAAACTTCTGGGATAAATTACTCTATAGCAGAATCATGTTAAATCCCAAATGGCTTTCCTAACGTAGTAAGGTTAACAACAAGCTACAAACTCATTTTCATCAAAACGAGCCGTCCTCCAACCTGGAGAAATAAGACAGGTCTCTAGCTTAATAATAATAATAATACTGATAATGTCTACTTTATTAATCCCACAAGGGGAAATTACAATTTACACTGTGTTGTTATTACACACATTACACACAGGTAAGGGATTGTCTATAAACTACAACACAGGCACAAACATATCCATTAATATAATCATTAAATAAAGTAGTGTCTCCAAACTTACTTTTTAACAGGAAGTGCTGAAGTACAACTAGGAGGAGACAAGTTGTAATTAAGGTAGTTAAATTTAATCCATCCATCCATCCATCCATCCATCCATCCATCCATCCATCCATCCATCCATCTTCGTCCACTTATTCGGTATCGGGTCTCGGGGGCAGCAGCTCCAGCAGGGGACCCCAAACTTCCCTTTCCCGAGCCACATCAACCAGCTCCGACTGGGGGATCCCGAGGCGTTCCCAGGCCAGGTTGGAGATATAATCTCTCCACCTAGTCCTGGGTCTTCCCCGGGGCCTCCTCCCAGCTGGACATATGCACCTGAACACACCTCCCTGTAAGACCAGCATGCCCAGAATGCACCTGAACACACCGCCCTGTAAGACCAGCATGCCCAGAATGCACCTGAACACACCGCCCTGTAAGACCAGCATGCCCAGAATGCACCTGAACACACCGCCCTGTAAGACCAGCACGCCCAGAATGCACCTGAACACACCTCCCTGCACATGCACAAACATCACAATGCCAACCTTTTCAAGAAGGTGATTGAAGGAATAAAATAACAAAAGGCTGTGTTAGAACAGTCCAACAAGTGCTCCACCTGTGGTAAAAAATCCTTTTTAAGAATATTAATGGAATATCGATTTCCGTTAGCCATGTAAACAGCTTAGTCTGAAAATAAGGGCAGAAACCAGACTATTTGTGCATGGTAAAGTAATTACTGACAGCATTTGAAACTACAGCAGGGTATTTATCCTCCATTTCCACAGGGTATCATAAAAACTTGAATGTCACGCCGCCCTCGGTGGCTGTCACCTTCAAAGTCAAGAGAAATATCTCCGAATGTGGAGACGCAGCAACTATTCTCCCGGCTTAACCTTTGAAGTTGACAAGCGCCGACGGCAGTGCGACATCCAATAAACGCTTTCTGCATTCTGCGGAAGTTGGTTGCAGCAGTTTGTAGTCCTAAAGTTTCAGCTCAAAAACCAGAAACTACAAACTATACCCCTAGGGGTTAGGGGGTTAGGGTTACCCTAACCCTAACCCCTAGCTAACCTAGGGGTCCTCAGTGCAGTGGGGCCTGAAAATTATTGTTTGTTGCCATATAACAGGTTGGCAACTATTTACATCATTTTGTAAATGTGTGTTTTATCAGTAAATCAGTGCATTACAATACGTTTTTAGATTTAAGATTTAAAAAAAGAAAAGATTTTAATGTGTCTGACTAACCCCCCCAAAAATCCCCAAGCTTATTTGTAGTTTAAAGACTGCCGGTCCTAAAAGGGAGTTCTGGGAGTTTAACACTGCTAGAAATGTACTTTACTCCAACTCTGAGTAGCTCTGAGCAACAGAAAGAGAGCTGGTGAAGACAGAAATGTTCACTCCATCCGTGAAACATGTGGCCTCAGTAATAAACAGAGATATCACGCCGTGAAAGTCTAAGCCCACTTAAAATTCAGAACAAGTATATCCAGCGGATTAAAGGGAAAGAAAGAAAGTAACTATGGGGAAGTAAGATTGGATTCGTTAAGTGCTTGAGATAAATTGGACGTGACAGCAATTCCATTTCGAAGACTTTTGCCTCGAGTACCTCCTGGTGCCTGAGAGGAGAAGAGAGGAGAGGAAGAAAAGAATAGGTTAGAGAAAGAGGAGAGGAGAAATTAGAGGACTAGAGGAAGAGGTTTGGGGTTTTTAAAGAAGAAACATAATCAAAAACATCAAAAACAAGTGAAAAATAAACCTAAATGAAAAAAACACAACAAAACCTGTCAAACAAATACAAATGTACGTCCATCCTCCCCCACAGAGGAAGATGAGAGGAGAAAAGGAAAGAGGAGGGGGATAGCAAAGGAGAGGAAGGGGAGGAAAGAAGAGAGGAGAAAGGAGGAGTGAGATTAGAGGAAAAGGAGAGGAGATGGAAAGCAAACAAGAGGAGAGGGAGAGGAGAGATTAGAGGAGAGAGAGAACGAGGGAGAGGAGGAAAGAGGAGAGGAGAAAAGAGGAGGGGAGAGCAAAGGAGAGGAGAAGGAGAAATTAAAGGAAAGGGAGAGAGAGAGGAAGAGGGAGAGGAGGAAAGAGGAGAGGAGAAAAGAGGAGGGGAGAGCAAAGAAGAGGAAGAGGAGAGATTAGAGGAGAGAGAGAGGAAGGAGAGGAGGAAAGAGGAGAGGAGAAAAGAGGAGGGGAGAGCAAAGGAGAGGAGGAGAAATTAAAGGAAAGGGAGAGAGAGGAAGAGGGAGAGGAGGAAAGAGGAGGGGAGAGCAAAGGAGAGGAGAGATTAAAGGAGAGAGAGAGAGGAGGAAAGGAGAGGTGAG
The DNA here is from genome assembly GCA_013375575.1 of Percina caprodes. Classification (NCBI taxonomy): domain Eukaryota; kingdom Metazoa; phylum Chordata; class Actinopteri; order Perciformes; family Percidae; genus Percina; species Percina caprodes. The sequence continues at coordinate 97,977 of JABXJD010000166.1, forward strand.
AAGGGGAGGGGAGAGCAAAGGAGAGGAGGAAAGATTAAACAAGAGAGAGAGGAAGGGAGAGGAGGAAAGAGGAGAGGAGAAAATAGGGGGGCAGAGCAAAGGAGAAGAGAAGGAGAGATTAAAGGAGAGAGAGAGGAAGAGGGAGAGGACAAAAGAGGAGGAAAGGAGAGGAGGAGGAGAGATTAAAGGAGAGTGAGAAGAAGAGGGAGAGGGGGAAAGAGGAGAGGAGAAAAGAGGAGGGGAGAGCAAAGGAGAAGAGGAGGAGAAATTAAAGGAGCCCCTTTTTTTCAAATACCCTTTATTATATAATAAGTCAACAACAAAACCTGTCAAGCAAAGAAAAATGTGCTTTCTTGATCAATAATTAAGAGGAGAGAAGAAATGAGAGCAGAACAGGGAGAGGAGGGAGGAGGGAGAGACTAGAGGAAGAGGGAGAGGAGGGAGAGACTAGAGGAAGAGGGAGAGGAGGGAGAGACTAAAGGAAGAGGGAGAGGAGGGAGGAGGAAGAGGAAAGAACAGGGGCCTGTTGCATGAAAGTAGAATAAAGACCTCCAGGATAAGTGAAAAAGCTCAGCTTGACTAGACCAGGACGCCTCCCCAGGTCAGTCTCACAGGCTCTTATTCCATCCATCCATCCATCTTCGTCCACTTATCCGGTGATGAACAGGTGAAGCTATGTCCAGCCAGGTGTAGATAACCAGGATGAACAGGTGAAGCCATGTCCAGCCAGGTGTAGATAGCTGGGATGAACAGGTGAAGCTACGTCCAGCCAGGTGTAGATAACCAGGATGAACAGGTGAAGCCATGTCCAGCCAGGTGTAGATAGCTAGTATGAACAGGTGAAGCTACGTCCAGCCAGGTGTAGATAGCTGGGATGAACAGGTGAAGCTATGTCCAGCCAGGTGTAGATAACCAGGATGAACAGGTGAAGCTACGTCCAGCCAGGTGTATATAACCAGGATAAACAGGTGAAGCTATGTCCAGCCAGGTGTAGATAGCTAGTATGAACAGGTGAAGCTACGTCCAGCCAGGTGTAGATAGCTAGTATGAACAGGTGAAGCTATGTCCAGCCAGGTGTAGATAACCAGGATAAACAGGTGAAGCTATGTCCAGCCAGGTGTAGATAGCTAGTATGAACAGGTGAAGCTACGTCCAGCCAGGTGTAGATAACCAGGATGAACAGGTGAAGCTATGTCCAGCCAGGTGTAGATAGCTAGTATGAACAGGTGAAGCTACGTCCAGCCAGGTGTAGATAACCAGGATGAACAGGTGAGGCTATGTCCAGCCAGGTGTAGATAGCTGGGATGAACAAGTGAAGCTACGTCCAGCCAGGTGTAGATAACCAGGATGAACAGGTGAGGCTATGTCCAGCCAGGTGTAGATAGCTGGGATGAACAAGTGAAGCTACGTCCAGCCAGGTGTAGATAACCAGGATGAACAGGTGAGGCTACGTCCAGCCAGGTGTAGATAGCTGGGATGAACAAGTGCAGCTACGTCCAGCCAGGTGTAGATAACCAGGATGAACAGGTGAAGCTACGTCCAGCCAGGTGTAGATAGCTAGTATGAACAAGTGAAGCTACGTCCAGCCAGGTGTAGATAACCAGGATGAACAGGTGAAGCTACGTCCAGCCAGGTGTAGATAGCTGGGATAAGTGCATGTTCACGGCTTTCTTAACTAGACCACGGTATCCATCACAGATTCACTGATGCAGAAATAGAGACGACGCATGCGGCGTATGTTTCAACCAATGAGCAGCAGCTTCTAGTGGAAAGTAACGAGGAGGTGAAGCATATAATCTGCAGAAAGGGAAATACGGCTCTTATCAAACGGAGAGAAAAAGCCCAACAGACTATAGCGGACCGACTGAATGTGTAAGGATGTAAAAATATCTACTTAGCCGACTAGTCACTCCACTTTTTTACAAAGTTGCAGACTACACTGTGTTTTAATTGCTTTAAATATGCTAGTTTCATGTGTTGGTTTATGATTTATCTGTTTTTATGTGCTAAATGTGCTGGTTTTACTGTAAAGTGTCTTTGAGTAGCCTACCATGTAAAGCACAATATAAATAAAATGTATTATTTAGCCTACTTTGCCTTGTGAAAAATGAGCAGAGGGAATTAATGTTCCTTGGGAAATGGCCCCTAAGGGCTATAGGCTTAATTTCAAACCCTTATTCACAACGTGAGAACACGTTTTACAACCATATGCACAAATCCCTATACGCCATATGTCTAACTGTAAATATCTTTCTAAAATTAATGTTCATACAGAACAATCAGAACGGGAAAAAACCTAGAAAACGAAGTAAGTGACCTCAATACACACTGTAAGCATGTATGTAAAACAATGTATTATTCATGTTATTTTCCTTCTCCCAAGCTCCAAGCTGACAATTGAAAGCGCCAAAATAAAAAGATTAAGAAGCATTGTGGTGTTTGCTGTGTGATGACTGTAAACTACAATATATACGTATATAGGCCAATTTATTGGTCCAGTGATGTGAGACTAATTGGTTATGAAATCAAAGTAAGCTATAATACTGTATAATACATATAATATAATAATGAAAAAACATTAGGTGTACATATTAATCCTTGTGTTGTCTTCCCGTTGACCTGCAACGTTTTTCCGGGTTGAAATTTCCACAGTTTGTTGTTCTTTTTCTACACTTTTCTCACCGTTTTTGTCCATTTTATTCCTATTTTTTAGTCACTTTTTTGACGTTTTTTTAATTATGTTATAGTCAATTTTTTAACAATTTCTTTTTTGCTTTTCCAATGTTTTTGCTGATTTTTTGTCACTTTTTCAGATTTTTTTCGGTCACTTTTTCAGCGTTTAAAAAAATAATGTTTTTGTGGATTTTTTTCCTGCTTTTTTGTGAATTTTTTCAACATTTCTCACTTTTTTCAATGTTCTTTTCTGATATAGAAAGTTTTTGTAAACCGGTCAAATTTGACCCGAGGACAACACAAAGGTTAAGGACTAACACAAACTGAAGGACAAGCAACAAGAAAATGAAATCATTAATGTATTGGTCTCTGACCAGTCTGCCATTAATATCATCTGGGAATATCGCAGGGTACAAGCGGCCGAAATGGGTTTCCTCAGGAGGGAGGGGGGCTGGGTCCCCTTTAGAGATCGGGTGAGAAGCTCAGTCATCCGAGAGGAGCTCGGAGTAGAGCCACTGCTCCTTCACGTCGAAAGGAGCCAGTTGAGGTGGTTCGGGCATCTGGTGAGGATGCCTCCTGGGGGGGTCACTAGGGAGGTGGTCCAGGCACGTCCAGCTGGGAAGAGGCCTCGGGGAAGACCCAGGACTAGGTGGAGAGATTATATCTCCAACCTGGCCTGGGAACGCCTCGGGATCCCCCAGTCGGAGCTGGTTGATGTGGCTCGGGAAAGGGAAGTTTGGGGTCCCCTGCTGGAGCTGCTGCCCCCGAGACCCGATACCGGATAAGCGGATGAGGATGGATGGATGGATGGATGGATGGATGGATGGATGGATGGATGGATGGATGGATGGATGGATGGATGGAATATCGCTTGTGTTGTCTTCCTGTCGCATGAAAAAAAGTTTTTCGCATTTTCTGACATTTTTGTCACTTTTTCAACGTTGTGGGTCCATTTTTTTGATGTTTTTTCCAAAGTTATTTGATATTTCTAATGATGACATTTCCAGCTTATTTTGACGGCCCATTTTATGTGATGAAAAAACTGAAAACAGGTCAAATTTGACCCGAGGACAACATGAGGGTTAATCTCCGGAGCGTCCTTTATAAACCTGAAGCGGCACAGACCACGGACGCCGCGCTGCTCATCTCTATTTTCACAGGTAGAGTTGACACCGAAGCGCCACACAGGTCTGCCGGCAGGCGGCCCCCCCACACCAGGTGGTGTTGCTAAGAACTTGCAATGTATAACTATTACCAGAGAGGCCTCCAAACAGTACCGTCCCACCCAAAAGTCCCGACTCTCCCGATTGCCGCTCCGCGTCTGGGTGCCAGTGCAACCATTTCTAACCATCTAACAACTGCTATAGTAGCAACAATAGGGACAAGTAATAAATGTTAATAGAAAATAAAGCAGAGCACATTCAGAAGACAACGGAATAACTGTTTAACACACAAAACTCCAGGATTACTGTTAGCCTGGATGTTATTAGCCAGTCTGTTATTAGCCTGGCTGTTATTAGCCTGGCTGTTGGCTGTTAGGCTGGCTGTTATTAGCCTGGCTGTTAGGCTGGCTGTTGGCTGTTAGGCTGGCTGTTATTAGCCTGGCTGTTATTAGGCTGGCTGTTATTAGCCTGGCTGTTATTAGCCTGGCTGTTAGGCTGGCTGTTATTAGCCTGGCTGTTAGGCTGGCTGTTGGCTGTTAGGGTGGCTGTTATTAGCCTGGCTGTTATTAGCCTGGCTGTTAGGCTGGCTGTTGGCTGTTAGGCTGGCTGTTATTAGCCTGGCTGTTATTAGGCTGGCTGTTATTAGCCTGGCTGTTATTAGCCTGGCTGTTATTAGTCTGGCTGTTATTAGCCTGGCTGTTATTAGCCTGGCTGTTATTAGCCTGGCTGTTATTAGCCTGGCTGTTATTAGCCTGGCTGTTGGCTGTTAGGCTGGCTGTTATTAGTCTGGTTGTTATTAGTCTGGTTGTTATTAGCCTGGCTGTTATTAGTCTGGCTGTTATTAGCCTGGCTGTTATTAGTCTGGCTGTTATTAGCCTGGCTGTTATTAGCCTGGCTGTTATTAGCCTGGCTGTTATTAGCCTGGCTGTTGGCTGTTAGGCTGGCTGTTATTAGTCTGGTTGTTATTAGTCTGGTTGTTATTAGCCTGGCTGTTATTAGTCTGGCTGTTATTAGCCTGGCTGTTGGCTGTTAGGCTGGCTGTTATTAGCCTGGCTGTTATTAGCCTGGCTGTTGGCTGTTAGGCTGGCTGCTATTAACTTGGCTGTTAGCCTGGCTGTTGGCTGTTTTTAGCCTGGCTGTTTTTAGCCTGGCTGTTTTTAGCCTGGCTGTTTTTAGCCCGGCTGTTATTAGCCTGTGTGGCCTGCTCTGGACCAGGCTAGCCGCAAAGAATAAATCTCCATGGTTACTTGGCTGGGTTTAATTCAACCTGCTTTTGTGCAACCACGTCAAAGCTAAATTCATCCAGGATAACTCGAATATCCCGGATTAATCCCTTATCCTGGTTACGTGCAACAGGCCCCTGGAGAGCAGAGGAGAAAGAAGAGGGAGAGAGCAAAGGAGAGGAAGAGAGAAGAGGAGAGAAGAAATGAGAGGGGAGGAGGAAGATGGAGAGGAAGAAGTTAAGAGTCGGGGGGGAGGAGAGGTTGAAATGAGCAAATGGAATACTAAAAATAGAAAAGTCACACAAACAGAAGAGGATGGAAATGTACTAGAAATAAAACACATGTTACACCGGGTGGAAGAAGTGAGTATGTCATGTCAACATGCCTCCTTCCTACCTTTTTCCTCCTCCCTTCCTTCTCTTTCCTCACTGACCTCGCCTCGAGGTGAGGCCTCTGAGGCTCCATTGATGGATTAAAAAGAAAAAAGAGAAGGAGAGGGTGAACATGGCACGAGAAACAGCTGGCTGCTCGAAGAGCTCCTCGGCCAAATGACTCCGGCTCACTTTGTCTCCACATTCATCAAATCCTCACTCCTCACTCCTCACTCGTTCCCTTTCCTCTTTCCATTTGTCTCTCTCAATCTCTCTGCCCTCCACACTCTCTGAGGCCATGTCCACACGGATGTGGATACATGTCCAAATACCTCGTGTCGTTCTGCAAAACGTCTCCTGTGTACGCTGCGAAACCACAGCAACAGACACAAAACCAACACCGGCGGCACACATGAGGCTTTAATGCATAATACTGCAATCAGAGGACTCGCTGGCAGAGATGAAATACGCCTGTGACACAAATATGTGCAGTTGAGCGGTTGCACAACCATTTTTCAATATTGTAGAGGCTTTTATTTTGATGTTTTTGCCAAAGTTTTTTGATAATTTTACAGTTGATATTTTCTGCGCTTATTTCGACAGCTCATTTGTTGTGCCCAAAAAAAAAAAAACTGGACACTTAAGTCAAATTTGACCCAAGGACAATATGAGGGTTAAAGAAAGTCTGTTTGCCTCCACCGGAACGCTAACATTAGCTTAGCTAACAGCTAATTTGGCTAACCGCTAGCTGAGACAGCATGTAAAAGACCCTCAAAAGGTAAAATAACCGTTTGAATATATAACAGCTGTTACGTCAGTTCTACGTTACGTTGTGCTCATTTAAAACACAATCACTCAATACTTGTCTTTATTATTACTGTAAAGTCTTAATTTAGCTGTTAGCAGCTTTTCCTGCTGCTTAGTTTGAGTAACGTTATTTTAGGCTGAATCAAGCTGTCAGCTAGCAGTTAGCCGAATCAGCTGTTAGCTAAGCTAACGTCGTTAGCTTTCCGGTGGAGGCTAACTGCAACTTTTTGCAATTTAGGAATGCAAATTTGTTTTTATTTGTACTTTTTGATGATTTTGTGCAATTTCATTTATTTGTGATGTAAATGCTTTGTGTGTCTTTTTAACCCTTGTGTTGTCCTCGGGGTCAAATTGACCCGTTTTAAAGTGTTTTATATCAGAAATATGGATTTCTTTCAACCAAATTGCCCAAAAATAACATGGATGATTCCATACAACATTCTTCATGTAAAATGAATGATTACTTTCACTGAAGTTTTTGGGTGATTTATAGCATTTGAATTCTTTTTTTTTTTTTTATGGTTTCAAAACAGTATCGGGACTAAACTTTTACATCTACCCATAGTCATAATAAGTCATAATGTCTGCCTTTTAACTAAAAACATATGAATAATTTGATATAAATGTTTGTTGACCATGAATTCCAAGAACAAGTGTAACACCTGTTATTAGCTATTATTAAAAAAGCCCCAAAAGCATGGAAAAAGGGACAAAAACATCGGGAAAGCACAAGAAAAATTTCATTTTTGACCTGGAAGGACGTTGGAAGGAAGTTCATGGTTAACGGGAAGACAACACAAGGATCGCGTACCGACAGCCAGCTCTTAAAGGAGAATTTCGGTTAATTTCAACATGTAGCTCTGTTTTTTTTAACGTGTAGTGCTGTCAGTAGCGAAACAAATGAAACCAACCGGGGCTGCAGACACCGTGTTATCCTCCTGCAAGAGTTAGCACCCAACAGGCTTAAACAGGGCAAGTTTTAATCCTTGTGTTGTCTTCCCGTTAACCATGAACTTCCTTCCAACGTCCTTCCAGGTCAAAAATGAAATTTTTCTTGTGCTTTCCCGATGTTTTTGTCCCTTTTTCCATGCTTTTGGGGCTTTTTTAATAATAGCTAATAACAGGTGTTACACTTGTTCTTGGAATTCATGGTCAACAAACATTTATATCAAATTATTCATATGTTTTTAGTTAAAAGGCAGACATTATGACTTATTTTGACTATGGGTAGATGTCAAAGTTTAGTCCCGATACTGTTTTGAAACCATTAAAAAAAAAAAAAGAATTCAAATGCTATAAATCACCCAAAAACTTCAGTGAAAGTAATCATTCATTTTACATGAAGAATGTTGTATGGAATCATCCATGTTATTTTTGGGCAATTTGGTTGAAAGAAATCCATATTTCTGATATAAAACACTTTAAAACGGGTCAATTTGACCCCGAGGACAACACAAGGGTTAAAAAGACACACAAAGCATTTACATCACAAATAAATGAAATTGCACAAAATCATCAAAAAGTACAAATAAAAACAAATTTGCATTCCTAAATTGCAAAAAGTTGCAGTTAGCCTCCACCGGAAAGCTAACGACGTTACTTTAACTAACAGCTAATTCAGCTAACCGCTAGCTAACAGCTAGATTCAGCCTAAAATAACGTTACTCAAACTAAGCAGCAGGAAAAGCAGCTAACAGCTAAATTAAGACTTTACAGTAATAATAAAGACAAGTATTGAGTGTTTGTGTTTTAAATGAGCACAACGTAACGTAGAACTGACGTAACAGCTGTTATATATTCAAACGGTTATTTTAACTTTTGAGGGTCTGATACATGCTGTCTCAGCTAGCGGTTAGCCAAATTAGCTGTTAGCTAAGCTAATGTTAGCTTTCCGGTGGAGGCAAACAGACTTTCTTTAACTGTCTATGGGAACAGATCGTGCAGTGTCGTAAATCCGCGTTCATCATGACATCATCCGCGCATGCGCGAACATATTGCACATGGGCAGGACGGATCGTGCATGCAGGACGGATCGTGTACCGACACTGGCTATGCAGCAGGTATGGGCGTGGCTTAGAGGTGTGTGTGTGTGTGTGTGTGTGTGTGTGTGTGTGTGTGTGTGTGTGTGTCGGCCATGACTCTTTGTTCAAAACAACAATGGCGGACGTAATCGACAGGTTGTTCATCCAATCACCTGTCAGTTTTTTGTTTTTTTTGACTGCTGTTTGCCCCATGCGCAACGGCTGCATATCATTCCTCCTCTCTCTCTCTCTCTCTCTCTCTCTCTCTCTCCCTCTCTCTCACTTCACATATTCCTCTATCCTATATAATAAAGGCCCTAAACAGTGCCTGCCGTTTTCCAGTTTCCAGACTTTACGAAAACCTTGGTGGCTGAAGGTTCTTGGCCAGAAGCCCTGCCAGAAGGACTTTTCCCAGAATCTAACATTACAGTAAGCATTCTGCATGAACTCTCTTTGTTTATGTTCGGTTTACCACACAAATAACATGAGCTTGATGAAAAAAGGTGCAACTAATCGGGTTCATCACATTTTGGCGCTCATTCTGGGGAAAGTGAAAAGGAGTTCCTGACTGTGAATCCTGGCTCATCTGCTTCGCCACATACTTACTTACGTCCTCTCTGTTTTCCCTTCAGCCATTAGGCTGGAAAATCAGTTGAGAAAGTAAGAAGATCGCCAGCTGGCCGTTTTTTCCTTCTTTTTTTTTTAAAAACTCGCAGCTCAGCCCAAGCTGGCGACAGCTGAGACTCACGTGGTCCCAACACAGAGGACAGTCACTCAGCTCATTGTCCACTGAATACAGATGCCTGTGTCTGTCTGTCTGCAGAAAAGAATCAGTCAACTGGTAGTCATTAGTCGTACTGGCAGTCCGACTTCTCCTCCTGGGACTGTACGCCCGGCTGCTCATGTGAGCAGTCCCACTTTGAATGGCAGGAGAGTGTGCACAGAGGGGTCACAGTTCATGACAGGGCGCATCCCTACAAAACAGTTGGTATAGTTTTACAGTTTATCTCAATTGCTTTCGGCACAATCGTCGTATTTTAATTTTTTTCAAACTCATTTATAAGAACATTAGCTCAGTTTGCAGCATATTTTCTTCTTTCTTGCATGTTTTACAGTGATCCCTGATCATTTTGTTGTTCCCCCGCTGTGTATTGTACATATGTATTTACCCGGAAATCCATGAATGAGTATCTATGAATGACTCTAGAATTAATACCAAGTGAATATTTATTAAATTACATAATAACTTAAAGCACAGCTGCCCTGTAGTCTGCAGATAACCCAGCAGACTCTCTGAGCCCACAAGCAGTTCACAGCTAAACACACAGGAAGTGAACCAGCATGCTGCTGGGAGATGGATGCATTTAACTTCCTCTTCACTGACATGTTTGTAATACCTGAACGCCCGTGCATGTGCATGTGCATGTGCATGTGCATGTGCATGTGTGCGTGCATGTGTGCGTGGGCGGTCATACTAACCAGAGTGAAATAGACATGAGCCAGAATCCTCTTTGTTTATAAGAGACGTGTAGGGAAAGAAAAGAAAAGAAAAGAGAGCAACGAATTGTAGACTAGATGACATGATGGATTTGTGATGTTAAAATAAATTTGTACAAAAAGATGAAGAAAGAAGAAAAGAGAGAAAGGAAGAAAAGGAAGAAGCCAAAGAGATAAAACAGAGGATGGTGAGGTTAAAATGCAGAAATGTCTTTTGGGAAGGTTAAAACTATTTTCCACTGAGCAAAGCTGCCAAGATCCATCTCTTCCGGTGTGTGTGTGTGTGTGTGTGTGTGTGTGTGTGTGTGTGTGTGTGTGTGTGACACATGGAGTGACTTCTGCCTGTGTTATTTTTGGCCCAGCCAAAACCTTTTAAATAAAGTCAAAACATTTCATTCATTCATAGCATTCCCTGTTGGCACATTACATTCTTTCTTCTTTTTTTTAACAACATCTAATTCAACTTTAACCCTTAAAGTGAATGAAAGAGGGAAAAAAAACAATTTTTGTATAGAAATATAAATAAATAAAAGACTTAAAGACTTTAGCCCAAGATGATTGTGATTGGTTCAAAGAAATGCCAATAAACCACACCAGGTTTGCCTCCCATCCCAGAATCCTGTAGTCAGACCCTCCTCCGCAGCGCTGTGGAGGAAGGTCTGGCATTTTGGTCACAAGGACTACCTGCCTTCAGAAAGGGACACGTGATCGGCATGTCGACCAACCAAATAAACCAATGCAGAGGTGAAAAACGTGCACGAATTCTCGTACTTTTTCTTTGGATGTGGATCTCCGGGGGAAGGAATTCCCCCCCACCACAAAAGGAGACAGTAACTGTCGTGTGTGTTGCTTTCTACTCATCAACCTACAGGGTAACCCTTAAAAATGTGGTAGGGAGCACCTAAATCTTTAATTTTTGGCCTTGAGAGTGTCGCACATTAGCCCGGTCCAACTAGACTCTGGTCCTTTAGCCCGGTCCTACCAGACTCTGGTCCGTTAGCCCGGTCCTACCAGACGCTCGGTCCTACCAGACTCTGGTCCATTAGCCTGGTCCTACCAGACTCTGGTACATTAGCTCGGTCCTACCAGACTCTGGTCCATTAGCCTGGTCCTACCAGACTCTGGTCCATTAGCTCGGTCCTACCAGACTCTGGTACATTAGCCCGGTCCTACCAGACTCTGGTCCATTCGCCCGGTCCTACCAGACTCTGGTCCATTAGCCCGGTCCTACCAGACTCTGGTACATTAGCTCGGTCCTACCAGACTCTGGTACATTAGCCCGGTCCTACCAGACTCTGGTCCATTAGCTCGGTCCTACCAGACTCTGGTCCATTAGCTCGGTCCTACCAGACTCTGGTCCATTCGCCCGGTCCTACCAGACTCTGGTCCATTAGCCCGGTCCTACCAGACTCTGGTCCATTCGCCCGGTCCTACCAGACTCTGGTCCATTCGCCCGGTCCTACCAGACTCTGGTACATTAGCCCGGTCCTACCAGACTCTGGTCCATTAGCCCGGTCCTACCAGACTCTGGTACATTAGCCCGGTCCTACCAGACTCTGGTCAATTAGCCCGGTCCTACCAGACTCTGGTCTATCACTCTGGTACGGGCTTTAACTTCTGGATATTCTGCAGCGTTGCTACAACGGACCGAATGGCTTCGCTTTCATCTTTCCCGGCCGCCATTACTGAACTACAACTCAAACTACCGCACGACCTCAACGTCATCGTTCTCAGCCACTCCCTCTGTTTTCTGACTGGACCGGTAAAAATGTAACCGGAGAAAAACCCAAGAATATACTGCAAATCCAGACGTAGTACTGAAGGAAAATGAAAATTGAGCAGAAGTACATATAGGAGGGCGGAGCCAGGCTAGTCGCACATCTCTGCTCCATCACATTGCTGTTGGAATTCATGTTTTGGGCTGCAAAATGTCCCCAGTGTTTGTCCTAGCACAATGTCTTTTCTCAACCATTTCGAATGCATCACACAGTACCTATAGATAACACATAATCAATGCATTTTAATCTATCGCAGCTACAGGGTATCAAGCATGCACAGGGGCTCAATGGACGCCGTACTTGCACAGACCTCATTCGCATGGCAGGTATTGGCGAATCAGTGTCAGAGCGGAGGACAGATGCCTGCTGAATCCCCTCGGTTATTGATATTCCTGTTCTCTGCTCTGAGAGGATCTGTGGCAGAAAGTCAGGAACTGCAGCCAGAATGGGAGGATTACTGGGTTGCACCAGGCCACCGACAGGGATTCAACATAATTATACTACTATTGTGTTGCCTTTCTGGGAAAGTTGTATGTATGTATGTATGTATGCATGTATGTATGTATGTATGTATTTATGTATGTATGTATGTATGTATGTATGTATGTATAGCACGACAATGGCATTTTCTAAGCTCATATTTCCTCATACAAGGTGTCAAGGAAAGACTCAGGTGTGTGTGTGTGTGTGTGTGTGTGTGTGTGTGTGTGTGTGTGTGTGTGTGTGTGTGTGTAAAATAGAGGGGAAATGATGATGAAATGAGTCTTGCCAGATTCGGTGTCCGCGGCTGACGGCAGGATTTAAGACCAGAGCTTCCAGTAAAAATGAGCTCCTGCATGGGTTTGGAGAGGGGGGGGAGGGGGGGCTGCTGGTGCTGGGAGTACAGTGTCATTAAATTTCCTCACATAGATTACGTGGATATCATGTTTGCATCTAAACTATGAAGCTGACTATAAAGCTAAAAAAAAAACGGGCCGGATGTTTTTTTGTCACTGCCAATTGTTCTGGACCTTTGACCTGGAATAAAACTCAGATGTGGACATGTGAGTGTTATATACCTAAAATAGAAGTATTTTAAGTAAAGCGCTGTAACGTGCACAGTCTACAGTGCCATTGAGCGATAAAATCCTTCTAAAATCAGTTGCTGGTTGTATTCAGCCACTACAGAGCTCCGGGACGACGGCTACCAGCGGCAGCTGTTTAACCGCCAATAGGTGACTGTGAGCCGGCTACAGGCACCGCCAGATGGCGCTCCTTTCAGGAGCCGTGGTAGTGGCCTTTAGCCAGAAAAAGTGAGCGTCATGCAGCAATGACAGTTACATTTAGGCACCAAAACAACTAGTTTAAGAAACATATTGTGGAAATGACGATGGTTTCTCCCACTGTATTAATAAGTGTTTTGGCATGGTAGGCTGAGTGGCACTATATTCATGGTATTGAAAGGGGGATTTAATTCTTGCATGTTTTGATTTCTTTTGCATGATCAACTCCACCCCCCTCCCTCCTATTTTTCCCAAATCACACCCTGGGCGTCCCTTCACTAACTAGGACACTAACTGGCACGTGCTTTGAATTTCCAAGGACAATGGGATTCATCATTAAAAGTACACATATGCGATTTAACGTTACTTCATGAATCTGACGTAGACTGTTCTTATGACTATGGAACAAGGAAAAAACGTTATTGGATATTTGACAATGAGGCCCGAAGCCTGTTGCTAATGGAGCTGACTTGAAAACCACTTTCTCAGAAACTGCCTGTCCTTTCCGTGGCCTTTTGTATCTGAGATCGGAGTGGATCTGGATTGAACAGATGGATGCTTACATTGCTGACATTTTGCTGCTGGAGTAAAGTTGTGGTTGGAATGGAGGCAGAAACCTCAGAGAGAGATATCTTTAAACCTGGACAAACAAAACCAAAACTATCAGCATGGAATAATACCACAAGTAGAAGTGTGATTTTGTGTGTCACAGAAATGGTAAAAATACTGTGTACTTTTTTTCGCTGTGGGAGCTGTCAATCACCCAGTTACAGTGTGTTGAAATTAGATACTGTACAACTGATGATTACATTTATAGATGCAGCTTGAGGCTCGCATGAACATTATATAACTTCAGACCTGCATCCTCGCATCGCCTTTTCGCGTCACTTTTAGCTCTGAACTCACTGACACCGAACACTCACGCACTCCCACCGCCTGGCTCAGACTCACACAAACAATAACATACATACATATATATATACACACACACACACACACACACACACTGACGCATTCAAAAACATCTTCTCATAGAAATTGATGCATATGAAAAGTATTTTGCACCCCGCCCACGGATTGACACCTTCAAATGTTACCAGGAATCATGGCACAAATAGACTCAGACACAAAGTTGCTCCAACCATCCATTACGCTGACATCTCTAGCTTTCTTGGCCAAGAGTTACCCAGTTAATCTGTCTTAAAGAATGATTTGGGTTTACTTATTTCATTTTTTCAGGAAAAGTATCATAAACTGTACATTGCACCAGTAGCACCTTATGTTAAACAAGGTGGCAATGTAAGAAATGTCCAGATAAGCAAGTACAAACATCAATATTTATCCAAAAGAGTACTAGTAATGGAACAGACGCAACCAAAACCATAAAGGAGTAGTTAAATTGTGACGGGAAGGCCCCCCTCCCCCTATAAATGTACACATATACTGTATACATGCACACCCACACATGCACATAATATACATACTGTACATCCATACACAATATACATACATCCATATACATACAGACTGTTAACTTACATACAGACACAGATACACAAGGTATATATATGTGCATATACTGTACATAAAACTAACGGATGTTATACTGGGCATGAGAGCAAAAGGCAGAAAAGAGGCAGGAGGGGGGGCAACTTGTCTACTCAGGCACATTAGGTGTATAAACCAATACATATAATGTAAGCAAAATGTAAAAAAAATGATATATAAAAGCTAATAAGTGGACCTTGAGTTAGGCCTATTACATCAAATGATAACGTTGCTCTGTGTCCGCTGGGTGTGGAAAGAGACAAAAGTCTGCTTTATCAGCCATAAGGACATTAAAAAGGTGATGAGGGCTGCGTCTGCCAGCTTGTTGCAGAGTTTTTCTGCCCCCAAGTGACCAAAACAATCTATTAATGAAGAGTTGAGCGCAACCTTGTTTGCATTCAGAATAGATTCAAAGCCTGAAACCAAATGGGAAAAATCCTCTTTCACATACTGCTGACTCGTCCCCCTTTAGCAAGGCTTTGTAACAGCAGCAATTCAATCAAGAGAGACTTTGTTGCAGATAAGGTTTATTGAACATACGCATAATGTAATGTACAGAGTCTTTGGAGATCAGACTCTATCTTTGTAAAATCATTTTGTAAAGGGGTAGAGGAACAGGACATACACCCCCCCTCATGGAGTCTAGACACTGGGGACTGGAAGGAGTCAACGGAGTCTGCCGGAGGAGGACCCTGGGTGCTATGGGTGACAAAGACTGGAAAGAGATAGAGAGAGATATAGGGATAGACAGAGAGAGAGAGAGATAGAGATAGAGATAGATAAACAGAGAGAGAGAGAGAGAAAGATAGACAGATAGAGAGAGAGATAGAGATAGAGATAGATAGACAGAGAGAGAGAGAGAGAAAGATAGACAGAGAGAGAGAGAGAGAAAGATAGACAGATAGAGAGAGAGAGAAATATAGACAGATAGAGAGAGAGATAGAGATAGAGATAGATAGACAGAGAGAGAGAGAGAGAAAGATAGACAGAGAGAGAGAGATAGATAGTTAGATAGAGAGATAGAGAGATAGAGAGATAGATAGATAGTTAGTTAGTTAGTTAGTTAGATAGATAGATAGATAGATAGATAGATAGATAGATAGATAGATAGATAGATAGATAGATAGATAGATAGATAGATAGATAGATAGATAGATATCCCAATAAAATGAGAAAGTACAGTGTTGCAGCAGCAAAATCAGTCACACAGCACAGAATGTAAATATAAATGAAATACTAGGATACAATATACATGAAATAATAATAGGATAAAATACAAGAACAAATATATACAAGTTGGGAATATAAAAATGTGCAACTGTTGAAACAGTATGATAACATGTAAATAGACCAATTGTGCAGTATTGTGGTGTCTAAGAGTCTTCTCTAGCACCCAGTGATGGAGGTGGAAGGTGGGGGGTTGCACTCTGACAGCTGACCGCAGCAGAGAGAGAAACAGATTTAAAGAAGAGATGTAAAGCTGTGATTGGCTCGTGAATTTCATGGCCGTATGAATATTTAATGGAATATTTCATGGCTGTATGAATATATATAAAAAAAAAAAGGAATAAAAGTAAAAAAAAAAAAAGTCCTTGTGATGGAGTTAATGAGCCGAGTCAAAGTGAACGGCCTCGTTCAGCAGAAGATGTGACCTGTGACCCACCTTTCCCCTCAGGTACCGTATGAACCGTGTAAAACAGACGCACAAGTCCCTTAACACCCACTTCTTCCCCACTTCTTCCTCACTTCTTCCCCACTTCTTCCTCACTTCTTCCCTACTTCTTCCCCACTTCTTCCTTACTTCTTCCTCACTTCTTCCTCACTTCTTCCTTACTTCTTCCTCACTTCTTCCCCACTTCTTCCTTACTTCTTCCTCACTTCTTCCCTACTTCTTCCCCACTTCTTCCTTACTTCTTCCTCACTTCTTCCTCACTTCTTCCCCACTTCTTCCCCACTTCTTCCCCACTTCTTCCTCACTTCTTCCCCACTTCTTCCCCACTTCTTCCTTACTTCTTCCCCACTTCTTCCTCACTTCTTCCCCACTTCTTCCTTACTTCTTCCTCACTTCTTCCCTACTTCTTCCCCACTTCTTCCTTACTTCTTCCTCACTTCTTCCTCACTTCTTCCCCACTTCTTCCCCACTTCTTCCTTACTTCTTCCTCACTTCTTCCCCACTTCTTTCTCACTTCTTCCCCACTTCTTCCCCACTTCTTCCCCACGTCTTCCCCACTTCTTCCCCACTTCTTCCCCACTTCTTCCCCACTTCTTCCCCACTTCTTCCCCACTTCTTCCTCACTTCTTCCCTACTTCTTCCCTACTTCTTCCCCACTTCTTCCCCACTTCTTCCCCACTTCTTCCTCACTTCACTTCTTCCCCACTTCTTCCTCATTTCTTCCCCACTTCTTCCCCACTTCTTCCCCACTTCTTCCCCACTTCTTCCTCACTTCTTCCCCACTTCTTCCCCACTTCTTCCTCACTTCACTTCTTCCCCACTTCTTCCCCACTTCTTCCCCACTTCTTCCCTACTTCTTCCCCACTTCTTCCCCACTTCTTCCCCACTTCTTCCTCACTTCTTCCCCACTTCTTCCCCACTTCTTCCTCACTTCACTTCTTCCCCACTTCTTCCCCACTTCTTCCCCACTTCTTCCCCACTTCTTCCTCACTTCTTCCCCACTTCTTCCTCACTTCTTCCCCACTTCTTCCCCACTTCTTCCTCACTTCTTCCCCACTTCTTCCCCACTTCTTCCTCACTTCACTTCTTCCCCACTTCTTCCTCACTTCACTTCTTCCCCACTTCTTCCTCACTTCTTCCCCACTTCTTCCCCACTTCTTCCCCACTTCTTCCTCACTTCACTTCTTCCCCACTTCTTCCTCACTTCACTTCTTCCCCACTTCTTCCCCACTTCTTCCCCACTTCTTCCTCACTTCTTCCTCACTTCTTCCCCACTTCTTCCTTACTTCTTCCCCACTTCTTCCTCACTTCTTCCCCACTTCTTCCTTACTTCTTCCTCACTTCTTCCCTACTTCTTCCCCACTTCTTCCTTACTTCTTCCTCACTTCTTCCTCACTTCTTCCCCACTTCTTCCCCACTTCTTCCTCACTTCACTTCTTCCCCACTTCTTCCTCATTTCTTCCCCACTTCTTCCCCACTTCTTCCTCACTTCTTCCCCACTTCTTCCTCACTTCTTCCTCACTTCTTCCTCACTTCTTCCTCACTTCTTCCCCACTTCTTCCTCACTTCTTCCCCACTTCTTCCCCACTTCTTCCTCACTTCTTCCCCACTTCTTCCTTACTTCTTCCTCACTTCTTCCCCACTTCTTCCCTACTTCTTCCCCACTTCTTCCCTACTTCTTCCCCACTTCTTCCCCACTTCTTCCCCACTTCTTCCCCACTTCTTCCCTACTTCTTCCCCACTTCTTCCTCACTTCTTCCCCACTTCTTCCCCACTACTTCCTCACTTCTTCCCCACTTCTTCCCCACTTCTTCCTCACTTCTTCCCCACTTCTTCCCCACTTCTTCCCCACTTCACTTCTTCCTCATTTCTTCCCCACTTCTTCCCCACTTCTTCCCCACTTCTTCCTCACTTCTTCCTCACTTCTTCCCCACTTCTTCCCCACTTCTTCCTCACTTCTTCCCCACTTCTTCCCCACTTCACTTCTTCCCCACTTCTTCCTCATTTCTTCCCAACTTCTTCCCCACTTCTTCCTCACTTCTTCCCCACTTCTTCCCCACTTCTTCCCCACTTCTTCCTCACTTCTTCCCCACTTCTTCCTCACTTCTTCCCCACTTCTTCCCCACTTCTTCCCCACTACTTCCTCACTTCTTCCCCACTTCTTCCCCACTTCTTCCTTACTTCTTCCCCACTTCTTCCTCACTTCTTCCCCACTACTTCCTCACTTCTTCCTCACTTCTTCCTCACTTCTTCCCCACTACTTCCTCACTTCTTCCCCACTTCTTCCCCACTTCGTCCTCACTTCTTCCCCACTTCTTCCTCCCTCTCTGTACATCCCATTCTCTCGAGGTCGAGTCGAAAAAGCAGCAGTGAAAATAAACTTACAGGCGGAGAAAAGTGGACTTTTTAATCAGACGTGCATTGTGTCCTTAGCTGCTCTTTTTGTTTTCTTTATGTTACTTGTTGTCTTACATTTTGCTAATGTGAGAGCTCTGTGCTCACCATTACCATGCTCAACTGGTATCTGCAATTATTCTGAGAAATACAAATGTACCGGGGGAATAAATTAAAAGAAATGAATAAAAATAATACAAAAGAGAGCCAAACAAAGCTTTAAAAGCACGACACACACACACACACACACACACACACATTGCTGTGGTGTCCTGGATTCAGTGTCCTCAACTCCCCTCGTTGCTGTAACAGTTGTACAAAGCCGTATATAACGGCCATTTTGTTCTTTGTATCAATCTTTCTAACCATTGGCGTCTCCAGGCATCCCAGAGTTGCTCAGCTGCTCTGCAGGGAGCTGCAGGTGTCTGCCCGTGAGTGAGTGAGTGAGTGAGTGAGTGAGTGAGTGAGTGAGTGAGTGAGTGAGTGTGAGAGAAAGAGAGAGAGAGAATGTGTGAGAGTGAGTGAGTGAGTGAATGTGAGTGAGTGAGTGAGTGAGTGAGTGAGTGAATGTGAGAGAAAGTGTGAGAAAATGAGAGAATGAGTGTAAGTGAGTGAGTGAGTTGAGTGAGTGAGTGTGAGAGTGAAAGTGAGTGAGTGAGTGTGAGAATGAGTGAGTGAGTGAGTGAGTGAGTGAGTGAGTGAGTGAAAGTGTGTAAGTGAGTGAGTGAGTGAAAGTGTGAAAGTGAGTGAGTGAGTGAAAGTGAGTGAGTGAGTGAGTGAGTGAGTGAGTGAGTGAGTGAGTGAGTGAGTGAGTGAAAGTGTGAAAGTGAGTGAGTAAGTGAGTGAGTGTGTGAGTGAAAGTGTGAAAGTGAGTGAGAGTGAGTGAGTGAGTGAGTGAGTGAGTGAGTGAGTGAAAGTGTGAAAGTGAGTGAGTGAGTGAGTGAGTGAGTGAAAGTGTGAAAGTGAGTGAGTGAGTGAGTGAGAATGAGTGAGTGAGTGAGTGAGTGAGTGAGTGAGTGAAAGTGTGAAAGTGAGTGAGTGAATGAAAGTGTGAAAGTGAGTGAGTGAGTGAAAGTGAGTGAGTGAGTGAGTGAGTGAGTGAGTGAGTGAGTGAGTGAGTGAGTGAGTGAAAGTGTGAAAGTGAGTGAGTAAGTGAGTGAGTGAGTGAGTGAAAGTGTGAAAGTGAGTGAGTGAGTGAGTGAGTGAGTGAGTGAGTGAGTGAAACTGTGAAAGTGAGTGAGAGGGAGTAAGTGAGTGAGTGATTGAGTGAGTGAAAGTGTGAAAGTGAGTGAGTGAGTGAGTGAGGGAATGAGTGAGTGAGTGAGTGAGTGAGTGAAAGTGTGAAAGTGTGAAAGTGAGTGAGTGAGTGAGTGAGTGAGAGAGTGAGTGAGAGGGAGTAAGTGAGTGAGTTGAGTGAGTGAGTGTGAGAGTGAAAGTGAGTGAGTGAGTGAGTGTGAGAGTGAGAGTGAGTGAGTGAGTGAGTGAGTGAGTGAGTGAGTGAGTGAGTGAGTGAGTGAGTGAGTGCTTTGCGGGATGAAACATGGCATCATTGAAGGATTTCTCTGATGTTTCTCTGATGCATGCCCCCCCCTCCCACACACACACACACACACCATCACGCACCTCCACCAAATCATTCCCTCACTCTCTCGGGGGTTCTTTGAAACAATGTGAAGACAATCGCACACCGCAGGAAGCAACGGCAGAGGAGTAAGAAGGAGAACCTCAGACTGCTCTACTGGTGCAGCCAGTCCCAATGGAAACAGAGGACCCGGGGGACTCTTTTATTCATATTTATAGACATCCAAAGGGAAAGTGGAACGTGTGTTTACATTCAGAAGCATACGTTTGGCACTTGTGATCAAGCCAGACTGAAAATATGTCCTTTCGTTCACCTCTTCGTGATATTTTCCATCCAATACGGCATCGGTACATCATACATTGGGGGGTTCGGTGCCTTGCTCAAAAGCACCTTGGCAGTGCCCAGGAGGTGAATTGGCCCCTCTCCAGCTACCAGTCCACATTCAAACGGGGACTTGAACCACAACCGCTCCGGTTCCCAACCCATCTCCCTACAACCTGAGCTACCAGTCTGCAGACATGCAAATTAAGTTTATTATACAACTCAATATAATGTGCAAAGTCTTTGGCGGTTAGACTCAATCGCTATACGAATATTTCATATATCTATATATAGGGGTAGAGATCCATCAGACCCCCAGACCGAAGGAGGCTCCGGACCGGTCAGCTGGAGAAGAGGACTGGAGGTGGAAGGGGGGGTGGAGGGTTGCACTCTCTGCCTGCAACGACAGCTAATAGCATTCATTCTAACCCCAACCGGTCGTCAGACACCGCCTACCAAGAGCCTGGGTCTGGGTCTGGGTCTGGGTCTGTCCGAGATTTCTGCCTAAAAGGAAGTTTTTCCTCGCCACTGTCCCACTGTTGCTTGCTCTGGAGGGAACTACTAGAACTGTTGGGTCCTTGTAAATTATGGAGTGTAGTCTAGACCTGCTCTGTCTGTAAAGGGTCTCCAGATAACTCTTGTTATGAATTGATACTATGAATAAAATTTAATTGAATAGCAAAGGGAGAAACAGATTTTAAAGCAGAGGTCTGACTCTTTGCCCTTGCAATTTGTGCATAATTCTGATTGGTTAAGCAGGAAGGTGAATGCGTCCACCAGCTGATTCCATTTAGGAAGAGCGCATTGATTGAATTAGGTCTTCCTGAAAGAATTTAGGTCGAGCTACATTTGTCTCGACTCAGCAGAGACGCTCTTTCAACTTCCGATCCCGTTCAGCCGGCAGCAGCGATAAGACAGCGAACCCACAATGCTTTGCATCTGCTCAATTGTTCCCCAACGGTCTCTTCATTTGTCCTCTGGCGCGTCGCCGACAAACAAAGGTGCTTCTGTTGTGCTCGTGTCTGGATGTAAACCAGCCGCCAGGATTATATCATCCAAACACCCGAAGCACACGCTGTAAATTGCACGTTGCGTAAAAAAAAAAAAAAAAAAAAAACTTCATTACTGCCTTTCCAAGTCGTTGCACGGTTTTTACTGTTAATTAAAATTCCTTTTTACAGGAGTTGGGTAGGAAGAAAAAAAATAAAAAAGCCATTTCAGCCGTCTGGGACACATAATGGATGCTTTATGAATTGTCAGTGAAATGAAGGAAGAAAAAAAATAAAAGAGCATTGAAAGACAGCTGAGACTGAAATGGCCGCCATTGTGAAATACTAACAAGGGTTGGCTCTGGTAGCACAGTGTGGTTTGTGAGGTGGGCTGGTTCATGTAGCGCTGACAACAGCTCACAGTCCCATATTTCACACTTAAAGGCACCTCAGCCTCCCTCATGCATTAACAACACATTAAGGCCGGATCAGAAGCAGGCATTTGAGAAATCTTGAGGGCCACCAGGCGGAAATTGATGCACTGGGGAATCTATTTGGAGAAAAAACAAAAGGCCATCAGATGCAGAGTCGCCTCCTCGGCCAGCTTCACTCAGCTCGGCGAAGCAGAGCGCTGTGACGTGTCCGTCTCCTGCTCCTGGAACTATAAACACACTGGATCCAAATGTCTCATTTGTGGATTCTCGTACATGTGGTGCCCGATATGTGAGCCAGGGTCGTCTTGCATGGTGAGGTTTACCGCTGTCGTTTTGTCTTTGTCTGCAGCCGTGCCGTTACCACTGCTCCGTGTCGTGTCATTTCATGCCTCAGCTACATTAAGCCTCACGTGTTTCCAGTTAAAAAACCCCAGGCCCTGGTCTCGGCTCTGCTCTGAATGTGGGATTGTGCTGCAGTTGAATAATTAGTCTGAGGTGACAGAAACGCAAAACAGTGCATCCAGAAGCAGTAGCACACAGTCGTAAAGATGTGGTTTGGGTTGTGCTTTAGTGCCAGGCCTGCAGCTTTAACCCTTCATTTACTACAGAGAAATGCTGTATGCACTGTAAAGAGTCCAGAAATAAAAGGTGGAAGGTGGAAGAATTAGCCGCCAGGCATCAAACTGTGTGTAACAGATTATCTTAACCATTGGTTTTCCAAGTTGGGGTCCTTTATGGGGTTCGGGAGGTCCCTAGTAATAAGGGGAATCGTTTTTTTCAATATAATTGCACCCTTAACCCTCGTGTGGTCTTCCCATCAAAATTGAAAAATCACTTTTGTTGACGCTTGTTATCGGTGTTTTTAACTTTCTTACGTTTTTGTCCCTTTTTCCCAACACTTTTTTCATCGTTTGTCACTTTTTTTACGTCTAACACTACGTAACACTAACTTTTTAACTCTAGTTTACAGTTATTTTTGGAATTTATGGTCAATAAACCTCATTTATAGGAAATTATACCTAATGTTTTAGGAATTATTGAGACTAAAATTAAAGGAATGGATGTTGATGATAATCACAGACTGGAATATGTCAACTTTTACTCTCAATACTTTTTCAAAAACACTTCAATTTGGTTTCAAATGCTATAAAATTGAATAAGACGCCCCAAAATTAATGAAAGTAGAGATTTGTACTTGGCAAAGAGCGTTGTGTGGAATCAATCATGTTGTATTGGGTCGTTAAAAAGAACATTGATATAGGACAACATGAGGACAACATGAGGGATAAGACAGTCCTCCACCCAAAAATATACAGATAAACGGCCAATTTTTACAATATTGACGCTCTCTGGCTGTAATAGTTATGACGGGAGCAGAGCAGGAAGTAAGCTAGGGGTGGGGGGGGAATCGATACAGCATCATATCACGATATATTCTGTGGCAATGCTGTATCGATACACAGATGCCAAGTATTGATCTATTATCATATATATATATACATCATTTGAAATTGGGAATAAATGATAAAATTGCAGTATATCGCAGAATATGTTTTAAAATCGCAATTATATTGTATCAATGACACAAGTATCAGGGGTGTAGTCAAGACCACCTTAGTCAAGTCCAAGACAAGACCGAGTCCAAAGAGCTTCGAGTCCAAGACAAGACCGAGTCAAAAGAGGGTCGAATCCGAGTCAAGACCGAGTCCAAAGAGGTTAGAGTCCGAGTCAAGACCGAGTCCAAAGAGGTTCGAGTCCGAGTCAAGGCCGAGTCCAAAGAGGTTTAAGTCCGAGTCAAGACCGAGTCCATGACAGAAGAAAAGGTCTTATGCATGACAGTATCAAGACAATCATTTTGGGTTTCACTTTCCCTCCAATATTATCATCAACATAATAAAAGACACCTGGACTCGGTCGAGACCAAAAGCCATATCTGGCAAGACCAGATGCTGAGACAAGTCCGAGTCCAAATACTAGCGGGTCCGAGACAAGTCCGAGACAATAGAAAAACGGTCTTGAGTCCAAACAGGACTTGAGTACTTCAGCCCGGCTAAGTATTGTGATGATATTGTATCGGGAGGCCCCTGGTGATTCCTACCCATAATTAGAGCCAGATTTCTGCATATAAAGGGTAGGTTGGGGTGCTGGATGGGTCAAACACAGGAGACCAGTTCCATTTGAAAAGAAAAGATTTTTTTTTAACTTTACGGAACAAAACGGAGCAACGTCAGGTTCTGCTTCCAGGTGTAACCGAAGGACCATCTGGTTTTAACCCACACCACAATCTGCTTCAACGCGAAGGACCATCTGGTTTTAACCCACACCACAATCTGCTTCCAGGTGTAACCGAAGGACCATCTGGTTTTAACCCACACCACAATCTGCTTCCAGGTGTAACCGAAGGACCATCTGGTTTTAACCCACACCACAATCTGCTTCAAGGCGTAACCGAAGGACCATCTGGTTTTAACCCACACCACAATCTGCTTCCAGGTGTAACCGAAGGACCATCTGGTTTTAACCCACACCACAATCTGCTTCCAGGTGTAACCGAAGGACCATCTGGTTTTAACCCACACCACAATCTGCTTCCAGGTGTACCCAAAGGACCATCTGGTTTTAACCCACACCACAATCTGCTTCCAGGTGTAACCGAAGGACCATCTGGTTTTAACCCACACCACAATCTGCTTCCAGGTGTAACCGAAGGACCATCTGGTTTTAACCCACACCACAATCTGCTTCAACGCGTAACCGAAGGACCATCTGGTTTTAACCCACACCACAATCTGCTTCCAGGTGTAACCGAAGGACCATCTGGTTTTAACCCACACCACAATCTGCTTCCAGGTGTAACCGAAGGACCATCTGGTTTTAACCCACACCACAATCTGCTTCCAGGTGTACCCAAAGGACCATCTGGTTTTAACCCACACCACAATCTGCTTCCAGGTGTGACCGAAGGACCATCTGGTTTTAACCCACACCACAATCTGCTTCCAGGTGTAACCGAAGGACCATCTGGTTTTAACCCACACCACAATCTGCTTCAACGCGTAACCGAAGGACCATCTGGTTTTAACCCACACCACATTCTGCTTCCAGGTGTAACCGAAGGACCATCTGGTTTTAACCCACACCACAATCTGCTTCAACGCGTAACCGAAGGACCATCTGGTTTTAACCCACACCACAATCTGCTTCCAGGTGTAACCGAAGGACCATCTGGTTTTAACCCACACCACAATCTGCTTCCAGGTGTACCCAAAGGACCATCTGGTTTTAACCCACACCACAATCTGCTTCCAGGTGTAACCGAAGGACCATCTGGTTTTAACCCACACCACAATCTGCTTCAACGCGTAACCGAAGGACCATCTGGTTTTAACCCACACCACAATCTGCTTCCAGGTGTAACCGAAGGACCATCTGGTTTTAACCCACACCACAATCTGCTTCCAGGTGTAACCGAAGGACCATCTGGTTTTAACCCACACCACAATCTGCTTCCAGGTGTAACCGAAGGACCATCTGGTTTTAACCCACACCACAATCTGCTTCAAGGCGTAACCGAAGGACCATCTGGTTTTAACCCACACCACAATCTGCTTCCAGGTGTAACCAAAGGACCATCTGGTTTTAACCCACACCACAATCTGCTTCCAGGTGTAACCGAAGGACCATCTGGTTTTAACCCACACCACAATCTGCTTCAAGGCGTAACCGAAGGACCATCTGGTTTTAACCCACACCACAATCTGCTTCAACGCGTAACCGAAGGACCATCTGGTTTTAACCCACACCACAATCTGCTTCCAGGTGTAACCGAAGGACCATCTGGTTTTAACCCACACCACAATCTGCTTCAAGGCGTAACCGAAGGACCATCTGGTTTTAACCCACACCACAATCTGCTTCCAGGTGTAACCGAAGGACCATCTGGTTTTAACCCACACCACAATCTGCTTCCAGGTGTACCCAAAGGACCATCTGGTTTTAACCCACACCACAATCTGCTTCCAGGTGTAACCGAAGGACCATCTGGTTTTAACCCACACCACAATCTGCTTCAACGCGTAACCGAAGGACCATCTGGTTTTAACCCACACCACAATCTGCTTCCAGGTGTAACCGAAGGACCATCTGGTTTTAACCCACACCACAATCTGCTTCAAGGCGTAACCGAAGGACCATCTGGTTTTAACCCACACCACAATCTGCTTCCAGGTGTAACCGAAGGACCATCTGGTTTTAACCCACACCACAATCTGCTTCCAGGTGTACCCAAAGGACCATCTGGTTTTAACCCACACCACAATCTGCTTCCAGGTGTAACCGAAGGACCATCTGGTTTTAACCCACACCACAATCTGCTTCAACGTGTAACCGAAGGACCATCTGGTTTTAACCCACACCACAATCTGCTTCCAGGTGTAACCGAAGGACCATCTGGTTTTAACCCACACCACAATCTGCTTCAAGGCGTAACCGAAGGACCATCTGGTTTTAACCCACACCACAATCTGCTTCCAGGTGTAACCGAAGGACCATCTGGTTTTAACCCACACCACAATCTGCTTCCAGGTGTACCCAAAGGACCATCTGGTTTTAACCCACACCACAATCTGCTTCCAGGTGTAACCGAAGGACCATCTGGTTTTAACCCACACCACAATCTGCTTCAACGCGTAACCGAAGGACCATCTGGTTTTAACCCACACCACAATCTGCTTCCAGGTGTAACCAAAGGACCATCTGGTTTTAACCCACACCACAATCTGCTTCCAGGTGTAACCGAAGGACCATCTGGTTTTAACCCACACCACAATCTGCTTCCAGGTGTAACCGAAGGACCATCTGGTTTTAACCCACACCACAATCTGCTTCCAGGTGTACCCAAAGGACCATCTGGTTTTAACCCACACCACAATCTGCTTCCAGGTGTAACCGAAGGACCATCTGGTTTTAACCCACACCACAATCTGCTTCCAGGTGTACCCAAAGGACCATCTGGTTTTAACCCACACCACAATCTGCTTCCAGGTGTACCCAAAGGACCATCTGGTTTTAACCCACACCACAATCTGTTTCTAAACTTAATTAAGCCGTTTTGGTGCCCTAACATGATCAAACTGTGAGGAAGTATTTCCTGCGACCCCTAGGGGGCGATAATTTTACGCTTCTGTGGGTCGTAATAGAAACTGATATTGTCGTATGGTTTGGAGGACTTGTTGGACAGTTGGTCCTGGTCCTTGTTGGTTCTGGGTTTCAAACACTTTCTGTAATAAAACAACTGAAAGCAAATATCCAATCAGATAGTTAGACTGGGTAAGCCCCGCCCATTTTGCCGGCAATTTGATTTCTCCCTGCAGCTCCGTCTGGAAACCTGCCAGTTGAATTCTCCTCCTTAAGTTCACAATTTTCCAGGAACCAATCACAAACTGGCTTATCTAACCGGCGCGCTATTGGCTGATTTAACACGACGACGATAGAGAAGCAGCTTCTTGCTTACATTCAACATCGCGGCCACCGAAGCGCAGCAACCCGTTGATGCCTGCTGTCGCTTCTACGTCACCCGGATCGTTGCTCTGATTGGTCGAAGGATTATCCAATTGCGTACCGAGTCATTTGAACTACGCCCGTTGGTCCCGCCTCTTGTGCAGAGAAAACACAGAGCGGACTCCCCAGACCAACGCTCAATCTCAGATCTATTGAGCTTGTCTTGGTCTGGTGATAGCCAGACTAATCAGATAGGGGACCTTGGGAAAAAAATCTTATTAGATGGGAGACAAAGTCCCATCAGATGGGGGTCCGTGGTCTAATTTGTGTCAGTTTAGGGGACGTTGATGTGACAAAGTTTGGGAACCACTGGTCTGAACCACTTTATTGAGAAGGTTTAACTGAAAGCTATCACCTGTACTGTTGCTAATAATCTCTCAATGCACAAGCATGTACTTTTCCTCCTCAACTGAGAAAGCACTACACACACACACACACACACACACACACACACACACACACATTACAGTGGCTTAATGAGAGTTTGAAAATAGCTGTCTGGTGCTAGAAACACAGATTGGACCAGAAACACCAGAACTAGGAGCTAGAGGAGGTTTAAAAGCAACAGTAAAACTACTCACTGTGCAGAAGAGCCCCTCTCTTAGTCTCTTATTACCGTATAAATTATATAATTGGTGGTCTACCCCTGGTGAATTAAAACCCACGCATCATTTGAATGTTGTAACTTGTCATGGTGTGACTTGGACAGCGCCCCACACTTTATGTGCACAGTAACCATTGATATATAGTATCTGTAAAAAAAAAAAAAACATAGCATGGAGTACATTTAGAAAATGTACTTGTATTTACTTTCTATCACATCTGGACACAACCTGTTAGCTTCCCCTCTCTGCTAGGCGCTAAATATGTCTGTTCGCCACGACAACCAGACACAAGAACAGTTTCTTTAGTTTCCTCAGGCCGTCAGTGTGATGAACACTCACCACCAGTCCAGGTGATGGTCTATCACCTGCATTCAGTCATGTGTGACCGTGCCCTCATGGGCAGGCTTGGTAACTATAATAATATACAATATAATATCCAATATACACTTTTTTTATATATATTGTTTGAAATGTATGAATTTTACATCCTGACAGCAATAAATAAATTCTGGGCTCTGAAAAAGGAGCGAGTCCCTGGCTCTCGGCCCCCTTGGAAAGAACCAATGAAATGCCCCGTTTCCCCTCTGCGCTACACCCACCCTAGCTATCCCGTGTACGAACCCCAGCTCTCAGATTTGAAGCTTATTGCACGTCTGTGTGCGTAGTCCATATTTCACGATGTTCCACGTCCGGGATTGTTCAGGAGCCGCAGGATATTCTGTCGGATGTCCGACACCTTCCACTTTTGAAACTCCGGTTATCTGCTCCCCAGATCTCTGTAGGCCATCGGTCCAATCTGAGGTTTCTGTTCTCATGACAACAACTGCTTTTGACCGTACACGTTTCACCAAAACAAGTTCCTTCCCGAGGTTATTTTGCAGAGGCACCGTGGCTCCGAGAGGAGCTCGGAGTAGAGCCGCTGCTCCTTCGCGTCGAAAGGAGCCAGTTGAGGTGGTTCGGGCATCTGGTGAGGAAGCCTCCTGGGCGCCTCCCTAGGGAGGTGGTCCAGGCACGTCCAGCTGGGAGGAGGCCTCGGGGAAGACCCAGGACTAGGTGGAGAGATTATATCTCCCACCTGGCCTGGGAACGCCTCGGGATCCCCCAGTCGGAGCTGGTTGATGTGGCTCGGGAAAGGGAAGTTTGGGGTCCCCTACTGGAGCTGCTGCCCCCGCGACCCGATACCGGATAAGCGGATGAAGATGGATGGATGGATGGACCGTGGCTCCGTCCGACGACTGTGATTGGTTCAACTTTCCTGTTGTCCTCGTGTCAAATTTGACCCGTTTACAAAAACTTATCAGTCTTTATCAGAACTATGACAAAAGAACGCAAAAAAAAAAGAGTGACAAATGTTACAAAAAATGTTAAAAAAAATTACAAAAACGCAGAAAAAAAAAAAGTGGCCAAAGAATCGAAAAAAGTGACAAAAAAAAACATCAAAAACATTTAGAAAAAGTGACAAAAAAACTGTTACAAAATGGACTAAAACATAAAAATGTCAAAAAAGTGACAAAAAAATGGACTAAAAACAATTTTTAAAAACATAAAAAAGTGACAAAATAATTGGAATAAAACTGTCAAAAACGTCAAAATGTTGACATTTCAACCCAGAAAACACAAAGTTGCAGGTTGACGGGGAGACAACACAAGGGTTAAAGGGCCCGTTTTTCTCCCATCCCAGAATGCTGTGTGGACTCACCAGACCCTCCTCCACCGCTGTAGAAGAGGGTCTGACAATGCAAGACTAGTGTGTGGATGAGGGCCGGGGTAGGGGTTTCATGGAGCCCCGAGGAGGTGCTACTTCCAACATTACCAACCCTGCCTTTAATGTAGTATTAACTCACCTACTCAACCATCATGGGACTTGCAGTACATCATATTTTCTGTCATAAATTACAGAATCTAGGCAGTAATTACATTCAGTAAATATATTCTCCATCATATGAGTTCCTTCTTAACTTAAGCTCACAGTTACAGTGGTGCTCACAGGTTTACATGCCCATGCTTAAATTGACTAAAAAGAGGAATAAAAAATCATCTTTTGTAAATCTTAATGCCTTAATTTAAAAAAAAAGGAAAAATCCAACCTTTAAGGACACCAATTTTCTTGGTGAATGAGTATACACCCCCCTATGTTAAATTCCCATAGAGGAAGGCAGGTTTTTATTATTAAAGGCCAGTTATTTCATGGATCAGGATACTATGCATCCTGATAAAGTTCCCTTGGCCTTTGGAATTAAAATACCCCCCCCCCCCATCATCATCACATACCCTTCACCATACATAGAGATCAGCATGGGGAACTTTCCATAAGATCATCTCTCAATGCAAATCAAACCAGCTGTTAGTCTAACTGATATAGCACCATGCCGATCTCTACGTATGGTGAAGGTTGTGTGACTGAACAGAACTTCGACACTGGGAACGAGACGGTTCACATTCAGGTCAGTGCCGACACACAAACACACAGAAAACTTGACATGTCAATCACCATGTCTTTGTTGCTGCCAGTGTGTAAAACTCTAAATATTTTATTCTCCTTTCCATCAGTTTTTAAAACAGCCCCAGTGGGGGGAGCTTCACCCCAAGAGAGACAGAGAGAGAGTCTGATTATAGCTGCTCACCTTTCACCCCCCACAGGAGGTATCCTGCCTACATCCTGGGTCCTCTCACATGATGTTACAACCACCCAACAGTCACCCTCATTATCCAGGAGCCCTGCCACACACACACACACACACACACACACACACACAAACAGAGCTGCTACCTCTGGCATCATGGCTGCCACCAAGTGTTTACAACTGCTGTCACACCCTGACGGGGCACCGAGACAACACAAAAGAAGATCTTTTTGCAGCGAGCGGTGCATCACAGAGCGTCTCCCCCCCCCCCACTGTCTGTGAATCTTTCACACTTCCATCATACAGGGATGGGTTGAACGGTGGGTCAGAGTGTCTAGCAATTTTCACAGCGTTTTCCCAGAGGATCCTAATCAGTGTCTGGGCCTTTCTGGAAGAAGAAGAAGAAGAAGAAGAAGAAGAGGAGGAGAGGGTTGTTGTGGGGATGGAGGGGAGTTAAGGAGCCGCTGGGGCAGTATGTAGTGACAGCCGTCTGCTGCAGGGTGCCAACAGGCTGCAGTCGGGCCGTCTGTCTGCGAACGGTTTCTTATCAAAGAGCGAGGCCCCTTCACGTCTCCATCCAGCCGCCCGACTCTGGCTGCAGCCACGGCAACGCTCCAGTTTTAATTATCTCCTGCGAGAGTGGAGCAGCCACGCAGCCGGCTCATTAGGTCTCTCAGCGGGGACGAGTGGTAACCTGCAGTAACCCCTGCCTCCTCCTCCGATGGTTTTACACTCACTTCTTCACTATCTCAATCTCTGACACAGCAGTGTGCGCTTCCCACCGCCCTGTCTTACTTCAACCATCTCTCTCTCTCTCCCTTTCTATGCAACTTTCTCTCGCTTTTGTTCTTTGTTATTGCAGTAGTAGTAGTTTTTTGAACATGTAAATACATTTAAATATATTTAGATACATTCATGCATACATATATACTTAAAATGACAGATAAAGAAGGTCTTGTGTTGTGGTGGGTAGCGGATGAAGGACCCAAATGCAAGGTAGCAGGCAGGGACGCAAAAGGTTTATTGAACAGAAAAGTCCAGCACACACAAGAGCAAACGGGGAGTCCAAAAAACCAAAACAATCCAAGCTACGGCACGGGGAAAAGGCAGAATCCAACAGGAAGACGGAGCACTGGGAAAACTCACTGGGGTTGCTGGAGCACGGACAGGATAACAGGGACTGGAAAGGCAAACAGGACAACAGACGAACTCGTAGGGACATGGCACACAGACAGGCTGGAAAGATCCAACAAGAGACAAAGGAAACACTGGGGTTAAATACATGAGGTAACAAGGTAATGGGGAACAGGTGAGACATCAGGTGAATCACATCAGGGCGGGGCAAGACAATCAGACAAACAAAGCAAAGCTAGACAAGACAAGACAAGACAGGAAACCAAACTATCAAAATAAAACAGGAAGTAAAACAAACAGACACAAAAAGGTTAAAGAAAGGGAAAAATAATCCCAACAAAAACCCCAAACCATAACAGTCTTGTACTTTTCAGCACAATTTTCCAAAATGATTGAAAGTCATTCAAACCAAAAATTCCCATGTTCAAAAAGCAGTAGGAAGAAGTTCATAAACAACTTATCAGGTCCGACCCCCTTTCTCTACTTTTATTCTTTAGTAAATACAAAATCTTATGCTTCACTTATCATAGACACAGACATCAAAAGATGATTGATCGGCTTTTAAGGCTGATTTCTGGGGCAATCTTTGAATTTAAACTCCTTATTTCTTACTTTTTGGTGGTTCCCAAACTTGCGTTCCTCAACCTGATCATATTTTGTGATTAAGTTTTGGCCTCCCTGGTAAAGTCTACTCCGAGGTGCTGGAAAGGAGGGTTCAGCAGATAGTCGAACCTCGGGTTGAAGAGGAACAATGCGGATTCCGTCCTGGTCGTGGAACAACGGATCAGATCTTCACTCTTGCAAGGATCCTGGAGGGAGCCTGGGAGTATGTCCGACCAGTCTACATGTGTTTTGTGGATCTGGAGTAGGCGTATGACCGGGTCCTCCGGGAGACACTGTGGGAGGTGCTGCAGGAGTATGGGGTGAGGGGGTCCCTTCTTAGGGCCATCCAATCCCTGTATGACCAAAGCGAGAGCTGTGTCCGGGTTCTCGGCAGTAAGTCGGACTCGTTCCAGGTGAGGTTGGCCTCCGCCAGGGCTGCACTTTGTCACCAATCCTGTTTGTAATATTTATGGACAGGATATCGAGGCGTAGTCGGGGCTGGAAGGGTTGCAGTTCAGTGGGCTCGGGATCTCATTACTGCTTTTTGCGGATGATGTGGTCCTGGTGGCGTCATCGGTCTGTGACCTTCAGCACTCTCTAGATCTGTTCGCAGCCGAGTGTGAAGCGGCTGGGATGAGGATCAGCACCTCTAAATCTGAGGCCATGGTTCTCAGCAGGAAACCGATGGAGTGCTTTCTTTGGGTAGGGAATGAGTCCTTACCCCAAGAGAAGGAGTTTAAGTACCTTGGGGTCTTGTTTGCGAGTGAGGGGACCATGGAGCGTGAGATTGGTCGGAGAATCGGAGCAGCGGGGGGTATTACATGCCATTTATCGCACCGTTGTGATGAAAAGGGAGCTGAGCCAGAAGGCAAAGCTCTCGAGCTACCGGTCAGTGTTCATTCCTACCCTCACCTATGGTCATGAAGGCTGGATCAGGACCGAAAGAACGAGATCCAGGGTACAAGCGGCCGAAATGGGTTTCCTCAGGAGGGAGGGGGGGCTGGTTTCTCCCTTAGAGATCGGGTGAGAAGCTCGGTCATCCGAGAGGAGCTCGGATTAGAGCCGCTGCTCCTTCACGTCAAAAGGAGCCAGTTGAGGTGGTTTGGGCATCTGGTGAGGATGCCTCCTGGGGGGGTCCCTAAGGAGGGGGTCCAGGCACGTCCAGCTGGGAGGAGGCCCTAGGGAAGACCCAGGACTAGGTGGAGGGACG
Organism: Percina caprodes; assembly: GCA_013375575.1. Lineage (NCBI taxonomy): Eukaryota > Metazoa > Chordata > Actinopteri > Perciformes > Percidae > Percina > Percina caprodes. Next base: position 131,447 of record JABXJD010000166.1, read on the forward strand.
TGCAGCTGAGAGGAGGCCTCGGAGAAGACCCAGGACTAGGTGGAGGGACGTCCAGCTGGGAGGAGGCTTCGGGGAAGACCCAGGACTAGGTGGAGGGACGTCCAGCTGAGAGGAGGCCTCGGGGAAGACCCAGGACTAGGTGGAGGGATTATATCTCCAACTCGGCCTGGGAACGCCTCGGGATCCCCCAGTCGGAGCTGGTTGATGTGGCTCGGGAAAGGGAAGTTTGGGGTCCCCTACTGGAGTTGCTGCACCGCAACCCAATACCGGATAAGCGGTCGAAGATGGATGGATGGTTTTGGTTAATACATTCAGCCCTACCTCACTCATCTATCCCTTTTTTTACCAAGCCGTCTTTCTTACTCTTGACTGCATGCAAGCGTTTTGTTCCTTGTTAAAATTAACTAACTGATTATAAGACTGATTTCTGGGGCCCAATTTACTAATCTGTGAATTCAAGCTGTTATTTCTTACTTCTCGAAGCTAACCCTTTACCTCGCCCACATTTGCGTTCAGCAGTCGGTTTTTATTTCATGATTAAGCTTTGGGTTTGGTTAATATCAACTTGGAGTTGTTCAGAAGTTTTAATACTTTAATACTTGTTTTAAGAATGCAGTCATTTGCATTATGTCACAAAATTCTAATTATCTTCCTGTATAATCATATTTCACAGTGGCTTATCATATTGTCCTATCTTTATAATATTATATAATATTATCTCATGGTTATGTACACTGAAAAAACCTTTTCCTGAGCTGAACTCAAAGAGCTAAGACTTTTTCTATGCACACAAATGGCTTATTTCTCTCGAATATTGGGTCCGGGTTCAAAAACCAGTCAGTATCTGGTGTTAGGGGGCTCTCTCTTTACCTGTCTCTCTCTCTACCTGTCTCCCTCTCTACCTGTCTCTTTACCTCTCTACCTCGATCTCGAGGTATCGATCTCGATACCTTTGTTGTCATAACCGAAACGCTCACATTCGATGGCGTCTGGCACTTCGGAGAGGCGTTCTCTTCACGTATGAACCCGAACCACAACACCACATAATGAACTATTTCCCTCTGCGCCTACAGAAACTTTTTCCTCTATCATTAAAAAAAACTGTAGAAGTTTCTGGGGATCAAAACACTATAAATTATTTATTATTTTCATGGACTATATGTTTTATTTATTTTATATATGCTACCTTTCGTTGAATTATTTTAAAGGAACCCAACACGACGAGCCCCTTGAGGCCTTTTTGGGTTTTTGCATGTCTTGTTTACGTAATTTTTTTGTATATATATGTAACACCGTTGGTTTTTAACGTGCTAAATACATTAAAAATAAAAATCACATTCATAATGCTTCTTTACTGTACTTCAATTAGTTGTTGCCTGCATTTTCTATTTTTTAAATGTGCATTTTTGTGTCTATGAAATGTTTCCCCACGATCAATAAGGACATTCGGTCTTTCTTCAAGACACTGATATTTATTTCTAGAAGATTATTATTAGAGGACTTGTGTTAAAAAGTGGTTCAGCTAGTTTTACAACACTGGCCCTTTTTCTTCCATTTTAACAACACAAAGCACAAAGAAATAGACAAAAAATATGAACGTCAAGAGGGAAGAAGTACTTGTGAAGAAAGACTTTTTGTGCTGCACTGTCTCGAGTTGCTGCTTACTATGATCCAATCCCCCCTCTCCCCCTCCCTTCTCTCTCATCTCCAACTCCTTGTAAAATTGGTAATTTTAGGGATTTGACAAACGCAGGAGTCAAACTCCGGTCACTAGTTCCACAGCAGAGGGGGGGGGGCCCAGAAACGCTGCGAGAGACGAATCCGATATGCTGCATTTCATTTCATCTTCCTCACACACACAGAGAGAGAGAATTCTGACACTCAGCGAGGAGAAAGGGAAAAAAAAACATGTTTCTTGGAGGAGGATGCAAACATGGGTTCATATGGAGGCCAGCGAGATAACGAGAGAGAGAGAGAGAGAGAGAGAGAGAGAGAGAGAGAGAGAGAGAGCGAGAGAGAGGCAGGAACTTGTAGACGACAAGCTCTGCATGCCTCCCTCTCTCCAATTCTGTCTGATCTTCTCTGCTCTTAAGTCTCTTAAGTCCAACAGAAAGGGGGCAGAAGTAGCAATTGCCGGGGGAATGATTGCTACCTGTTGTTGACAATGATTCACCATAAAAAATACAATTTCTCAGGTTATTATATAGGCCTTCACATATGAGTTGCATTTTATTAAACATGCCAGAGCCAATCAATGCAGAGCGCCCGGGCTCCATCTCCATCATTTAATTACCCTCTGTCAATCAATGGAAAACACATTTTTAGGGAAAGGCAATCAATACGGAGAGGTGACTCAACTGATGAAAGGGATTGTTACCTGACCGACACACTGAACGGCAGACACACATTATATACAAACACAGGCACCAACAGACACACACACACGCAGGGCTATAATGAAATTGGGTGTATTGATTGTGATACAGTTTAAAGTGCCTCTGTAGGGCATTGTTAACAACCACAGCTCTTTTGTGTTTACATATGGGTCCAATGATTAGAATTTCTAAAGATGTAAGAGCACACAAACCACACGTGTGCATACATTAACATGCTTTCCCGTGCAGTACAAATACCTAAAGTGAAGTCACAATTATTATTTATCCCTCTTTGCAAAGCAAAATTCATGTTAAAGTGATTTTTAAATGTGTAGTTAATATTTCTTGTGATTCAAAAGGAACAAAAAAAGATCTCAGGACAAACAGGTATGTGTGTGTGTGTGTGTGTGTGTGTGTGTGTGTGTGTGTGTGTGTGTATGTTTGATTGACAGCTCAGCCGACGGGGGACTTAGAGACGCAATGGAAACAAAGTTGGGGGGAGGGTCACCCTGGTGGACCGCAGGTTGAAGTAGGGTGACCCTATTTTGATTTCCAATAAAGACGACACTCGGCCCCGGCCTTGAGACCCAAATTCAGACCGGCTTCTCAGAGGTTCTTGAACATGCTTTATGGTACAAAAATAACTTATGTAATAAAATCTGTAACAAAATAATAGCTTTCTTTTCAAATAATTAAATGGGAAATAATGTTCTAAGTATGAAATGATATCAAACCTTTTCAATGTAATAAGATCAGGTTTTTTGGTGTCCATGTGAGCTTTTAGGTCTCCAGCACCTTTATTAGACACTGAAACAAACGTTGCACACGGTGCTCTCCGCCTCGCACTTTTCCCGACCGCGACTGTACGTGGAAAGTATTTTGCTGCGAAGCTTCACTTATGCTTCGGCATTCTGTGTTCAATGCTGCTCTTCTGTCTGATCTGCTCCCTGTATGTGATCCCTGTCTGATCTGCTCCCTGTATGTGCTCCTCTGTCTGATCTGCTCCCTGAATGTGCTCCTCTGTCTGATCTGCTCCCTGAATGTGCTCCTCTGTCTGATCTGCTCTCTGTATGTGCTCCCTGTCTGATCTGCTCCCTGTATGTGCTCCCTGTCTGATCTGCTCCCTGTATGTGCTCCCTGTCTGATCTGCTCCCTGTATGTGCTCCCTGTCTGATCTGCTCCCTGTATGTGCTCATCTGTCTGATCTGCTCTCTGTATGTGCTCCTCTGATCTGCTCCCTGTATGTGCTCCCTGTCTGATCTGCTCCCTGTATGTGCTCCCTGTCTGATCTGCTCCCTGTATGTGATCCCTGTCTGATCTGCTCCCTGTATGTGCTCCTCTGTCTGATCTGCTCCCTGAATGTGCTCCTCTGTCTGATCTGCTCTTTGTATGTGCTCCCTGTCTGATCTGCTCCCTGTATGTGCTCCTCTGTCTGATCTGCTCCCTGTATGTACGACCACCTTGAACCAAACGACGACGGGAGCGCCCCGACTCTAGGAAGACTGGAAGAGATTGGAAAGTAGTCTGCAATGTTAGAATCAGTTAAAACATCCTTTGGTGTAAGGTCTTCTAACAGGACATGACCTCATCTTGAAATCCCTGTGTTTTAGGACCCAAACATCCCATGGAAGTACAAAAACCAGTTGTGTTGAGCGGGTTGTTGTCATTTCGTAAGATATCTGAACCTGTTGATGAGATACCGTACTCTTTGATGAGGACCAAAGCCTTTAACATCCCAACCGACTGATGGTTTCCACAGCTGATGAGCTAATTAGTTATGTCAGTTTGCACTAATTAGCTCAGAGGTGTGAATGTTTCAGTGATTTAAATGTGCGTTGGTGTTGCGTTCATTAGCATCTGCTTGGAAAAACAACGATCTGGTTGGTTGGCCGGCAAGCGTGGATCAATCAACGCAGTTATGCAGGTTGTAATAAGTAGATCATGTACATCCGCCATGTTTTTTCGTTAGACATAAATGTTATCTGCTCCTAGCAACCGCTACTGATGAGTTGGAACAAATTGAATCCAACACTTTGATATCTTTAAGTTTAACCTGAACTGTATTATGAAGCATTTATCCAAGTTTTTATCATCCATGGTGTCAAATCCATAATATTTCCACACTATTTTGGTGCAATAACCAACGATGAGTCAACGCTGAAATAATAAATAGCCAAACGAACTGACTTCATGACGACTTTGACGTTAAAAATAAATGGGTTAACAGATTGTTGCGGGTGGTTGGTCCCAGTTCTTCCACAGAGATTCGCTTACGCTCTTGCGGAGGGGGGGAGGGGGGGTGGTGGGGGTCCCATGTGGGACTGTATGACAGTGATATATTACAGTTACTCAGCGGATTAATTAAAGTGGCACCTCCTGCTCAGACACAAAGAAGAGAGGGATGAAATGAGGGAAAGGTTAAAAGATAATGAAATGAAATCTCTCTGACACACAAGACCTCTCCGATGCTCAACTCTCACTATCTACACACACACACACACACACACACACACACACACACACACACACACACACACACACACACACAGGGATCATCCGTCATTGGCTGGAGATATGAAGAGTGTTTAATAGTTCTGTGACCATTGTGAAAGATGTAGAGTAATTCACCTCTGCTTGGCGATTGATCCCATGATGACAGATAGGTGTGAGTGTGTGTGTGTGTGTGTGTGTGTGTGTGTGTGTGTGTGTGTATGTGTGTGTGTGTAATTTAACCTGTTCTCATATTGCTGTTACACTGTGCCTTTGTGAAGGCCATCTCTAAGCTGTTATTCCTGCCCCGAGGATGGATCTCTGAGGAGCTATGAGCGAGGTTACACAAGAGCAGCCTTCCCGGAAGCCGTGCAGCTGAAAGCCGTTCCTAACCCCCCCCCCCCCATACAGCCGACAAATTCAGGGGACACTTCAAAAGGAAGGGATGTTATATAAAAACATAAATAAATATAAAATCTTCTCTCCTCGCATGATTGCCGTGCGTCTCTGCCGTGCTTCCTCGGTGGGATGGACTAAGACGCGAGGAAAGGAAGCAAGTGAAGGAAGTGTGGAGGCAATTTAAGAAACTGTGACACGCCCTCTGTCTTACCCCGCTCGCTACGTCCGCCACCGTCACTTAGCAAGGCGAGCTGGTAAACGCTACGGTTGTCGTGACGACCCAATGGCATCATCTGCAGTCTCTCAGCCTGTATAAACATCCTCCTGCAGTCCATTCAGAATACAAACTCTGAGCCAGAGTAGGGCCCTGTCATGATGACACACTGCAGACACACACACACACACACACAGACACACTGCAGACACACACACACACACACACACACACACACACACACACACACTTTCATGGAAGCCATGACTTTAGTGCTTTAAACTACTGGATTAAACCAGTAATAAAACTACTTTTAATTGTTTGGATGCACATGATGAACTTTATAGTCCATCTCCTCAGAAAATGCTGAGGACGCTACACATCCGGAAGATGCAAATAAGCCTGTGGAGGCAGTAAATCAGGATGGGAAGTTAGGTCAAGAGAAGACTCTGGCTCTACGGATGCAGATTGCTTGACATCGGTGACTTTCCCGCGCAGAAACTCGAGTGAAGATAACCTCTTCTGAAGAGTCCACCATGCTTTTTAGTCCTCCGTGTCCTCCTCGGCTACTAGCAACTGTGTGGAAGGGGGGTGCGGGATCATGCAAGGCTTGTATAATGTGGTCGTGATGACAGCTTTCTTGTAATAACTTAGAATTTCTCATTGGGCGACCACGCACTATAGCTTTATTAAAAAGGACTTTAATTAGGCTAACTTATTGTTTTCATCATTGGATTTAATGGACGTTTTGGTCTCTAGGAGCGGCCACTAGACTAATGTTAAATAATATTCAGAATGACGGGGCGAGCTCTATAGCTCTCCCAGTAAGAGCGTACGCCCCATGTAGGCTGAGTCCTTTGCATCTCCCTCCCACCTTTCCTGTCTATCCAGTCACTAATAAAAGGGAAAAAATGCCCCAAAAAATAATCTTAAAAAACAAAAAAATTCAGAAATGTATCTTAGCGTAAATTCTTTCAGGAAGACCTAACTATTAATTGATGTACTCCTAAAGAAATCCAGCTGTTATCCTAATAAATGTATATTGGGGCGGCTGTGGCTCAGTGGTTGAGCGGTTGCCTGCCAACTGGAAGGTTGTTGGTTCAATCCCTGGCCCTGCAGTCCCATGTCGAAGTGTCCTTGGACAAGACCTTGAACCCTGAGTTGCCCCCGATGCTGATGTATCTGATGAGTACGGCAGCCTCGGCCACTGTATGAATGGTTCCTGTACTATGTAAAAGCGCTTTGAGTAGTTGCTAAGACTACAAAGGCGTTATATAAATACAGTCCATATCTTATCATGGTAACTGCATAACTCTATAACTGCATATATGCAACTAGTCTCTCCTGATTGAAATGTATCTCAGTGTAAATCCTTTCAGGAAGACCTCACCTCTTAATCAACGCTTTACCTAACTCCAATCAGGTATTGGAAGCGTTCACCTTCTTGCTAAACCAATCAGAATCGTTACACAATGGCAAGGGCCAATCACAGAGTCACAACCCTGCTTTAAAAATCTGTTTCTCCATTTGCTATCAGCTGTTGTTGCAGGCAAAGAGTGCAACCCCACACCCTCCACCACCCCTTCCACCTCCAGACCTCTACTCCAGCTGGTCCGGAGCCTCCTTCGGTCTGGTCTGTGGGCTCCTTCATCGCCACCGGTGTCTAGACTCCATCATATATAGATATACGACAGATTCGTGTAGCGATGGAGTCTAGTCGCCAGAGACTTTGTATATTTTATTTGAGCTGTACAATAAATCTTATTTGCATATCTGCAGACATGTCTCTCCTGATTGAATTACTTCTTGTTAGATTCCCCACAATTTTAAGATCAGTGATACAAAGGGAGAATTAAACAGAACGTTATTAGCCCCCAGAAACAAGGAACATGAATACTTTATATCTTTCTCTTTTTTGTATTCACTGCAGGTCCAGATCCAAAGTTTTTTTTTAGGTACATGACATGAGTTCTAACAAGCGGATTTAAACCTCGGTCCTGGGGGCCTTAAAAGAAGTCTGAAAGTCTTGTTCAAGTCCTGGGCTAAAGATGTTTGAGAACTCTGAGCCATCACTTGTGATTTTACTACTTGTACTATCCCCATCTCCGAATTAACAAAAGTTGATTCGCTCTTTGAATCTTCCAGCATAAATAAGCCAGATCCACTTGACAGGTTTTCCTTAGAGGAACCAATTACTCTGAATTTATTATGGAGGCAGAAAATTATTCAGAATATTTTATCCCAACTTGCTCTGAGGGACAAGAGTCGCTCAGGCTCGACACGAGGAAGAGTCTTGACGGGGTTTTTTCGGAAAGTTGTTTTCTAATTTTAAATAAAGTCAATCATTTAAAAAAAAAAAACAGTAAATTTCCAGATGTCTAATTACCTTCTACATTAATTCAGCCGACATGTATTATTGAGAGAATTCAGTGATTTTCAGAAGGGGTTATTTGTGATCAGGCTGCGGAGAGAAATCCAGAAGACTGTGTCTCTCTTCAAAGTATTCCACTATCAACTCATCCTTCATTGTGCACATGACTCCATAAAAAAGGTCAGTGGCTCACACGGTGATACATTGATTATGTGATAGGGGACCTGATCAATTGACTGATCGGCTGGCCAATCAAAAACCTGACTAAGTGGATTTGTGGCAAATCAAATACCCATGAGGACCTCTGGGGAGCGTAGGTGGCCTTGGCTCAGCACTCAAGGTGAACGTTCACTCACTCCCGCAAACTGCCAGTCGCTGATGATCGCGCGTACTAAGACTGATTTAGAGTACGTAGGCCAACTTTAACCCTGCGTAGGCTTACTCTATCCTTACGTCGGCTTACTCTAACCCTACGTAGGCCTACTCTAACCTTGCGTAGGCCTACTCTAACCCTGCGTAGGCCAACTCTAACCCTACGTAGGCCAACTCTAACCCTGCGTAGGCCTACTCTAACCCTACGTAGGCCAACTCTAACCCTACGTAGGCCAACTCTAACCCTGCGTAGGCCTACTCTAACCCTACGTAGGCCAACTCTAACCCTGCGTAGGCCTACTCTAACCCTACGTAGGCCAACTCTAACCCTACGTAGGCCAACTCTAACCCTGCGTAGGCTTACTCTAACCCTACGTAGGCCAACTCTAACCCTGCGTAGGCTTACTCTAACCTTACGTAGGCTTACTCTAACCCTACCTAGGCCAACTCTAACCCTACCTAGGCCAACTTTAACCCTGCGTAGGCTTACTCTAACCTTACGTAGGCTTACTCTAACCCTACATAGGCCAACTCTAACCCTACCTAGGCCAACTCTAACCCTACGTAGGCCTACTCTAACCCTACACATCACAGTTACCGTTTTCCGTTAGATCATTTATAGATCTTTACATTTCCATCTTCAAGGCAGCTTCATTTCGCAGGGAGAGAGAGAAAAAGAAAGTCGACCAAGGTTAAGATGGTACGGTCCACTTTGGTATATTTAACAGGTAAGAAGGATAAATACATGTTTTTTTAGCCACCTGCACAGTTACCTGTTTTGGGGAGTGGCTTGTCAATTCTTTTGTGTGGGACAAATCTACCTTTTCTATATATGGGGGAATACATATCCCCTGCATCCCCCCAAAATCTATGCCTATATATGCTGGGGAGTGTATGGTAGAGCGAGTGAGAGAGTGATGGAGGTTAGCTTTGGAGCGAGATGAGACAGACTGTGTTTTCTGACCACGGTCAGGAAAAGTTAACCCTCTCCTTGATTTCATGTTGTTTATGAAGGAGAACCAGGAGGAAATGAGTTGGGGGGGGAAATGCAATGCTACCAATCCACCACTTCAGCGTTCTCCGTCACCGCAAATAGTTACAGTACATTTCTGGGGGGGGGGGGTGCACAACAGGCTACGCCAAAGGGTCTGTATTTACACCTACATACCTACCTACAGGGTATATTCAACTCAGTACTATAAAATCAGGTACTTCAATTTGTAAAGTGGACTGTTGCGCTTCATGACCAACTTCAAGGAGCATTCACACTACACTTGGTTTTAAAATTGCGTTTCGGTGATCTGAACACAAGTGGACAGCTCTAGACCCGTGCCCATTGACACCTGTATTTAATATGTCGCCTCCAGCTGACCACTTGTGTTCAGATTTTGTTACTGCCTACGTACAGAGATGTCGCTGTCAGTGGAATCTAAGACACATCTTTCCATCCTTGGTCACGCTCAACACTTTGTCCAATTTGTTGTAAAATGAGTAAGTTATACAGCGTTCTCCAAAACAACCACCAAGTCCTGCATTGATGACGCATTTGCCAGTTAAAGTGCCCATGTTATGAAAAAAACACTTTTTTGGGATTTCAGGTGTTATTTTGTGTCTTCGGTGCTTCCACGCACATACAAACGTGGAAGAAAAACTACCCATGGTGTTTTGAGTGAGATCCGGTTTCTGAGTGTCCTCTGTCTTCAGTCTCTGGGTGAGCTGGTCAACATCTGCACGGCTTTCTACGTCACTAGAGACGAGGTGGCTAACCGTAGCATGCTAGCGCTAGTATGCTAGCACGTTCTCAATGGCAAAACACTGCTACAACACACATTAGTTGACCATAATCTCCAAAAGAACTACTTCCTGTCCCTGTTCTACTTCCTGTCCCTGTTCTGCAGGTCTTCAACAAGTACCCCTGGTCTAGAAGAAGTCTCCCAGCTAATCCTGCCTTGGACTGACCAAAGCTGGAGGAAGAGTTATCAGCTGATGGGATCTTACCGAGCTACTGAGCATGTGCAGCTCCCAACAAAGATAGGATAGAAGTGAGATGTCTCCCTCTGGAGCTAAAACAGAGACCTAAACACACAGGGTGAGAAGAGGATCTGCAGCAATGTGCGTTAAAACAAAAATATGTTTATATAGTTTGTATAGTTTCTCGAAAATGAAACCATGGAAACCTGTTCTGGTACAACCTCAAAATACAAGTAATAACCTGAAAATGAGCAGAATATGGGCGCTTTAAATCCTTGTTGGAGACACATGTAATCGAAGACCACGTCTGTAAGTTGTTTGAGTGATCGGTTCTTGGTGGTCGTTTACATGTATTTAGCCGCACACAAACACACACACACACACACACACTTTCTATAGACAAATCAGGAGTTAGTAAGGTGTGACTAGCATGGTGAGAGGAAGTATTGATCAGTGGACTGTGGTCATGATTGTTGAATCCAACTGCAGAGCTGCTCTCACAGACACAGAGACACACACACACACACACACACACACACACACACACACGCAAGTGCACGATACACCATTTACAAATGAGCACAAAAACCTCCCAAATGCAAATCTATAACTCATATCCTGTAAAAACACACTCATGCTCTGAATTTTAATCGTGAAACACTGGGATAATTAAACAGTAGTAAATGTAATCAAACACACACACACACACACACACACACACACACACACACTTGAGATCTGCTTGGGTTATTTATGCACACACACACATGGATCTTAACAGTCAGGGTCCTGCGTCCACTCTGCCACCCACACAGTCTCACTTAATAATGATTAATCTCAGAAAAAGCCCAGGCGTGCTGAATAATGGATGCTTGTCTCCATTCCTGCAGTTTAAATATATACATATTACCTCATGAATAATTAACACCTTCATTTCACAGCTGTCTCTTCAACACAGGACGAAAAAAAAAAAAAAAAAAAAAAGGATTTAGTTCATCATTGTCCTTCCTCGCTCGCCTCTGTAAGGCCAACAGGGCATATAACAATATTTCAACAAAATGTAGTCGGACACGGCAATTCACAGCCGACGTTGGCGTTCAGGTCAATAACTGGCACGCCCCAACATTTACCAATAATTCACAACTTGTATTCTTCTTTTAATTTGTAAAGAAACACGATCCAACTACAATCGCAAGCCTGTCCTCAAGAAAGTGAAACAGCAGTATTGGTCCTCTGGAAATGCCTAAAACAGATGATTACAAGTACAAGAACAGGATCTTTTATGAGAATAAACCTCACAGCAGACATTTTGACTTACAATAATAGAAGTGAGAATTATAAAAAGAAGGAACAACAATTACTAATAACACAAACAACGGCTCTGATCTATTCAAATAGCCGTGATCCCTCCAATTCAAAAACAATAAAAATTTCATTTAAAACGTCACGTCATGTCATCAATTCTGAACCAATCAGCTGTTACATCAGCCGAGGGACTGGCGTTTCCCAGCATGCCCTGGGTCCGCCTGGGCCTTACAGTCGGTGGAAAGCAACTGCGCCGCCTGCGTCTCAAACCTGCGGCCGCCTTGCTCTCGTGGGGTTATCGTGGAGGTTGCCCACGTGTGCATGACATCAGAGCAAGTCGTGATCAAGTCGGACTCAAATCTAACCGGCACGCGTTGGGCGGCGATCGCCGGTGATCGATTCTGCGCAGACCTGGCTCTTCTCCAACGAGCCTGACATTCGGGGCTGGAGCTCCGCGCCTGAGCTGGCACAATTTATACAATACAAGTAGTTTAGTTTTACACAAAGTGGCGTTTATAATTGCCTTCTATTCACAATGGGATGCAAAAGAACATGAGAAACATGCCTCATGGCTTTATGATGTAACAGAATGAATTGGTGAACTGTTATGAAATGCTGCACAGCACAATCCCTGCTGATGTTTTGAGTTCACCGCACGGTGTGTGTGGGCCATGTAATAAATAATAAAGAGCTAACTTATGTATTTCTTTTAATCTGTCCAGTGTTTTCAGTGGAGAACTTCAAAGAAGTGTAGTACAAGGACGGTGAAACTCACATCACAGACCGGCCGACCGGAGCGCAAGCAAACGCTTGTGAACTCACGGATGGAGTTCAGTCCATCAACAGAGCGGTCTCCACAGCCGAGCACCTAGCAGAACAACACCCCCACACACACACACACACACACACACACACACACGAGCGCAACCTCAATCTTACTGCCTCCACGCTGTCGCTGCAGAGATCCAGCCTCCCCCACATGCTCTCTATCTACAGATTAACTGCGTTAAGCTTGTGTGAGAGAACATATTGATTGAACAGTTTAAAATGTACAAAAATGACTTTTTTAGGTGAAGAAAACATCGTCTCTCATGTAAAACTAAAGCTAAGTTGTGGTGGTGCTCAGATATCTGGATATATGATATATGATAAACCGTAAAAGTAATAATACTATAATTTTATGTGATATAGCACCTTTTACAGACAGAGTCACAAAGTGCGTCACACAAACATTTATTAAAATACAGAAGGATCCAAAACAGAAAATAAAGCAAAAACAATTACAAATCAACAAACATGAGACAAAAGCGAGTTAAACAAGCTTTCTAAAAGCATCAACCGGCAGAGACTGCAGAACGTAACTTAATAGGAAGGGTGTTCCACAGAGTCCGATCCACCACTTCAAAAGGACCTTCAGTTTTCAAACTAGAGCATGGGACCACCAGTAATCCTTGGTAAGAAGACCTCAGGGACCTGTTAGTAATGTACGGATGGAGCAGGTCTGAGATATAAGCAGGCGCCGGATATATGTAAAAACAAGAACTTTAAATTGGATCCTGAACTCGATCGGAAGCCAATGCAACGAGGCTAAAACTGGAGTGATGTGCGACATCCTGCTGGACCTGGTCAACAGCCTTGCAGCAGAGTTCTGGACCAGTTATAGACGGTCTTGGGAAGACTTGCTGAGACAGGTGAAAACAGAGTTGCAGTAATCAAGTCGGGATGATATAAAACAAGGAATGATCATCATCAATGATCAGTTCACGTTGCAAAACCACGGCTCCAAGTTAAGAGATGTTTCTCAGTGGAAAGAAACGTGCGGGTTAGTGAGTTGATGTGTTGGTCAATAAACATAAGATTTCAGAGTTTGGACTGTACAGCTGAAGAAAGGAACCCCAAAAGCTGAACAACCTTGGAGGCTGTAGTATCCGTAGCAACAATAAGGACTTCGGTTTAACAACGTCTATTCACCACACCGAAAACACAACGCATGCGGCAGACAGGCACGCCATTGGGCACAAATCTACACTTTGCCGACTTCGCTGTCGATGTCTTCCCACTGTAAGGTGGACCAGTTGCTGTACATCATTGGCCAGACCCAAACCTTCAGGGTCCCCCAGAGACCCAAGAATCACTATAACCTCAACAACACAATGTGCAGACCTGAGCACCAAATTCCAAAATCCGAAGCAGGTCAACAAATACAACCGCCAGATGGTTTGTTCACCCAGAACCATCTGAGAAGCTGCCATTGGAAACAAAAAATACCTGGCAGGTGATTGGATCAAACCATCTATCACCGCTATTGTTGTTTGAACGAACAGATCATACTTATATAAAACTTGGCCGTAGGGTAGCTACCTGTAGCTCGTTGCAGGATGCCGAGAGGTTTCAGTCCGCTGCAACTCGGACACAAATGCACTTGAAGCCTGACAAGATGGATTTTCGTGTGATATGAGATCTCACGATTCTCACGTAATCTCATAAAAATCCAGCTGCTGTTCAAGGTTAGAACATACAGTTTATCCGGTATCGTGTCGTGGGGGCAGCAGCTCCAGCAGGGGACCCCAAACTTCCCTTTCCCGAGCCACATTAACCAGCTCCGACTGGGGGATCCCGAGATGTTCCCAGGCCAGGTTGGAGATATAATCTCTCCACCTAGTCCTGGGTCTTCCCCGAGGCCTCCTCCCAGCTGGACGTGCCTGGAACACCTAGGGGAGGCGCCCGAACCACCTCAACTGGCTCCTTTTGACGTGAAGGAGCAGTGGCTCTACTCCGAGCTCCTCTCGGATGACTGAGCTTCTCACCCGATCTCTAAGGGAGACCCAGCCTCCCCTCCCGAGGAAACCCATTTCAGCCGCTTGTACCCTGGATCTGGTTCTTTCGGTCATGACCCAGCCTTCATGACCATCGGTGAGGGTAGGAACGAACAATGACCGGTAGATCGTGAGCTTTGCCTTATGGCTCAGCCCCCTTTCGTCAAAGTGCATGACTAAATCAAATACCACGTGACGAATATCACGGTGCGATAAATTGAATGCAATACCTAATCCGTTGTTCCAAAGAAACGTGAAATGTTTAAAAAATAAATAAATAAAAAACATTCATGCGGAGCATGTTCCAGGCCAAAGCTGTATTATTGACATGTTGAGACTTGGCAATATTTACAGTTGGAAAGTCATCACGGTAACTACCTTTACCAATAGGAACACAGTATAGACACGGGCAGCATGTTATGTGCCCAAAGCTGTGGTGGGGGGTGCTCTGGGGACTGTAGGTGAGAGAGGAAGAAACTGTTTCACATCTGATTTAATCAAATATCTCCTGTAACCTCCGAGTGAACTATAATGTTGGAGTTACCCGTCCAGATCCCCAAGCTCATCATCAAAGGGGGCACGCTACTCTGATCCAGTGACAGTCTAATGGCTGATGGCCCAGCCTGGCTCACAGCATATAGGGGGGATAAGTGGTTCCCTGCCAATCCAGTCCCATGAGGCTCTCTTAACACTGCAGTCTGTCAAACCCAAAGAATAGGAAAAAAGGTTTCCAGCTGAGAAGGCTGAAATGTTCAGCTGCACAGTATTTTCTTTCATTTAAAAAAACTTTGAGCCATGTAGTCCATCTTCATCCAAAGTGTGAGCCGAAGAGTTTGGAGTTGCAAGAAAGAAAAAGAGGCAGAGACAAAGGCCAGAGTACAAGCAGAGTCTATAACTATGGATCTGAATTTATAGAGTGGTTAGTTTGAGAGTCAACGCATTTTTTGTTAACGGATGTATTATATATGATATTCATGTGACATCCTACCAAACTATGGCGACCGCTGGCCAGTCAGGTGACCGTTCACAGTTAAATTAAGCCAAGAAAAGGTGACTGTAAGCCGGATACAAGGCACCATGAAGTAGTACTCCGGGACACAAGCACCTGTTTCCTGGGTGAAAGCTTTGTGTTGTCCCCTCAACTTTTTCCGGGACACAATCTCCGCTCCCCTGTCTGAATGCCCTGTGTTATAGTTTAGAGTTTAGCCAACAAAAAGGTGAGTGTCATGCGGCAACAGCTGTTAAGTTTAGGCACCCAAATAACTACACTAAACAAAATGATAATTGCAACACTGCCCCCATTTTTTTTATGAGCTGAATTCAAAGATCTAAGACTTTTTCTATGTACACAAAAGGCTTATTACTTAAATAATGTTCACAAATCTGTCTAAATCTGTTTTAGTGAGCACTTCTCCTTTGCCGAGATAATCCATCCACCTCACAGGTGTGGCATATCAAGATGCTGATTAGACAGCAGGACTATTGCACAGGTGTGCCTCAGGCTAGCCACAAAATGTGCCGTTTGACACAGAGAGAGAGAGAGAGAGAGAGAGAGAGAGAGAGAGAGAGAGAGAGAGAGAGAGAGAGAGACATTTTTAGAGTGGCCTTTTATTGTGGCCAGCCTAAGGCACACCTGTGCAATAATCATGCTCTCTCTCTCATATATAACACCAGATACTGGCTGGTTTTCGGACCCCTGGGCCCCCCCCCAATATAGTAAAACTGCACATTTTAGAGTGTCCTTTTATTGTACATTTTATTGCCACACCTGTGAGGTGGATGGATTATCTCAGCAAAGCAGAAGTGCTCACTAACACAGATTTAGACAGATTTGTGAACAATATTAGAGAGAAATAAGCCTTTTGTGTACATAAAAGTGGGGCAAAAACAAAAGTGTTGCATTTACGTATAATTTTGTTTAGTGTTGTTAAGATAAGAAAAAAAGATCATGGTTTGAGTTACACTGTTCCTCCTTGGTTGTACTCCCAGGCCTTTAACACCCGTTTCCTGGGTTGAAAGTCTTGTGTTTTCTCCCTAACTTCTTCCGAGACATGAACTCCGCTCCCTCAGCCCTGTGTTTTAGGACCCAAACATCCACCCCTACTTTCTCCCTACGAAGATCTCTACACTCTTATACAGCAATAAATATGTTGAATTGGCATGAATTACAGCACTTTTTGTAGCTATACGTTTGAATGCTTCATGATAGCAGCATATGAGAGTAAAAGACAAATTCAAGGACTATGAAAACAACAGGAAGAGATGGGGAGAGAGATGTGTGTTTCAGGAGAGCGAGCGTTGGCTGCCAAAGAGCCAGTAAAATCTGTTGATCAAAGGCCATCTCTCTCCTGCTTTCTCTCTCCGTCTCTCCTCTCAACTTCTCACATCTTTTTTGACAGCATTACCAAATCCCCACGAGTGCCAGTTGGAGAAGCAAATCAAATATTCTGTATAATCTTCTGATGGCAAGAGTGAGAAAACTTCTCTCTAACGGACATCCAAACACACATTTCTGACATCCCGGAATATGTATCTCCATAGTTATTAAATACAGCCAGCGAAGAGCCGCCCAAATCTTTCTGCACACATACACAGTGCACAGGTACATAAATATATTTATATACTGAAAACTTCTGAAAGCAAGTGATGTAAGAGTGAATCTGGGCCATCGCTCTTTAACTGAATTGTAGTCAACAAAAACAAAAAGAAAAAACATTTGTCAATTGATGGTTTATTGACAAGAAGCATCAATAAAACAGCTGGAACAAACCGTGAAAACATGCAGGCTCGCATGGCAACATTTATAAAGAGTTCAGTCAGGACCATTTTGCCAAAATAGATTCATTCATATGCAATTTGTATTTGGCGGTATGGCTCTGTTCTGGGGCCTCCCTGCCCTTCCACATACATGTATGGAAAGCCTTAAGCTTGGAAGAGCAGCAGTGCAGGATCTCCATAAGGTACCAACACATTGTCACTCCCTATCGTAAAATACTGACGCCTGGTTAGGTGCCTTTATTGATGTTATTGACACTAAAAGTCTCCTTTAGCGTCTTATTTAAAACTTGGTCGGGACTATTGGCAACCCCTTTGACGCGGTCATTTGAAGGAAAAGGTTGTGGGTGGGTTGACGTTTCCATGACACGTGGGAATAACGGGACGGTTAAAGTCTTGTGTTTGACCCATCCACCCCCCCTGACCAACCTCTCTGCGGGAATTTCTGCCTTACATACTACTCCCTAAACCCCGTGTAGATGCTGCTCTCGCCGGTACATTGTACAAACTTGCTGAAGGGCGCCTTTTTCGTCCCTATAGACGCTGACAGGCACTGTCCTAACGTCCGTATTTTACGAGTTTGGAGTGATAAGAGGTTGAGGGTACGGAACAGAGCAGCATCAATGACAGCAACACGACATTGATTAAGTCAGAAAACATAAATTCAAGAGGAGAAGCTGAGGCGGAGGTGGGTTGCCAGCGCTAGCAGAGATGCAGCCAGACTGGTCCTACCAGACTCTTGTACATTTTATTTATACAGAGAGTCTGGCCACTTTCCATTGAGAAGTAGACGGGTACTCTTTCGTTTTTTTTGTGATCAATGCTTTTTTTATACTGCCAAACAAAAGTGCAAAGCATTGGTCCAGATGACAACATACAGAAAGGTACACTACACACACCGAAGAAGACACAGTGCACCTTTTCCACAATCCCTTCATTGCGATCAAATGTTTCACTCGAAGAGGAAATATGGGAAGGAGGGAGACACGACAACAACACTTCAGGAATGATGTCTGCAGCTCACAAACAAGACACACAGAAACAGACAAACACACAAAAAATAAGAGGCATTGACAGGGAGACCAGCATAAGACAAAAGGGACCAAACACGAGAGAAGGCAGTGGATCAAATCTCCAGCATGGATTTCAAGGATTCAGCCATGCTGAAGAGGAAGTGGAGAGCTCCATATATATGACATCCAGAAAGGAAAGGGTCCAAGTTTGAATAGACAAGTCTTGAGGTGGTTTCCAATGGGTTGCAGTCATTCTCTTGGCCACTCAAGTCCAGCAAAAAGCGGGAGTCATCCCAAAAGCACTGGTTCCCAATCTTTTTCAGCTCAAGACCCAAAAGAGAAACTTGGTGTCTCCCCGGGACCGAAATTTACAAAAATACACCATGAATCATTGTAACATCTACATTTTTAAACTGTGGACAAAAGACGGAACAAACCATGAATTTAAATGTATATGAAGTGTATTTATTCCATTATAAAAGTAATCAAAAACAGAAAAGGTCTCTATTGTCCTCTCTGTGTCTCCGTCCCTCCCATCGTCCCTCAGGACCCACACCAACATGGTTTTAATAATGCTGACTTGAATTTAATGAGATGTATGTGTCTGGTTGAAGATCTCAACCAGCTGATCTACTCTAGGTTCGGTTTTTGAAAGTGCCATTCTGAGGTCATGCTGAGGTCATTCTGAGGTCATGCTGAGGTCATTCTGAGGTCATGCTGAGGTCATGCTGAGGTCATTCTGAGGTCATGCTGAGGTCATGCTGAGGTCATTCTGAGGTCATGCTGAGCATTTAGTCTGTTCCTGTATTAGTTTTCAGGTACGCTAAAGTCGAAAAGCCAGATTCTCATTTTACTCTGCCAATTGGCGACCCAATAAAACGGGTCTGCGACCCATTTTGGGTCCCAACCCTAACTTTGGGAAACATTGCCAAAAGGATTAATAAAAAGAAGTCTAAGTCTGTAGAGTAGACATACTAAGTCGAGGCCGTTTTCCTTTCCAAATAAATTTAGATACGGCTGATTGTAATTTACGCCAGTAGCCAGCAGGAGTGGAGAGAGAGGTAGCGTAGCGCTCACAACTTTAATCCTGGGTAACACGTTCCTTTTAACCACAGAGATACAGGCTTGAATCAATATGGGGAGACCCATCCATCTTTCCATATCTTTCAAAACGTTCAGAGCAACAGAAGTTATGTTTAATGGGGATGTTAGCAGGAATCATTGAAAGGAAATGACTGTTTGGTCGTGACGTCGGTTTAGCATAGCTACACTCTAAGAAATAAATCCGTAAAATGACAGAAAAAAAAAAGTTCTGGCAGCTCATTAATCGGAATTAAAAACCAAAATTGAAGAAATATTTTCTGTTATTTCAAATGTTATTTCACCCTCTCTTAGATAAAGTCATTTTTAAGCTTGTTTCAACGCTTCTTATTTACTTTTTGGCGTTTTTTTACACATTTTAAAGGCTTTTTGTTTCACTTTTGAAGCTTTTTTAGGCTTCTGACGCTCCCTTATCCAGGGACCTACTGGGGAAATGCAGACGGAGCACAGATAAAGTACCCACAATGCAATCTGAAATATAAATGAACACAAATACAACTGTGTGAATCACTTTCTATGGACAATTTCTGTTAGAAAACAGTTAATAAACAGAAATTTCTTAGTGTAGCATGTTCCTTAGCAAACTCCTTCACCACTAACGCAGCGAGCTGGAGCAAAACATTTCCTGAGCCTCGTGGGGAGGAGGGCCACAACATCATGGCCCCCAACAAAACTCAGCAAAGATGGTTCTTGCTCGGGCTTTAACTTCTGGATATTTGGCCGAGTTGCCACAATGGACGAATGGCTTTGTTTGCATCTTTCCCCGCCGCCATTACAGAGCTACAACTCAAACTAGCACACAACCTCAACGTCATCGTTCTCAGACACTCCCTCTGTTCACTGATTGGACCGGTAAAAATGTAACCGGAGAAAACCCCAAGAATATACTGCAAATCCAGACGTAGTACTGAAGGAAAATGAAAATGAAGCAGAAGTACATAGATGGGCGGAGCCAGGCCAACATGTGGCAAGGTAGGCTGGGAAAAGCAGTTTAAATAGAGCGCACTGTCAGCTATGAGCTGAGATAATACCCGAGCTCGACTACGTGACGCTATGCTTCATAACTGCAAACAGCAACGCTGACGTTAGGTTCAGTGGGCTTTCGTGTTTTTAGACAATCACAATAATAAGTGCAGGATTTAAATCTTCCTCGCATTTAGGGCTGCAACTAACCATTGTTTTCATTTCAAGTAACTGATTAGTTGTTAGGTCTAAAAAACGTCAGAAAATGGTGAAAAATTACAAAGAGTGATTCCCAACGCCCAAGAGGACGTCCTCAAATGTCTTGTTTTATCCACAACTTAAAGAAATTCAGTTCAGAGTCACATTTATGAAGCTCTTTTTTGTTAAGAAATAACTTGACCAGACTAATTGAAAGTGAGTGAATACAGCAGAGAACAGGTGAGCAGGAACAACAGAGAGAGAGAGAGAGAGAGAGAGAGAGAGAGAGAGAGAGATACAAAAATGTATGTAAATGTGTGTTTCCCTGTTTATGGTCTCAGCATTACTGTGTGTAAATTCGGTCATGCTATTAAAGCCTCTTTAAATTTAAGAGAAACTTGATCACCCTGAGAGAAATGAGAGAGAGACACAGAGAGAGAGAGAGAGAGAGAGAGAGAGAGAGAGAGAGAGAGAGAGAGATCCACTTAAATATTTCCCCAAATTCAGACACAAGCACCCGACATTTGACCAAATAACCGACATCAACAAAATGCCGATCCTGCTGGGAGAACAGCCAGAGAGCTGCAGTCTAGCTGTCTTTACCTGCCCCCACACACACACACACACACACACACGTAATGTTCTCATGTTGATGCTGATAGTTTTGTTCTTGTTGTTGACATGATTGTTGATCCTACAGGATGTAAATGTGATCCATGTCTCCCCGTTTGTGCTTTAGCAATACTGCATGTGTTACGACCCCTGGGGGGGGCTGTCCTGTGACTTTCCTGTGCTTGTCTGATTAGGTTAATCGTGGACACCTGAGGGCCCCGGTGGGTGCCGTTACTTAAGCCTGGTGCTAGTGCAGTATACTCTTCTTCTTTCCCCGTCAACAGAGCGTCCCCCCCCACCCCCTTCAAGGATGTGGCTACCGTCGTTTTGAGTTTTTTGTTGTTTTATTTCCACGTATAATTTATCGTTTGTAACAATAAATTAATTTTGGAATATCTTTAAATGTGGTGCGTCTCCATACTTGTCACGGTCCGGGAGCCAGATCGTGACAGTATGTCACTGTGGTCATGCTAATAAAGCCTCTTTGATGAGAGAGAGAGAGAGAGAGAGAGAGAGAGAGAGAGAGAGAGAGAGAGAGAGAGCTACATTGAACCGGCCAGTTTGCGATGCCAGCTGTTCATTGAGGAGAGTCAGACCTCCGTCTAACCGGAGAACACCACCCGTAAACAAGGTGACACTCCACATCAAAGTCACAGGAGTCGTCTCAGCGAACATAAAGGACATCAAAACTAAAAATGCACGTTGAGAAGGTTGCAACTCACAATCATCTTCATCATTGATTAATCTATTGATTCTTTTATAATTAATTGTTAGACTACAGTTGGTAAAACGTTCTACAGACCAAGGTGACACCGGCAGTCCAAAGATATTTAATGTACAGCGATGGAAGTCAACCAGAGAAAGTTAATCATCTTTTCTTTTACTAACAATTCATTTGTCAAATTATTGCAGATTTTCTACATATTAACTAATCGTATAAATATACATAAACATCCAATATGTGACTAGAACTCATGTACATTAATAAAAAAAAAAAATCTGCAGTAGTCTCCCAATCATTTCTATGGAAACTCGTAGAATAATAAATGGAAACACTGTTTTGGTGCAAAGTTGGTGCAGATGTTCACAGCCAGACAACAGAAACACTGAAACAAAAAAGAAAGTGCTCGGTGACTGTAAGGATCCTAATAAACCTCAATCATAGGAAATTATACCTAATGTTTGAGTTAGAAAAGCAGAAATTAGGAATTATTGAGACTAAAATTAAAGGAATGGATGTTGATGATAATCACAGACTGGAATATGTCAACTTTTACTCTCAATACTATTTCAAAAACACTTCAATTTGGTTTCAAATGCTATAAAATTGAATAAGACGCCCCAAAATTAATGAAAGTAGAGATTTGTACTTGGCAAAGAGCGTTGTGTGGAATCAATCATGTTATTATGGGGAATTAAAAAGAACATTGATATAGGACAACATGGGGACAACATGAGGACAACATGAAGACAACATGAGGACGACATGAAGGCAACGTGAGGACAACATGAGGACAACATGAGGACAACATGAGGACAACATGAGGACAACATGAGAACAACATGATGACAACATGAGGACAACATGAGGACAACATAAGGGCAACATGAGGACAACATGAAGACAACATGAGGACAACATGAAGACAACATGAGGACAACATGAGGACAACATGGGGACAACATGGGGACAACATGAGGACAACATGAGGACAACATGGGGACAACATGAGGGCAACATGAGGACAACATGAGGGCAACATGAGGACAACATGAGGGCAACATGAGGGCAACATGAGGGCAACATGAGGACAACATGGGGACAACATGAGGACAACATGAGGGCAACATGGGGACAACATGAGGACAACATGAGGACAACATGAGGGCAACATGAGGGCAACATGAGGACAACATGGGGACAACATGAGGACAACATGAGGGCAACATGAGGGCAACATGAAGACAACATGAGGGCAACATGAGGACAACATGAGGACAACATGAGGGCAACATGAGGACAACATGAGGGCAACATGAGGACAACATGAGGGCAACATGAGGACAACATGAGGGCAACATGAGGGTTAAAAGTGGAGATCTCAACCCCCTTAATTTAAACATGGCTGTGTATTAACACCAGGGTTTAGTCAGCACTCACAAAAACAAAATATAAAGTGCTCGGTGACTGTAAGGAGATATATCACTGAATTCTCAGGCTTATGTGACCGTATCATCAGACTAACACTAAATTAAAATCAGAAGTCTAGGTCAGCGCTCACAATATGGCAGAAAAAAGCAGAAATAACATCAATACAACATGAACTACACGATGCAGAAGCCTCCGTTCAAACTGGGCTAAGACTGGTGAACAACAGACTTTAACATGGAAACACCTCCTTCAATAAAAAGCATTCCTGTAGACCACTGGTTCCCAATCCTTTTCAGCTCAAGACCCAAAAGAGAAACTTGGTGTCTCCCCGGGACCCAAATTTACAAAAATACACCATGAATCATTGTAACATCTACATTTTTAAACTGTGGACAAAAGACGGAACAAACCATGAATTTAATGTATATGAAGTATATTTATTCCATTATAAAAGTAATCAAAAACAGAAAAGGTCTCTATTGTCCTTTCTGTGTCTCCGTCCCCTCCCATCGTCCCTCAGGACTGACACCAACATGGTTTTAATAATGCTGACTTGAATTTAATGAGATGTATGTGTCTGGTTGAAGATCTCACCAGCTGATCTACTCTAGGTTTGGTTTTTGAAAATGCCCTTCTGAGGTCATGCTGAGGTCATTCTGAGGTCATTCTGAGGTCATGCTGAGGTCATGCTGAGGTCATTAAGAGCATTTAGTCTGTTTCTGTATTAGTTTTTCAGGTACGCTAAAGTCGAAAAGCCAGATTCTCATTTTACTCTGCCAATTGGCGACCCAATAAAACGGGTCTGCGACCCATTTTGGGTCCCGACCCTAACTTTGGGAAACATTGCTGTATACAATACATCTAAAACCTTCACTGTGAGTGTGTGATGTGGCTCCATGCTGATTGTAACACTGAGCGGCGTTGCACAGTCTTTCCATGCATGATCAATTCATGAGACAGTATGAAACGAGGCCACCCAGAGAATCTAATCTGCATACAGACTGCAGCTAATAAAGCTTTTTAAAGTTAGGGGTTTTGCGGCGGGGAGGTTTTTTCGCGGGTTTCTCCGGAGAGCCGTGGCCTCCTTTAGATGAAGCATGGCTTTACCAAAGAGCTTCACTTGATGACAGCAAATCTCAACATGCCACTACAGTACCTTAATTATTCCCTTTATTTATGGAAAGATGAGATTGAAAGAAGAAAAAAACCTTTTTGTCATGTCTTTGACATGAGGACACAAAGCACCTGCAGGGAAGGAACCCGCCTAAATGACTTCTTAGTCGTTCCACTCATTCTAGCAGGTGGATCAAAGTAGAATCCAATCCATGCTTTCCGAAATCATCCAAAAAAATCCTTAACCCTCCCGTTGTCTTCGGGTCAAATTTGACCCGTTTTCAGTTATTTATTTATTTTGCACACAAAAAAATGGGCCGTCAAAATGAGCGCTGAAAATGTCAACATTAAAAATGTCAAAAAGCTTTGGGAAAAACATCAAAAATAGCACCCAGAACATTGAAAAAGTGGCAAAAAATGTCAGAAAAAGCGATAATAATGGTGGAAAACGCAACCAAAACAGGGTTTTTGATGGTTTTTGACGGGAAGACAACACAAGGGTTAAGAAAATGAAGTGTGACTGTATCCAGATGACGGCTTGTTTCCCTCTCTGTTAAAGTACATCAAACTCTGAGATTTCCGAGTTAATCAGGCTGTAAGATGTCAGACTGGGACACCCCAGACACATGGAGCCTGGGGGACGTCCTCTCGGTGCCAGGTGTGTGTGGTTTGCCATCAATCAGTGAGGACCAACAAATTACAGCCTGATTGATAAGGATTTTTAAGAAATTTTAAGGATTTTTAGGGATTTTTGTATATTAATACAAATATTTAGTGATTTAAAATTCCGATATAGCGGCTGATATATTGTGTATATATTTTTTAAATTCAGAAACGCGTATAAAACAGATTTCACTAACATTAGTAATTTATGAGTTCTTACTAAAATAATATTGCATATCGTTTAATTGTCACAACAGAACATCAAAATATATTAAAATTCTGATGAATAAAAGTTAGAAAAATACAAACTTCAAATATGAAAGTCCTTTAAAGAAAAACACTATATATATATATATATATATATATATATATATATATATATATACACATATATATATATATATATATATATATATATATATATATACACATATATACACATATATATATATATACACATATATATATATATCTATATATATATATATATACACATATATATACACATATATATATATATATATATATATATATACACATATATATATATATATATAATGCTTGGAGATGTACAAGGTCAACAGGACACTAATAGCCTTCATCAAGAACTCAATGAGGCTGTGGAAAACAAGACTGGAAGCCAACTCAAAGCCAATTGCACAAGTCACCATCAAGTGTGGCATATACCAAGGCGATGCACTATCCCGCTGCTGTTCTGCATAGGCCTGAACCCCCTCAGCCAGATCATCACAAAGACTGGCTACGGATACCGATTCCGAGGCGGAACAATCATCAGTCACCTCCTCTACATGGATGACATCAAGCTGTATGCCAGGAATGAGCGAGACATCGACTCACTGATCCACACGACCAGGATCTACAGCAACGACATTGGAATGTTGTTCGGACTGGACAAGTGTGGACGCATGGTATCAAAAAGAGGGAAGATGATCAGAACTGAGGGAATCAAACTACCAGAAGGCCACATTGCAGATGTTCAGGATAGCTACAAATACCTGGGGGTGCCACAGGCTAACAGAAACCATGAGGAGGCAGCAAGGAAGACCGCCACAGCCAAATATCTACAAAGAGTGAGGCAGGTCCTGAAAAGTCAGCTGAATGGGAAAAACAAGATCCGAGCGATCAACACA
>JABXJD010000166.1:162500-175000 GCA_013375575.1 Percina caprodes
ACAGTAGCCTTTTCTGTCTTCAGATATATATATATATATATATATATATATATTATTATTAATCATACTCATTGATTTTTGCAGTTTGGTGACTGCACATGTAACGTACTCAAATACTTTAGGTTAGGTCTAGAAAAAGCTTGTGGTTTGGGGGCGTTACTTAACTTCCGGTTACGCATGTGACGTTGAACGTAGCTTTGTTTGCTCTAAAACTTTGCGTTACTTTAATTTTCAAACGGGACTCAAATCCTCCCAACTAAGCTACCCGGGCGCCCGCAGTCTCTCACTTTTTGTCCCGTTTCAGATTCATCTGTCCACACAATGAGTGACAGAAGTAGTCCTCCACACACCGGGCCAAAAGGGGACACCTTGTGGGATTGTTGGTTCAGGACCGTTAGGGATGCAGCCCGCTCTGATGTCAGTGTCACAAAGATTGGGGGAGAGGTGTTGTCCCAACGATCTTAAGCCAAAGCTAAGACTGATTGACTGATAAGTAGATGTGACGATGATGAAGATTTTAATTGCCAACAACTTCTTCTCTGTAATTGTTGTGCATAGGAAATTAGAGTACTTGAATCTTGAAATATTACACACAGGAGTAATGTAACATAAGTTTCTATTTCTGTGTATATAGAAATATAGCTTTCCATTCTCCACAAAAACAGTATGTATGAACTTTATTTCAGACCCAGGGGGATCCAGATCACAATAAAAACACACACAAACACACACACATATACTGTATATATATAATACAAAATACAAAGCCTTCCACAATGTTCAGTGACTAATATACAGACATGTTCGCCAATGGTTCAACAGTCTGGAAGAGAATCTGACAGAACTGCATACAGGGTTAGCCAAAACAGTGATTAAGTCATTTTTTGACTTATACACATAAATCTATAAATGAGGTTACCTAAAACAGCAGAGCAGGTGTGTACCCCGACGCTGACTAACATACAGTATAGCTTGCACTGGAGCTTCTTGGAGCTCCCAGCAGCAGCCTCATGCTGTCATTATGAGCCACTTTGAGTTTTCTAATGCTGCCTCGCTTATAACGACACCACAGGTAGGCCGCATCCAAAGGTGTACAATACGCTCTAAAGAGTGAGATTTTCAGTTACAGAGCACATGCTGAACTTACGACACAGCATGTTCACTTGAGCATACAGCTTCCGATGCTGCCTATAGATATCCTTATCATCAGAAAGGTCATATGTTCTTTTCCCCCCAGCATGTTTCCTTGGATCAGGGAGGCTCCAAAATCATGGTAGCAGCTGTAGCCATGGTCCCGCTACACGTCCTGCGATGCCGTGTTTATCCTGCTACGCTCTGCTGTGCCCTGCTACGTCCTGCTGGGCCCTGCTACGTCCTGCTGGGCCCTGCTACGCTCTGCTGTGCCCTGCTACGTCCTGCTGGGCCCTGCTATGTCCTGCTGGGCCCTGCTACGTCCTGCTGGGCCCTGCTACGTCCTGCTGGGCCCTGCTACGTCCTGCTGGGCCTTGTAATGCCCACAGTGCCCTGCTATGCCATGAACTACTACAAAGAACTACTACAAACTATTGTTTTTTGTGACTGTTATTGCCACTCTTCATTCTAACCCCAACCTGTCGTCAGGGTCTTTGTAAATTATGGAGTGTGGTCTAGACCTGCTCTATCTGTACAGATAGAAGTCAGGGAAGGCTGCCTGTTTCTGATAAGCATGATCGTACTCTTTTTAGCATTGTATTCTATATCAAAATTGACACCATCCTGTGTGCATACTCCCAGAAGCTGTTGGAGATCAGAACTATCTGGGCTAAAGATGACCAAATCATCTGCGTACATAAGGTGATTAATTAGTAAGTCACCAACCCTACAGCCTGCACCACATGCATTTAAATCAAAGGCAACTCATTTATAAATACATATTAAAAAGATAAGAGACAGAAATCCTCCCCTGGTGAACACCAATGCTCACTTGGAAGGGAACAGATCGGTTGACGCGAGTACCAATACACCCAGATTCTAATTAAAAAACCAGGGACCCCACTTATAGACAATTTTAAAAATAATTTCTCATGATGATGAACGCGATCGAATGCTTTAGAAGCATCAATGAAGCACAAGACACTTATCTATATTCTTTTAGGACCTTTTAGGACTTTTTAGACCCATATCTATATTCTTTTAGTGCAAAAATATAAAAATCAGTGCCATGCTTTTGTTTAAAACAAAATTGGTTATCCATAGATAGGACACACGTCTCAAGTCTACACAATAGAACTGTCTCCAGCACTTTGGACACAACACTGGCCAGTTGGCCTGTAATTATCTGAGCAGTTCAGCTTCCCCACTTTATCTTTAATAACTAGTACTAGAAACAAGAAAACCTGTGTAGCACATAGAATGCACACGTCTGTAACACTTTACTGTGAGTTAGGATGCAGATCACCACAGGTAGAGAAGGTAAAGATGTGTGTATATTTATAATTTGTAACCAGCAGTGTTCTTGTACCAGTGATGGTTTCCATGACTTAAATCACATTCCTTGGGATGCATGCAAACCCTGATCCTCCTTTATCTTTGTACCCATCAGGAGCTGGCTTCTGGACTCTGTAGGTTCTGTGAATTCTGGGATATTCTCATGTTATGTATGCACTTAAATATGTGTGAAAGTTCCCCACACACATATATATATATATACATATATATATACATATATATATATATATATATATATATATATATATATATATATATATATATATATGTGTGTGTGTGTGTGTGTGTGTGTGTGTGTGTGTGTGTGTGTGTGTGTGTGTGTGTGTGTGTGTGTGTGTGTGTGTGTACACTTCAGGCTGTTTCTTCCTGCAGACAAATGATAGAGATGTCAGATACATCAAACAGCACTGCATGATCAGAGAGGAGCGAGGGAGGGAGAGAGGTTAAAAATGAATGGAGGAATGAACAGAAGTCAGAAAGGGTGGGAGGGGAGAGGAGGGAGAGAGAGAGAGAGAGAGAGAGAGAGAGAGAGAGAGAGACACAAGGGTCGGGGTCTGGTGCGAGTCCACTGCTCCATAAGAACATAGAGCGAGATAAGGAGAATGATAGAGCGGCTTCTGAAAAGCAGAATGAGATGTCTGGATTTTTACAAAAAATGAATGGGGAGAAAAATGAGGGAGAAAACTAAAGGAAATGTGCTGCAGCAGCAGCCCCTGCAGGCCCAACACTGAACTGATCACAGTCTGTGCTTACTTTGCCTCCTAAAAGTGGCTTCCACAGTTTATTGATGTGTTTGTACTCATGCAGGGTAAAAAACATGGGAATGCAATATGGTTCTCTTTAAAAGATATAAAGAAGTGAGTGAAAAGATCAATCAGATATGGATCAGATTTGGATGAGCCAGACCTGGGGCCCTTATGTCCAAACACTATCTGTGTTTCTACTCCAAAACTGGTATTAAAACCATCAGGACGAGCTGTAGGGATGAGCATGTTCTGCACACTGACTGACGTGGGGATCTGCTGACAGATATACATATATATATATATATATATAAATATTGTTTCTCTTAGGACAAGCGTATTAAAAAAAGTATGACAGCATATTAGGGCCATTTTAGGTTTAAAAAAAGATTTTTTTTTAGATTAAAGTCACATATTTATTACATTTATTAAAAACTGGTTGCTGCAGTGGATGATAAAATTAGACTTATCAAACAGATTCAGAGATAAGTGATAATAACTTTACATCTGAGGCGTTTAAAGACTCTATTAGTCCTTTTTTATTTCTAAAGAAACACAACAATGTATAAAAGGCTCCGTTACTCCATCATGTATCTCACGTTATGGCCCTGTAGCAGCTGCTTTAATAAAAATAGGCTAACGATTGTGTCATAACCACGCGGCTTGCTGTCACAGTAGAGAAATTACCGTATAGTCAGGAATAGATTGCAGGAAATTGGGGGCGGGTACCCTGGAAATCCAGAGTTCTCGCGACCATATGAATTTTCTCAGCGAGTTACTCTGGCATCGAGTAATGCTGCTCATTAACTATGCCCTTGTAGCCGAGCTGCACCAATCACATTGGTGTATCTGATGTAAGCGGGGCCAGAGGCAAACTGCACCAATCACATCGGTGTATCTGATGTAGGCGGGGCCAGAGGTGAGGTGCACCAATCGCATCGGTGTAGCTGATGTAAGCGGGGCCAGAGGTGAGGTGCACCAATCGCATCGGTGTAGCTGATGTAAGCGGGGCCAGAGGCGAGCTGCACCAATCACATCGGTGTATCTGATGTAGGCGGGGCCAGATGCCAGCTGCACCAATCACATCGGTGTATCTGATGTAGGCGGGGCCAGAGGTGAGGTGCACCAATCGCATCGGTGTATCTGATGTAGGCGGGGTCAGAGGCCAGCTGCACCAATCACATCGGTGTATCTGATGTAGGCGGGGCCAGAGGCGAGCTCAACAGATGACGACAGTCTAATCCACCAGTTAGCTCCGCTGGTTGCTAAGCGTACGGGGCTCTGGATATGTCCCCCCATGTGTTGTTGTGATTGGTCGTAGTGTTATCCAATTGCGTGCAGTGAGATTTTTAAATGCACGCTTGGTGCCGCCCCTCAAGATGGGCGACTTCCATCCCTCAATGCCAGACCCTTAATCATTTTGGATTTGGCTTTGGATTTCCAGGCTAGGGATGTGGAGGCATACAGTCAAAATGACAACATGATTCATTTATTGATGACTTAGCTTCATCTGTATAAGAGATTAGAATCACTTTATCCGACCTCCCCACGCTTTCCGCCTATGGTTACATCCTTCCTTGGCAGCAAATGTAATTTGCAGCCAGGGTGAGTCTAGAAACTCGGAATTACTAATACAAAACTAATTCTGGTCAGGCCAATCACATCGTGTATAGAGTCGGTGGGGGGGCTTAACGTAAAGATGGCAGGGTTGCGTCGGTTCGGCGTGAATATCCCTGCTACTCAAAAACAAAGAAGATGGCTGCTGCTGCTGGAGAACAGCGGTCTTTGGAATCTGGTTTGACCGCGACTCTGGAAGACTTGGAGTTAAGCTCTGATGTCCTTCTTAAAAAGGAAGATGTGTTACGGTACGGAAAAGTTGATTCTATCAACCAGCGTTGCTCTGGTTGGTTGTAGCGCTATCCTATTGCGTGCAGAGGGAATTTGAAAGACAACCGTTTATCCCGCCTCTTGGATTGAGCCCAGCCAATGGGGAGTTCCCAAAACCCAACATCTGGATGTGGTTCCGGCTTGTCAGGCTATCATTCCCTGTATACCAGTGATGAATTTGTGTTTCCTAGGATTGGCTGACCCTGGTCTCCTTACCCTAACCCAGGGCTGTAGTCAAGACCACCTTAGTCAAGTCCAAGACAAGACCGAGTCCAAAGAGGTTTGACTCCGAGTCAAGACCGAGTCCAAAGAGGTTTGACTCCGAGTCAAGACCGAGTCCAAAGAGGTTTGAGTCCGAGTCAAGACAGAGTCCAGGACAGAAGAAAAATGTCTTATGCATGACAGTATCTAAACAATCATTTTGGGTTCCACTTTCCCTCCAATATTATCATCAACATAATAACAACACCTGGACTCGGTCGAGACCAGAAGCCATATCTTGCAAGACCAGTGGCCGAGACCGAGACAAGTCCGAGTCCAAATACTAGCGAGTCCGAGACAAGTCAGAGACCATAGAAAAACGGTCTTGAGTCCAAGACCGGACTCAAGTACTACAGCCCTGCCCTAACCAATCTCACTGATCATGCCAAAAGCTAAGGAATCCAACCAACGAAGGCAACAGATACTAGCCAATCAGAGGCAGAGTGCGACATGTTCCTTCACAATCCAAGGAAACACATATTCACCTGGCAGCCGTTTCTGTCAAGATTTTATGTGAGTTGAGCATGTTCAATGGCCGCCATCTTTGAAATGCACGCCCCACATCGTGTAGGGGACTCCCACCGTGTCTTGACAGTATCTGTGATGTGATGAGTTTTTGATGAGAGAAGTGATGAGATAACAGTTAATTTTTTTTTTCATGTGATATCTTACAATTCCACATGTAAAATATCCATAACACATGTGGTTATATGTGGATTTAACATGCAACCTGGTGTGTTTACATGAAATACTTGATTGATTATTCATAAATTGCCTCATAATGTCAAAATGTGTTTTTGTTAATTCTGATGGAAGGAATGGACATGAATATCTGTGTCTGGAATATTTAGTCATGCACCGACAGCACCGGCCCCCGGGAAGGTAAACACAGCCATGAGAGCGGGAGGCAGATCTGTATTCAGTACAGGTATCCAAGTGCATGCCTCTGTATGTGTGTGTGTGTGTGTGTGTGTGTATACCTCTCTCTCCCTGGGGCGTTGCATGGCCGCGTTGTGAGGACGGGATCTTTTATCTTGGCTGACGTCCCAATCAATCAGGCAGACACTGATGGAGACCCAGGGTGCCCACACACTTCTTTCTCTCTCTCACACACACACACACACACACACACACACACACACACACACACACACACACACACACACACATCTGGAGCTTTTAACCCCTTCCTATCTGCCCTTTGTTGAAGCCTCTTTGTTCGCTAAGCCAAGAGGAAGGTCTTTGTTGAGTACTGATTGTGTGGCTGTGGTCTCACCTTTAACATACACAAACACACAGACACTTACACACACACACACACACAAACACACACACACACAAACACACACAGGCTCTGTGGGACACTTTTCTGAGGAGCGGGATCCAGGTAACATCCTTAATGATGACCTTTGTTGAGTCTGCAGGGGGGATGAAATATCCTCCTAGAAAAGAGGTCACATCAGATGAACAATAACAGCGTTTTTCAGATATAACATGCTCTGAATTGGATGTTTTCAAAGGGGCCACATCTCAACCTGGATGCAGGATGACGGGTGGAAAACAATAACATGATTTGTACAAATTGGACAAAATGAGAAGAGAATTTCTTCTGCGTCTCTTTCTTCCAATAATAAAACCCGTTTCGGAAATGCACTTGTTGATTTTTCTTTTCTGTTCGAGAATGAGTTGAAATCAATATAAATCTTAAGTTTAGACGTAGCTAGCCTAGCTTAGCATAGTAAGTACCGTAAGTAAGCAAGGGCAGCTTTAACATGTACATTTATAGAAAGGTAAACATTACTTACAATTGGTTTTGGGTTTTCCTAATGGTCACTAGTGGCTGCACCAGAACAACTTAAAGCGAATGAGAAAACATCTTGTATGCTAATCACTTCCCTTAGTGTTAGTATTAGTTAGTACGAAGAGCGACAAAGTAATTATCATGAAAGGGCAACTACCGTTTTCTCCAACCTGGACCCTATTTTCCTATGTTTTTGTGTGTAAGTGACTGATAAGAACAACAATCTTCAAAATTGGTCCAGTATGAAGCGTAGATGCTAACTGGCAGCAACAGGCCGCACTGCAATGTAACCCCATATGGGGCAAATGTGCATCGTCAACCTGGTCCACTAAAAGTTCTGTTTTTGTCACTAAAATGGTCAGATCAATGCCTGATAATATTATTGAAAGGATCCCTATAGAGATAGACCTTTTTAAAACCTCTTTGAGACCTTTCTGTTTAACCAGAAACAGCTCTGAGGTTGCTAGCGCTAAACCCATCAGACGCTATTTAAAAAAATAATACTTTTAGCATCTATATAGCCAACATTTTTACATGTAATTCGGTAAAGTATGTGTTTATTTCAACCAAAACTAGAGCTGTGATGGTTGGAAAAGTGGAAAATCAACCCTTTTCATAGTTTTATGTTGTTTCTGAAGTGTATTTTACGATGCTAAAATGGCTAAAGTGGGTTTAGCGAAAGCGATTTTGCGTATGTCTTAAAAAAGGATCTTACATTGTCACAGAAAGGTCAACCTCCTTAATGTTCGTTTCCATAATGTCAAACACACAGAATATTAATCTGAGCCTGTCAGTGGCAAAACAAGCACATTTGTGAAGGTAAATACAAGCTGGACATTGGTCCTATTAACTTACACTGCAGCGATCTCGCTTCATACTGGACCAATGTCAAAGATTGTTGTTCCCATCAGTCACTTAGACACAAAAACATAGGAAAATAGAGTCCAGGTTAGAGAAAAAAAACAGTAGTTACCCTTTAAAAACCAAAAATATGGGTAAAGAAGCAGGTTGGGGTGGGGACGTTCACCCAGGAGACCGGGGTTGGTGTCCCGTGTCATTCAATCACACATCTTTAAACCCCACCCACACGTTTTGTGAACTTCAGGTTTGTGGCCAAGATGACGGGGAGCCCCCGGCCAGTCCTCCTAGGCTATTTAACCCCGCCTGCCCCGAGACCAGGG
This sequence comes from Percina caprodes, assembly GCA_013375575.1. Lineage (NCBI taxonomy): Eukaryota > Metazoa > Chordata > Actinopteri > Perciformes > Percidae > Percina > Percina caprodes. The sequence goes on from JABXJD010000166.1 coordinate 170,861, forward strand.
TTCAGGATTCCTTTGACCGAGCAGCATCATGAGTTCATTCTGTTCAGTTATTTCCTACCGTTATACTACTGTTAGCTACTGACAACATGCACCTGACCTTCTTCATTGCATCCATACACTCTCATACATCACTGATACTGACAACCACACTTCACTGTGCAGCTCCCTATTTTCTTGTGGTCCGTGAGCTTGTCGTAAGGCCCTAATTAAGTGGTTTTACCCTGCACATTGTAAAATAAAGCCAAAGGAATACCCACAGGGTCCTAACCAGGCGTTACTGCCAAAGTAAGTTGTACTACGTGGAATCTGCCTTGCATTCATCAACAAACATATTGAACATTAATATGAAATAAACAATAAATACAGAAACAAATGTGCAAAATAGATGTACAACATTTCAAGGTGACAGTTTCTTGTGAGAGAAAATAGCTTCTACCTTGTGGTAGCCACCTTTCAGAGCAGCACATGATGAGCATTTGACACGTAGTGTCAGTATGAATACATTCATGTCATGTCCCTGCAGCAAATATCATGTTGTCCTGAAATTATGTCTTGTGCGTTCCCTTTGTACTCGGCGGTCAGAACTTCCGAGTTCAAGGTCAGGAACGAGCCCTGAAGTCGGACCTCCGAGTTGGAAAGTCGGGAGTTGGTCCCCGGCGCTGTGATTGGCTGCCCACTGCTCCCTTGGGTTGGGTTAAATGCAGAGAATGACTTTCCCTACATGTACGTGACAAGAAAGTACCTTTACCTTATTTAGTTACATTATTTTATTTTATTGTCTCCTTAACCCTTGTATGGTATTCGGGTCAAATTGACCCATTTCAAATTTTTACAAGAAGAAAAATGGTCCAAGTTGCATGTTTTCTACCTGAAATCAGCACCTTACCTTATTTCCTGAGATAAACATGTATTCCTGACTCAGAACATTATTCTGGATATGACACTTATGTTGTTTCCATATCCATCCATCCATCTTCGACCGCTTATCCGGTATCGGGTCGCGGGGGCGGTAGCTCCAGCAGGGGACCCCAAACTTCCCTTTCCGGGCCACATCAACCAGCTCCGACTGGGGGATCCCGAGGTGTTCCCAGGCCAGGTTGGAGATATAATCTCTCCACCTAGTCCTGGGTCTTCCCCGAGGCCTCCTCCCAGCTGGACGTGCCTGGAACACCTCCCTAGGGAGGCACCCAGGAGGCATCCTCACCAGATGCCCGAACCACCTCAACTGTTGTTTCCATAGTGGATTTTTAACATGAATTATAACCTGATGATAAAAACGAACCCCACTTCCATCTTAAATAGTGTTCTAGTAGAGACTGATTCATTCCCTGAACATAGATGTTATCTCAGCTGTTGGAAATGGAGATAAAGACGATATTTGTTAATAGATTATGAAGTAAAATGTTATTTCAGAATTGTTTTAAAACCCCAAATAAGTCCCGGGTCAGTTTAACCCGAGGGACACAAGAGGGTCCCGACAGTGGAGACAACACAAGGGTTAAAACCTCCCCTATGTCTCTTCCGTGCCCGTCCATCATAGAGCCACACGGGAGAACAAAGTTACTTCTGTTTTCACTTCAACTTCCACATCCTCATCATCGCTAATGAGCGGACTGAATTGATTAAAGCTGGCTCCTGATTGGCCGGGGCCTGGCACAGAGAGATTACATCCCATTACTCCTAGTGCTCTAATTGGTCTCTGTAGGTAACAGGTGCCAGGTACTTAATGAGGCCTGTTGTGGCTGATGTATGGCTACCGTAACGTCCTGAGCCGCACCGGAGATGATGACGCCTATGAGACTAATAGCACATGAAATAGCTGCCATTGTGCAGAGGAACAGAGACGGATTGTTGTGTTACTGTTCAAATCGATTAATCTGTTTGGAAAGAAAGAACGGAGGTCAACGTTTTCTCTTTGTTGAAGCTGTGAATAGTAATGAGACGGCATTCCAGGACAGAGACACTTATTGTTGACGTAATCTTACATTTTCTATCACTTCACCATCACACTTAACTTCCAACCCGTCACCCCTTTCCTTGGACTCCCTTTCATTCTCTCACTTCCCAGGGCTTTTCCGGTATAGGCTCTAATAGATGTAGGCTACTCTTTTCTTGCGGTTATTTGACTCTGGATTGTTTTTCCTCTTTTCTACACTTTAATTATGTGTGGAGGAAAGAGAAAGAAGAGACATACTGGAGGAAAATAACAGCGAGAAACAGGTAAATCTATCAGTCTATAGGAAGACGTCCTGGGAAGTAAGTGAACCAGAGTCGTAGACTCAAAGTCACATCTGTGACTCAATCCGGTCTCTTGTTGACTTCATTGGTCTTCCTCAAAATGTAGAACAAGCTCCTCAGTTTTACGCCCCATGTCACTACCTGATGTGAGTCGACTGCAGATTTGAGTCGCGCATGCGTCACTTTGCGACAAGTAGCATATAAGATGCTAACGACAGACTTCTGTAATGTCAACACAGTAAAAATGGACCTAGTTAACAAAGTTGGTTCACTGTTGGCTACAAGTTAGCATCAAACACAACAAAGGCTGTCAGTTGAATGGTGTTTAGAGCTAACGTTAGCAACCAAACAACCATTGATAGCTAAAACGTTTTTGAAATGACTGCTAGCTTAGCTTCAAGCTAGCAATCAAACACAACAAAGGCTGTCACTGGAATTGCATTAAGAGCTAACGTTAGCAACCAAACAATCATAGCTAGCTAAAACGTTTTTTAACGACTGCTAGCTTAGCTACAAGCTAGCAATCACACACAACAAAGGCTGTCAGTTGAATGGCGTTTTGAGCTAACGTTAGCAACCAATCAACCATAGATAGCTACAACGTTTCGGAAATGATTCCCATCTTCTGTTATTGTTTGTAATGAGAAAACTTTATTATTTCATGGATTTCACAAATTTCAGTATGACAGTTATGCCGTAAACCGTAAAACATCTGCACTCGACTGATTCCAATTCCAACCATTTGTGATTTTAATTCAACTAAAACAATAAATAATAATTAGTAAGCACTTGAAAAATTGCAGCTCTCAATAACTTTTTCTACGTTAGGTCATCTCCTTGTTGTCCAGTGTTGTAATATAACTGAGTACAAGTACCTAGTTACTGTACTCAAGTAGATCTGGAACTGTACTTTACTTCATTTATATTACTGGAAACTTTCACTTTCACTCGACTACTTTTCCCCTCAGCGTCTTTGTTACTTGTTCTCGTACGTTGGAGTGAACAAAAACCTTAAAATTCGGCGTGTCACGTTTCCTAAACTCAACCGTCGCTTTCTTCTCGCAATAACACGCCAGGTGGCGTGTACGTTTCCGTCTGCTGTGTACGGCGTCCAGATAACACGCCACATGGCACCGGGAGGATGATGTCATGTTGCTCCGTGATAAGGGAGATAGTTCCCTGCGATGGAATCCTGTTGGATTCTGGGAAATTCCTCCAAACCATACGACGATATGAGTGGTTGGTTCCTAACCCTGTAATACGACCCACAGGAGCGTTTCCTACGATGTGGAGGATTCCCAACTGGTCTTTTAAATGGTCAGTTTGGTTCTGTGCAATTTCATACAGTGCAATATTTAATATTTAACCATTTCATTTCATTACTGTGCAATATTTATCTGTTGTTAATGCTTAACTACTTTTCTCATAATGTGCATACAAAGCTATTTTGTATGTAGTTGCTCTCAGGACTCAGGACTGTGCACCAGGTCCCGGGACTTGGGATACTTTGAACGTCAACAAGAAGTAACGTCACCCAATGTCGCTTAGAGCACCTTTAATAGGCCAGAGTGAACAGAAAACACACAAAGGAGCATGGGCTAGCACGCTTATAGAGGGAATATATGATGTAACAGTTGAGTTGAGTTCAGTTTTGGAGCAATATGTATGAGACAGGAGGGAATTCTTAACGTAACGTTACGTTAAGAGAAAGAATTTTTTCAATCAAGCTTCCAGAAGAATTCATTCTTTTAAACCTCATGTTGTCCTCCACGGGTCAAATTTGACCCATTTTCAGTTTTTTTCATCGCAAAAAAATGGGCCTTTGAAATAAGCTGGAAATGTCAACATTAGAAATATCAAATAACTTTGGAAAAAACATCAAAAAAAGCACTCACAACATTG
>JABXJD010000166.1:180000-220000 GCA_013375575.1 Percina caprodes
AAAACTACACGACGAGAAGCGAGAAAATAGATTAGCGATAAGATCGGTCTGCAAATTCTGAGCTCCTGATTGGGTGAAATGTGACCAATCATGTATTGATCTTGAAATCTTATGTTTTAATCAAATGGTTCCTGATTTAAATCAAAATCTTTGTTAATTTCCAAGTGAAGATTCAAAAAGATGTTTGTGTTTGAACAACATTTAACATTTGAGAAGATTTGCATCTTTGTTAAATGATGAAAAATGATTTGATTTTTCAAAATAAAATATCAACATGTGCCATCTGGTATCTGTTGGCCCCTAACGGGCACCGAGCTCCGACTTTCAGACTGATTCCAGTTTCAACCGGTCTTCTGCGCCTCGGTAACGCACTTCCGTAGCGGAGGGTCTGGTCTGCTGGCGCCGTGCATGATGGGTAAACAACGCAGGCTGCAGGTCAAACACACCGCTAAGCGTGTAGCTGCTGAAGCTAGCGGAGCGGGGCGCCTGAGGGGCGTTTGTGTGTGTGGTCAACAGGCTCGGGGGGGGGGTGGAGATTGATGACTCCAACAGGGAACCTGACACTTGCTTTACTCTCCAGCAGATGCCTAGACCATCATCATCATCACACCCGGGGGGGGGGTGTTTTTAATGTCAGCGGAGACGGTGAAACGGGCACCGCTACATTAGATGGCACAAGTATTGATGTGTGTGTGTCTGTGTGTGTGAGGCAGCTGTCCGTGACCAGCTGACAGCAGATGAACCGGAGAGTGTGTGATCAATTAATCAGGACTCAAGAACAAAGACAAATCATGAAGCAACAAACACTTTTTTTTGTAGATTTCGAGACAACGGAACAGATATTTGATTTGATTGATTTATCGGCCAATTCTTAGTTTCTTTTTGATAAAGATCACTTTCTACGTCATGGTAACACAGTTTCTAAATTGACCTAAAACACATCTTTGGCATGTCTGCATGCTTATGGCCCAACATATAGCTACAGTGATGAAGGTATTATCTTTCTAAATCCTGATTTTTATGAGCCACCGGTTTGAAATCGGCTCAGATTTTGAGCGCTTAAGCACAAAGGATCAGAATCTCTTTCAAACCATCGGACCTCGTTAACTCACCGATGTTAATTAGAAGTGAAGTGACAACACTTCAGGTCTGATAACGTATCCACGACACGCACGAGATTCGTCAACCTTAGAGAACAGAAGATCCCGGTATTTCGTTTCCGTGGAGACGGATCCAAAGGCCAAGAAAGTCCAATCCGATTGGTTGCTCACTTAAATCCACAGATGAATCTTGTCTATCGGGCTGAAAACTCAATAGATGCTCACAGCTCTGTCTTCTCTTGCTTTAAAACGTCTTCAGAGCTCACAAATCTGAGAAATGAGCGATCTCTGCTCCGTCATCTTAATTTCTCTGGTGATACGGAGCTCAGAGGCCAGACGCTTGTGTTGTGTACTGTATGTGAAATACTATTGGAGTGTGACGCCACCAAAAGACAGAAGCAGTTTTTGACAGTGCGTTCCATTTGGACTCGGAAGTCGGATTTCCCGACGAGGTCAAAGTCGGGAACACGTGGAAAACACACAACAAACACAGCGTAATGTGTTGTCACCGAGTGGCATTGCTAACTACGGCTAACCTGGCTAGTTAGAGCTAACCCCACAATGCAAGGGCATAACTTTGGGTTCAACTTTGGGGGTGGAGGAGATCGTGTATCACAAAAAAACAACGACAAAAACCTTGAAACAATTATCAACAACAACAAAAAAAAAACACTAAAGCACCAAAAACAAAACACATGAATTGCGATAAAAATGTCAAATGTCCTTTTTTTGAGAAAGGCAACAAAAACATTGTTTTATGCCACATTTTTTCATTGTTTTTGCCATAATGAAAAATCCGACTCGTACATTGAACGTATTTCACTCGGGTGTGACGTCGTTCCCAATGGAACGCACTGTGACGCTCGGCAGCTTCCTGACCGTCTGATTGGCCGAAGCACATACTGCATATAAATCCTCAAAAGCTCTTGAAGTCGGGAGCTGTGCGTCCTTCCCGACGGGTCTCAGCGCCTCTGATCGGTTCCACAGACACACACCCGTTAACACACACGTGCTGAAACCGTCCTCCTTCCTCCTTCCTACACGTCGTCCATCACATGACCAGGAGGCGGTAATTGTCCTACAGCCTTGTCAGAGGTTTGGTTGCTACAGGCAACACCGTTCCATTGACAAAAAACATCCCAGAACACATAAAGATACACAACAGTACACATGTAAACATATTACAGAGATAGCCACAGTCAGTGTTGATGTCAGTTCAACAGTGTCTTTTTAGACTGAGATCAGTGAAGACCACCGACGGAGGTTCAGTTCATCTTAATCTGACGCGAGTGGACTCAGACCGGGTCGGGCTCGGCGTGCGTCCGCTGAGAAGTCTTCGTAACGTCAAACAGACCGAAAAACACGCGATCGCTCGTCGCTTTTCAATGTACAGGGAAAACATCAGGAGGATACAGGTGAAATAAAAGGTGGCATATCCAAGGGGAAAGAAACACACACACACACACGAGGGATTGATTTTAACAGGCTAAGTGCATCTTAGGTTTCACCGACTGAAGCACACACACACACACACACACACACACACACACACACACACACACACACACACACACACACACACACACACACACACACACACACACACACACACACACACAGCGGTCAGCGGCGCCACCACATTTCCTTGATTTCCGTGATTTTTTTGTCGTTTTCGTTTGACAAATGAGATAAAGGTTCTGTGCAAAGACTGACGCCCGACACAGGGAGAGCTCGGCCACATACACAGGTAGCAGGGTGTCCTGTACTAATACACACGCACACACACACACACACACACACACACACACACACACACACACACACACACACACACACACACACACACACACACACACACACACACACACACACACACACACACACACACACACACACACACACACACAGTAAAATATGATAACTTTACAGGATTAGAGGCAAAAAACACAGCAAGTTGGTCCAGATACCAAAATAAAAGTACGGAAGCCTTGAAAGGCTGATGGGGCTAGGAATAAAAAGACGGTGGTCCAACAGAACAGTGTTTCTAAAATAACCAGTTTCTGATGAAGAGAACAACGTCTAATGTTCGGGTTTGGATAGGATATTTAAGTTTTTCAAATCCCTTATCCCTTTGAGCATTTACTAGCTACAGCGGTATAATATGCAACCAGCAACGTATGAAAGAGGCGGCTAGCAATGCTCTTTGCTAATAAAGCAGAGTAGAGTAGAAATAAAACAGTCAATAGGAGTTTCTTCAGTGTCAGAGCTCAGCACATCTGGCTATTTTACAACCTGGAACAGGGGTCCAAAGAATAAAACCCAACATGTTCGACTGCAGGTCAAATATTTCTACTTTCTAAGTTCGCCTCAAACCACTAAAATAACTTTAGAGAAATAGTTACCGATATTCATTGTCAAGGATAAGCTACAGTAAGATCTGCGCTAGTTCGGAGAGACAATGGATGACTGGAAATATCCCAAAAATGCATTCAAAAATCTAGAAAAACAATATGGTGCTGCAGTACAATCAAGACCGAGAGGCTTCTTAAATATTCAGCCAGGTAGGAGTGAGGAAAGTCAAGTTTACGGTTCAAACTGTAGCTTCAGTAAGACTCGATAAATTGGCACGAACACGAATCTATGTCAGCACTACTATCCCCAGGAATCTCTTCAAATTGCTGAACCATTCCAGGGATCTGTGCTCCGGAACACACCTCCTCTGCTGCAGGCCTGCAGCGTTGGATCACCAGGGATTACAGCGAGAGGAGGATTTCATTTGGCCTAATTAGCTGGGTGCTGAGCATACTTTGACGGTGCAGATTTAGCCCCGTTAAAAACTCTAACGCATTTACACAGATTGCTAAAACATACGCCGCTCATCAATCTTCTTCCAGACGTGGCTGGGCAGAGGTTGCTGGGCGAGGGGGTGGGGTGGGGGTGGGTGTTCAGTTAGGCACGTCCTGATCAGTTTGAGGAACACGTGCGTCGACTCTGCCGAACATCAAGGTGAAAAGTAATGAGGCAGCACAAGAAGATAGCGAGCGAGCGAGCGAGCAAAGGTGTGTGTGATGTGTCTACATTTTATATTGTATGTGCATGGACCACTGAGCTCTTTATTTCTAGCCTTGTGCATGTTTGAAAGAAAGAAAGCAATTTAACCTGAAAGCAGGAAGCAAAGAGTCAGGACACCGAAATAACTCACATGAACATTAGGAGCACAGAACAGCTGGAATGGAACTAGGACGTCCACATCTGTCTCTGCTTCTGATAGCTCGCTGTCTCTCTCTACACCTTTGTCTTTTGCTTTGAAAGTCAAACTCTATTAGATAAGTGCGAAGTTACTAATGTGTTTTCCTCCAAACATGCAGATTGTGTGAGCTCTAAAAGCCTCAGCGAAGGCAGCGATGAGTGCTCTGATTTTACACATCCGTTCGTCTTTTCGCTGCTACGTCTTCTTGCCGGTTCCTTTGTCTGGTTGCGAGGAGGCGGTCACAGCGGTGGCGGCGGTTGGCGCCTGGGGTTTGGGCCTCTTGCGCTGTGGCTCAGATGCTGCAGTGGCGATGGGGTTTGTGTTGAGGGGGGCAGCTGCACCCACCAGCTGTGCGGATGCAGGCGCGGCAGCATTCTCCCTGCCTGCAGACCCCGGTGTGGGCCTTTCTGGGACCTCCGTGCAGGGTGATGGCCGCAGGCCTGCAAAGTCTTTCTGGGTCGAGGGTTTGGTTGAGGTGATCGGGGAGGCAACTTGATCACTTTTCTGTCTGTTTTGGTGCTCCAAAAGGTACGGTGACGGAGGAGTGGGGAGCTGTTTAGAGAGAAACGAGAGAGGGGCACTGGGTGGGACTTCTGGGGTGCCGTCTCTGGATGGTTTCTGGTCCTTTTGGCTCCTCTCTGCAGCGGTGCTCAGTTTGACGGGACCCAGAACGCTCTTAGCTACCGTCGTAAGCTGGGACACGACTCTGTCCACGGCGCTCTCAGGGGCTGGGACTGGGGAGCTGAGACTAAAGCCGGAGCCAGAAGTGGACGAGGGCGACGCATTTAGACTCGCAGCGGCCACGGCGCACAGTCTCCGGTTGTCAGCCTCCTTCTTCTCCTTGGGGACACCTGGAGAGGAGCAGGAGGCGCTGGGAGTCTCTTGGCTGTCAGCGGTCCGGCAGTCTGTAGTACTGGTGGTGGGTCGGCAGTCTGTAGTACTGGTGGTGGGTCGGCAGTCTGTAGTACTGGTGGCGGTCCGGCAGTCTGTAGTACTGGTGGTGGGTCGGCAGTCTGTAGTACTGGTGGCGGTCCGGCAGTCTGTAGTACTGGTGGTGGGTCGGCAGTCTGTAGTACTGGTGGAGGGTCGGCAGTCTGTAGCACTGGTGGTGGGTTGGGAGTCTGTAGTACTGGTGGAGGTTCTGCAGTCTGTAGTACTGCTGCAGGTTCTGTCGGTAGTATTTGTTGTGATCGATGAAGAGGGGACTGTGGATCTAGGGCTGTCCAGGGTTAGGTCCTCTGCCCTGGGCTCCGATGGTACAGCCTTCCCCTGAGACTCTTTGAGTCTGCTGGAGGATTTGGCTTTAGGAAAGTGTCTTTGCCGACTGAGATGAATGCACTGCCTGGGGTGGGGAAGAGAAGGGGGCCCTGAGTGGGTTTTGTGGCACTGCTCGGGCCCAGAAGCTTCCTCTCTTGTCTGGCACTGTCTTCTGTGGATGTCGCAGACCTCGTGTCTTTTACCCCCAGCGGGGAGGCGCTCTGCCCGGCCTTCGTCTCTGTGACAGAGGAGAGGGTGTGCGAGGGGGTGGGCCTGCCTACCTGGGAGGGCCCCGTGTGGGTGAAAGTGGCGTGAGTCGTGCAGGGGGAGAGGCAGAGGGACGGCAGCGTGCCTCCGGGGCCCGTTCTCACAGTGGTGGGCCTCAGCAGGGGGGGAGCGGTGAAGGTGGCCGCCTTGCGTCCGTCCTGGCTGTCCTCGGAGCCTCGTCCGTCTCGTCCTCGGATGAATCGACCTCGTGGATGGCGTCCTGCTTCTGCAGCGACTCCCTCCGCTCGGCTCGGTCCTGCCGGATGGCCGACAGTTTGTCCTTCAGCTTGCTCTTCCCGGGGGCCAGGCCCAGCGAGCCAGACACCGAGCTGAGGGCGCCGTCCCCTTCCTGACGCCCCAACTTCCTGTTTGAGGAGGAGTGTTTCTGCAGGCTGCCCTTCTCCACGCCGCACCCTGCCGACGACAGCAGAACCTCGCTGGCGGACTCCTGAAAGTGAGAGAGGAACAAGACACAGGATAAATGTGTCATAATATAAAGTGATATTACAATATGCACAGTGAACTGAGCAGCTACACACACGCACGTTGGGGGAACAGAGATTTCTATCTGGCAAAATAAATTAGTTTGATGGTTCTGGATTTCTCTGTTTTAGGATATCAAGGATAACACAAATGTTCTTTAAGGTTTAAATTTAATTGGGTTTAATTTGGCGAGTTCACAATTGCGTGTTTGAAAATGTGCGTATGTTGCCTGTTTTGTTCTTCTTTCCTGTAGAAATTAATATTTTAATTTACCTGTCTGAAAAACTTTCCCTAAACCGATCTCGAAAGCCTCGTTTCCATGACTGCACGCTTGTTTAAGTATCATTTCCAGATGAAACAGAGCTCTTTAGTAGAGGACTGCTTCGGGATTGCAGTGTTTGGATCAATATGTTTTGTGTGTTTTTTCAGTAAAATTGTATTTTCTTTAATTTATTACACAATTTCAATACTTTTATTCATTATTACGGTCTATTGATGTACATGAAGCTTTAGCGTAGGTTCTACTGATTTTTTAAGGGATTCATTTGAAGATATTTCAAGCTATGACATCACAAGAAGCCGTTTAAAGGGTTAAAGACACTCATGAGCTCATACCTGAAGGCTCTGCAGGCTCGGCTCTCTCTGCAGAATCTCCTTCTTGAACTCTGAATGCGAGATGTCCAGACTGTGTTTGCGGCTCCCGACAGCCGCCCCCGCCGCCGCTGCCCCCCCAGAGGGCGACGAGGGGGGGTTGGAGAGGGACGAGGCCAGCTTCTCGGCCGACTGCACCCTCTTGAGGAGCGGAGAGCGCGGGGGCTCCGCACTCTTGGGCCTGGATATCTGCCTGACCAGGGGCGGGGAGGAGTGCAGCTTCACGGGGAAGGACTGTCCCGCCGCAGACCGTCCCAGAGCGTGGGACAGAGGGGACGGGGAGCGCTGGGGGGAGCTGCTCTGAGGGGTGGGCGAAGGCGTGCCAGAGGGGAGAGCGGGATGTTGCCGGCGGACTTGCGTCGGGGCGAGCGGTACTGGCGCTGGAGCTTGGGGGCGAGGCCGTGCAGGGAGCTGGGCCGGATGTGGCCGGAGCTCGCCGGGGAGTTCGGGACACTGGAGCTGGGAGAGCTGCTCTGAGAGGAGTTTCCGCCAACTGAGGGAGGAAGAGGAAGTATATTAATAGTGTCAGGGATCAAGACCAATAGCGATACCGATTATTAGTAGTTAATAAAACCGATTAAACTGTATTTTTAACCAATATTCATTTACGGTAAAAATGCAAATCTTCTCAGTGCCTCTACAATCTACGTTGCTATGTCGATCCGGTAGATACCGGACATTTAGGTACCCGTTCCGTATTAGCACCGGGTTTCAGTACCCAACCCTAGTCGCAGCCTTTCATATTTTGTTTTTTGTGCGCGTTGATATCACGATGATAATGAAAAAAACAATGTATTGCGCAGCCATATCTTATATACTAGCACTACTTTTTAATTTTTTCACTTTTTTATTGCAGTAGAGGTGAGCGTATGTGTCTCACCTGAGTGGGCGGAGTCTGGCGTGGACCGGTAGCCCTGCGTCGGGCTCCGTGGCGACATGTTGTGTGTGGGCGAGCCGGGGCCGCTCTCCCCAGAGGACAGGGAGCGGTTCAGGGAGGACAGACTGCGGCTGGTGTGGAGGAGAGACGCCTGCTTGGTGATCTTCCTGAACAGAGACGTCCTCTTCTTACTGCGAGGGACAACACACAACAGTCCGCTTAACCAATCCCCACATTAAAGAGCCCCTATTATGCTTTTACTTTTATTTTTCCTATCCTTTAGTGCAGTGGTTCCCAAACTTTTTCAGCTCAAGACCCAAAAGAGAAACTTGGTGTCTCCCCGGGACCCAAATTTACAAAAATACACCATGAATCATTGTAACATCTACATTTTTAAACTGTGGACAAAAGACGGAACAAACCATGAATTTAATGTATATGAAGTATATTTATTCCATTATAAAAGTAATCAAAAACAGAAAAGGTCTCTATTGTCCTTTCTGTGTCTCCGTCCCCTCCCATCGTCCCTCAGGACCCACACCAACATGGTTTTAATAATGCTGACTTGAATTTAATGAGATGTATGTGTCTGGTTGAAGATCTCAACCAGCTGATCTACTCTAGGTTTGGTTTTTGAAAGTGCCCTTCTGAGGTCATGCTGAGGTCATTCTGAGGTCATTAAGAGCATTTAGTCTGTTTCTGTATTTGTTTTTCAGGTACGCTAGAGTCGAAAAGCCAGATTCTCATTTTACTCTGCCAATTGGCGACCCAATAAAACGGGTCTGCGACCCATTTTGGGTCCCAACCCTAAGTTTGGGAAACATTGCTTTAGTGTGTTATAGAGTGTTTGTAATAGATGTATAAAGTACTTTAACTGGAGCGTTCTCTCCCACAGACAGTAGGAGGGTGGGGGGTTAGTGCGTGGAAGCGGGATGAAGAGGAGGGAGGGGCAAGCTAGTCTTCTTTTGATTGAAAATACTTTAATGTCAACAAGAAGTAACGTCACCCAACATCGCTTAGAGCACCTTTAACTGACTGAAAACTCGCCCACATTCCTGTTTGAAATTCCTCAACCAGTGACGTCACTGATTGAGAAAGCCAGCTAATTTTCTCAAATGTGACGCCCATTGGTGCTGACTGAGGAAGTACTGTGAGGTGAGGAATTTGGTTGACCAATCACAACACAGTGAGCCAGCTGCACGATCAGAGCAGACTGGGCCAAGAGCTCAGCAATGGGCAGTATGAGAAACATAACACGTTTCAAAGACTGTAAACCCATCCTAGGAGACCCCAAGAGTATAAAAGGAGTCCAGTAGGAGCTCTTTAAACACATGTTTGATACAATACAGGTGTGTGTGTGTGTGTTTGTGTGTGTGACCCACCTGTCCTGTCCCTCCTTGGTCTTGGTCTTCTTGTTGCGTCTCGCCATCTTGGATTTGTGGGTCGTCTTTCGGGCGGGACCGACCTTGATGGACGTGTTCTCAAATGGAACGGCACAGATGGACACTTTGCCACCGCTCTGAAAGAGACACACAGAGCATTACACATGTGGAATTTAACGTTTTGCTTTCATTTTTTTTATTTCGGTTTTCATTCACGTAGATATATTGGTGTATATTTGGAAGGTATATTTTTTGAATATTGAATGAGTTTCCTCTAACAGTTGTGCTTATGTTGCACTAGTTTTTAGGACTCCTACAAAGATTCTCGATAACGAAAGACGTTGAACACCGTCCCACTTGTATGTAACGGTACACACTTAATTTGCTTTGTGTGAAATTGCAGTGAAGGTAGTGTGTTGAAAAGTAATTTGCATAATTCAATTATTTATTCACATTTTCTTTTGCTAACATGCAATATTTAAGCAGTAAAAAGCCATATTTAGCATTACAAAATAAGTTTTGTTAGGGTGTTCACGAGACGTTAGCGTCTCTTTGTTGCCAGATCTCGTGAGACTTCGGTCCTGAGACAGAAACAGGTCTCAAACAAAGTTAATTTTCTCCTAATGTGTGTGTGTGTGTGTGTGATAAATGCCATTTTAGTGTTGAAATTAACTTGTAGCTTGTAAGAAATGGACTGTCCGCTGGTCTCCTAAAGAGACGTTGTAGTTGGGGCGTCTCTGACTTCTATTTTGTATTTTACAGATATCAAAACATATTGAAGTCGGATTAGGATGACTTTACGATTATTTCAAAATTAGCATTAAATTCAATAACAAATCTAATGGAATTGTCTTTAGTAACAGAATAAGGAAAAGACTACACACACTAATAAAAAACCAGAAAACCATTTGTATACACCGTGTCTTGTTGCATTCAAGAAGTGATTTCACTGGCGAGAGAATGTAGAATGAAATGAGTGTCCGAGTGTTTGTGTCTGCACCTTCAGGATGAGCTCCACCACCTCGGTGTGAACCAGACCGTGAACCGGCTCTCCGTTGACCTGGGTGATCAGGTCTCCCTCCCTCAGCCCCGCGTCGTGGGCCGGACCGCCGTCTTCCACATGCTGAGAGAGAGAGAAGTGGAGAGAGAGAGAGAGAGAGAGGATGGAAGGTGGAAAGAAGGCAGATGTAGTGAACACCTATGGACTGAGGCTGTTCTGCTGCCGTTTACTGCCATCTTCTGTCAACAACATGAATCCCATACACTGCAAAATCACTGACACTACCTGACAGTGATTCTAAATCCCATATAGCTCATTTTATATTAGGTTCATTTCACATAACTTCTAATTTTAACACATTCAGGACTAGCTGGTTTAAAATCAACATCTTCTCTTTCTGTCATCACGTGATCTATGCTTGTTTTGTTGCTGTTGTCTATTTTTATGGCCTCATGTTGTCTTCTGTCTGTGAATTTTAACCCGTATTGATATCCCTCTGTTCACCTGTCGCTCTGTGGGGGGGCGCCAAAAATGTCTATGCAGGACAAAACCTGGACAATCGGTCAGGGACAATAATCAGTCTACTTCTATTATATAAAAAAAACAACCTTTCTGTCTCTTTATTGTCAGAAACTCTAATTAAGGCTGTTAATTAATTTTTTTTAAAGATGTTTTGTGAGCTTAACACCTGAAAGAGTTCCCCCCATCCCAGTGAACACACGTCATGGGTAAATCTCTCTCGAAGCTCGTCTGTGGGACTCACCCAGACCATGTGGTGGACAGTGTAGATGTCAGAGTCTCCCATGTACACTCGGATGGCCCTCAGGGTGAAGCCGTACTTCTTGCCCGCTCTGTGGATCACGATGGCGGGCTTGGCGTTGCTCACGGCCGGGGACAGGTCTCGGCTCGGGGAGGAGTCCCGCGATGACGGGTTGGACGACAGTGAGTGGGGCGACATCGGGCTGGCCAATGGCGAGGCTCCGTGGTGGTCTAAGGACGGACCGATAGCAGACATTTGTGTCGGTGAGCGTGTGGTGTCCATATGGAGTCTTTAATGTACAATAACAGACTTTCTTTATCTTGTCCAGCCAAGATCACACTGAATACTTTATGATCCAAATAACCTATAATTATCTTTAAGTCTGTTTTAAGTCTGTCTTCTCTGGCATTTCCCCCTCTCATTCCCTCTACTCTGGCGTTTCCACCTCTCATTCCCCCTGCTCCGGCATTTCCCCCTCTCATTCCCTCTGCTCTGGCGTTTCCCCCTCTCATTCCCCCTGCTCTGGCGTTTACCCCTCTCATTCCCTCTGCTCTGGCGTTTCCCCCTCTCATTCCCCCTGCTCTGGCGTTTACCCCTCTCATTCCCTCTGCTCTGGCGTTTCCCCCTCTCATTCCCTGTGCTCTGGCGTTTCCCCCTCTCATTCCCCCTCCTCTGGCGTTTCCCCCTCTCATTCCCCCTACTCTGGCGTTTCCCCCTGTCATTCCTCATGCTCTGGGTTGTCCCCCTCTCATTCCCCCTGCTCTGGCGTTCCCGAGCCCCTAAACCGTAGACATTTGAAACACTATTGACCCATCTTGGTTTGGAATCTGCGGGGTTGTGTTGCAGTCTCACCGGCCGCTAATGAAAACCTTTGGCAACAGCGATGCTGACGCCAGTGTTTTGTCGCCTGATTGGCTCTTATCGGTCACCTCGTCTCATTCTCTGAGGCTAATCTAGTAACCATGGCAACTACCAGCAACGGGTGGCGTATACAGGCTGTCTCCTGTTTATCCCGGCACACAGTATACAGGAACGTTGATGAGATATGCGGTTTGAGCGTGTTAGTTAAGCGGAGATTATCTCTTCTACGGGAGCTAATAACACTTTGACATGACACACTGACCTGCGGGGATCATCAGTGACAGCGTGGTGGCAGACGCCGACTTGATGACCTTGTTGAGCGGTCTGGAGCTCGGCGCCGCTGTGTGCTTGTCTGCGTCTCCGGACAGCAGGCGGTGGCGAGCCCTGCGAGCCGCCAGGTCGCTGATGGCCCTCGGAGTGGAGGGAGAGTCGCTGTCGGCTGCAGCTTTAGCAGCGGTGCCGTTACTGCCGTTGGCTCTGTGGCCGCGATCGCACACGTCGCCTGAACTGCCCGCTGCGGGAAACGGGAACAGAGGAAGGTTGGACAGGAAGTTCAGACAAACAGGTTAAGCTTAGTCGGGGTACACTTTAATACTTTGCGGGCTGAATCCTTTTCTCGATTAATGGATTAGTTGTTTGGTCTATGTAAGAAAATGTCAGAAGACGACGACGTCCTCAAATGTCTTTGTTTTGTCCACAACTCAAAGATATTCAGTTACTGTCACAGAGAGAAGAAACTAGAAGATATTCACATTTAACAAGCTGACGTCAGAGAATTTTAATAAAAAGTGACTCAAACCGGTTAATCAATTACCAAAATAGTTAAAGATTCATTTAATAGTTGAAAATTAAGGTTACACTTTGCATGAAGGTATCTACATAAGAGTGACATGACACGGTCATAAACATAATAAACAAGTCATAAACATTCATGACATAACGCTTCTTTTAGTAAGTGTCATCCGGTTTTGTCATGACAGGTTATGGTTAGTGTTCATGTGTCATGACAGTGTCATGACACTCTTATGACATGTCACTCTTATGTAGATACCTTCAAGTCAAGTGTTACCAAAACTGATAAATTCATCTTTGCAGCTCTCATACTTACTAAGAACCTTTTCCGGCCAAACGTAGAGAAACTCAAGACGTATATTTGGGACAAATCTGATTTAAAAAGTGAAAATGACTTTTGTGTGTGTTGGTAGCCGTGTCTCTGTGTCTCTTTGTGATTCCACGGCATGTGTTGGTACTGACGTGTGATCGTGGCTCTGCTCAGCTGACTGGAGGTGGAGCTGGGTGTGGTGGGAGACTCGTCCAGCTTCAGCTCTCTCTCCACGGGGAGCTCTGGGATGGCGAGCGGCAGCTCGTCGCAGCGCGGGCCCCTCACCGCACTCAGACCCAGCAGGCTGGGACTCTTACGACTTCCAGCCGCTCCTGAGAGACAGACAACAACACAGCGTCCGTTTTACAGCTCAGTAAATGCTGTTTTCATTTTCATTCCTCAACATTTATTGTTACAATAACAATTCAGACAGTATTCCAACATTTAAAGTGAAATATGACACAACATAACTAGTTATTAACAACCAGGCTGAGTAGTTGACAGGAATATAAAGCGAAAGTGTAAAAAAGATGTTTGTAGGAGTTTATCCTTAAAATGTACATGTTACAGGACAGTAAATACATGTATACATGGTGCTTCAATTTATTAGCTTAACAAAACCAGGCTGCGCATTATATTCGGTTTTCAGCAGAGTATGAGGGCCCTGACAGTACCTAGGTAAGGACTACTAGCCAGTCAGAAGCAGAGTATGAGGGCCCTGACAGTACCTAGGTAAGGACTACTAGCCAGTCAGAAGCAGAGTATGAGGCCCTGACAGTACCTAGGTAAGGACTACTAGCCAGTCAGAAGCAGAGTATGAGGGCCCTGACAGTACCTAGGTAAGGACTACTAGCAAGTCAGAAGCAGAGTATGAGGGCCCTGACAGTACCTAGGTAAGGACTACTAGCCAGTCAGAAGCAGAGTATGAGGCCCTGACAGTACCTAGGTAAGGACTACGAGCCAGTCAGAAGCAGAGTATGAGGGCCCTGACAGTACCTAGGTAAGGACTACTAGCCAGTCAGAAGCAGAGCATGAGGGCCCTGACAGTACCTAGGTAAGGACTACTAGCCAGTCAGAAGCAGAGTATGAGGACCCTGACAGTACCTAGGTAAGGACTACTAGCCAGTCAGAAGCAGAGTATGAGGGCGTGCCCTGACAGTACCTAGGTAAGGACTACTAGCCAGTCAGAATCAGAGTATGAGGGCCCTGACAGTACCTAGGTAAAGACTAGCCAGTCAGAAGCAGAGTATGAGGGCCCTGACAGTACCTAGGTAAAGACTACTAGCCAGTCAGAATCAGAGTATGAGGGCCCTGACAGTACCTAGGTAAGGACTACTAGCCAGTCAGAAGCAGAGTATGAGGGCCCTGACAGTACCTAGGTAAGGACTACTAGCCAGTCAGAAGCAGAGTATGAGGGCCCTGACAGTACCTAGGTAAGGACTACTAGCCAGTCAGAAGCAGAGTATGAGGGCCCTGACAGTACCTAGGTAAGGACTACTAGCCAGTCAGAAGCAGAGTATGAGGGCCCTGACAGTACCTAGGTAAGGACTACTAGCCAGTCAGAAGCAGAGCATGAGGGCGTGCCATGCTAGCAGCTAGGCGAGCATTATAACGTGTTACAAAGTGACACACGTTTGTCACAGAAGTAAAAGCTGGACTACAGTAGAGCTGTATGGAGCTGTTTGTGAACAGGGGGTGGGCTTATTCACTTTGTGAACCTATAACATGCACAAAAACGTATATATAACACAGAGAAGGAAAGGGAAAACGGCAAAAAGCATAATGTGAGGACTTTAACATCCACATACTTCGTCTCTGTCTGACAGGCTACCTTTATAGCTAACTCTTTGCCGTTTTCAGAAGCCCTCACTTGGACACTGTACACACTGCTAACCAAAGAGCAGCACAACATGTCAGATATTAAGCAGCGCAGGGATTTCTGTCACAATTTCATCTTCTGTCAAAGTGTGTGGAGACCTTTGAGACCAAAATGTCAGATATTAGACACTTGTTTCATACAGCCTTCTCTAATAACTTCAACAAGTCTTCAATCTGTCCACTATTTCTGGGAGACTCTCTCCTGACAGCTAGTGACCCCAGGCCATCACAATGTCCTTCCAGTCACCTTGGCCTCCCTCTTCCTCCGAGGAGATGGCGAAGCGTGGCATCTCAATGATGGCTGAACAGCAGCGTCTCCGGACGGTCAGCGGCGGGCTGGAGTCGCTCTCCGTGTGGGACGACTCGGAGACAGACAGACGCTTCCGCAGGCTGCGGAGGGAGAGTTGGAGAGGAAATGAGAAACAAGCACAGCACTCTCTCTCTCTGGGTCTCTCTCTCTCTCTCTCTGTGTCTCTCTCTCACTCTCTGGGTCTCTCTCTGTGTCTCACTCTCTGTGTCTCACTCTCTGGGACTATCTCTCTGGGTCTCACTCTCTGGGTCTCTCTCTGGGTCTCTCTCTGTGTCACTCTCCTTTTCTGGGTAGCTCTCTCTCTCTCTCTCTCTCTGTGTCTCACTCTCTGGGTCTCTCTCTCTCTCTGGGTCTCTCTCTCTGGGTCTCTCTCTGGGACTCTCTCTCTGGTCTCTCTCTCTGGGTCTCTCTCTCTCTCTGTGTCTCAATCTCTGGGTCTCCCTCTCTCTCCTTCTCTCTCTCTCTCTCTGGGTCTCTCTCTCTCTCTCTCCTGGGTCTCTCTCTCTCCCTCTCTCTGGGTCTCTCTCTCTCTGTGTCTTACTCTCTGGGTCTCTCTCTCTCTCTCTGGGTCTCTCTCTCTCTCTCTCTCTCTGGGTCTCACTCTCTGGGTCTCTCTCTCTCTCTCTCCCTGGGTCTCTCTCTCTCCCTCTCTCTCTGGGTCTCACTCTCTGGGTCTCTCTCTCTCTCTCTCCCTGGGTCTCTCTCTCTCCCTCTCTCTGGGTCTCTCTCTCTGTGTCTTACTCTCTGGGTCTCTCTCTCTCTCTCTCCCTGGGTCTCTCTCTCTCCCTCTCTCTGGGTCTCTCTCTCTCTGTGTCTTACTCTCTGGGTCTCTCTCTCTCTCTCTCTCTGGGTCTCTCTCTCTCTCTCCCTGGGTCTCTCTCTCTCCCTCTCTCTGGGTCTCTCTCTCTCTGTGTCTTACTCTCTGGGTCTCTCTCTCTCTCTCTCTGGGTCTCTCTCTCTCTCTCTCTCTCTGGGTCTCACTCTCTGGGTCTCTCTCACTGGGTCTCTCTCACTGGGTCTCTCTCTCTCTCTGGGTTTCTCTCTCTCTCTCTCTCTGGGTCTCTCTCTCTCTGGGTCTTTCTCTCTCGCTGGGACTCTCTCTCTCTCTCTCTGGGTCTCTCTCTCTCTCTCTCTGGGTCTTTCTCTCTCGCTGGGACTCTCTCTCTCTCTGGGTCTTTTTTTTAAGTTACGAAAAGTTGAAAAAAAAGCAACAAAAACATCAAAAAAGTGCAACAAAAATGACTACAAATGTCCCAAAAAAGAAATGCAGTAATACAGTCTAAGACATTTGACTTTTTCGATGAAATTAAAGCATGTCAATAAACTACATCTGAATTCCTGCAGGAAGGGGGGACTCTTTAAACCTGCATCCTATCTGAATTCCTGCAGGAAGGGGGGACTCTTTAAACCTGCATCCTATCTGAATTCCTGCAGGAAGGGGGGACTCTTTAAACCTGCATCCTATCTGAATTCCTGCAGGGAGGGGGGGACTCCTTAAACCTGCATCCTATCTGAATTCCTGCAGGGAGGGGGGGACTCCTTAAACCTGCATCCTATCTGAATTCCTGCAGGGAGGGGGGGACTCCTTAAACCTGCATCCTATCTGAATTCCTGCAGGAAGGGGGGACTCTTTAAACCTGCATCCTATCTGAATTCCTGCAGGGAGGGGGGGACTCCTTAAACCTGCATCCTATCTGAATTCCTGCAGGGAGGGGGGGACTCCTTAAACCTGAATCCTATCTGAATTCCTGCAGGGGGCGACACGTGTGGTTGCAAAAGGTGGTCGGTTTCTGTAGAAGTCTATGAGAAAGCGCTCATAGCAGATCTCCACAAACCAATAGGTGATGTCACACATGCTATCTATGTCTATATCTCATATAAAACATCAAACGTAATACACTCATATGGCTCCAGCAGAACAAAACAACCTAATTGAAGCATAAAGAAAAAAAAGAAATAGGCTAAAAAAGTGTATACTCGACAAAGAAACCCATTTGAAGGAACAGGAGGAAGTCTAGAAATGGCCGGGGCTATGTGGTTTTACACGGAGATGGAGAACTCACATCTCTGGGGATCCCACCAGCCAGGACCGATCTCTGGACTTGAGTCCGCTCAGGCTGTCGATGCGATCCCCTCCCTCCTCGCTGAGGCTGCGTTTGGTGGGAGGAGGAGTCCTCTTCTCCTCGTGCAGAGACAGACGCTCCATGCTGCTGTACACCTGCACACAACATGGCATTTGTGTCAGGACGGTTCACGTTGGGATCATTCCCAAACATGTTGCCACCTTTACAGCAACCTCGTTGGACCTGAGACCCCATATCTCCAAGACCAAATCAAGACCAAAGACCCGTGAAGACGACAAGTTGTCAAATTGTCACGAGAATCTTGATTATTGTATTCGGTTGTCAAGCACACACAATATACTACACGTAGACACTATAATAAGTCCCTGTTCAAACTAATTGTTTTTATTCTAGGGCGTTTGCATACAGCTCGTTTTCTTTGTTCCGATTCAGGGGCTAAAATGATTGACATTTGTCTCTTGCAGTGCTGTAGTCGAGTCACCAACTGTCGAGTCCAAGTCGAGTCTCAAGTGCCCAGTGTTCGGGTCCGAGTCACCAAAGAAGAGTCTGAGTCGAGTCAGGCCACACCCCCACTCTCCACCTTGACCAACTGCCACTTTGCGCGGTTGAAAGCCATGATGTCTCTCTCTCATGGGTGGGCCAAATTCTCTGAATGGGCAAAGCAAAGAAAGGGGAGGTAATCTTCCCCTTATGACCTCATAAGGGGAAGATTCCAGATCGGCCCATCTGAGCTTTCATTTTCTCAAAGGCAGAGCAGGATACCCAGGGCTCGGTTTGCAGCTATCACCATTTCTAGCCACTGGGGGGTCATAGGCAGGCTGGGGGAAATTAATATTAAAAAAAACAACTCATGAAGTGACATTGTCATGCCATGGGACCTTTAAGGAGCTGATACACATATAAAAGCTACGGTCATGATTGCAAAGTGAGTTTTTTTTACTAACTTTTTCTGCAACACAGCATAAGCTCTCTGCATTTTCTAAATGTGAACATGTAGTAGGGAGCCAGCGAATGCACGTCTAGAGTAGTGAAGGTAAGAGCGAGAATCCAGGCTTAAGTGAGTCACGTCCGTGAGTGTGTTGTCAAGCAAGGAGAGCGAGCGGTAGCGGGGTCCGACTGAGAAGCGTATGTGTGGCTGTGAGGGGAAAAAAGAGATCCCAAAGACGATGTAAAGTGAGTTAACAAGAAGCTTCTCAAGACATGGTGACTTCATCTTTTCTTAATACTGTCAGTGAATTAAAGGGCGTTACCCCCAAAAGATCATCCGCCCCGGGTGGAGCGTCTCCTCAGCTGCTTCCCGGCTGGTCTTGGAGCCAGAAAAAGACAGGTGTAACATCTTATATAAAATTTTTATAACCTATTTAGTCAGAAACTTCATCCGACGTCTGAGTATTTTTTCATGAATGCTCAAATCCGATTTTATATATCCTCGAATTCAAGTACAAGTCATCCATCCGTGAGGCCAAGTCAAGTCACAAGTCCAAAGAACAGAGACTCGAGTGGGACTCAAAACCAGAAAATAGATAGAATAGAATAGAGACAATAGATAGAATAATCCAGGAACTAGCTTGTGTTCACACACGTTCAACAACAACAGCACTGGTCCAAAGCGGTCTCTATGGTGTAAACACATGCCTTAACGGTTCTTTCATTGGTCAGAAATCTTAATGGAAGAATTCGCCTCAGGGCAAGACTTCCCTCATCTTTTCCTGCCAGAAAAACAAACATGGAGCACCACAGTTGTGTTGGGGGGCACTTGTTTTGGTTGCTGCATTGATTGAAAGCACCGCTCCAGGTATTGATTGGAAGTGAGCGCGAGAACACCCTTTTCTTAACAATCTCGGCTCGAATGTTTTCTCGCATCAAAGTTTGATTGCTGTGTTCACATTAGCCGGCGTCAACCGATATTTGAAGGGGGTAAAATATTAAAACCTCAAAAACAAGCCCCACCAAAGCTGTCTGATTTCAATCTGCTTTAAAATACAAACAATGACAGACGACCAGGGGATAAATGTGCGAGATTTGTTTCACTGACAATTTTACAAACTAGCGAAAATGATCAATAATATCTTTTATTAAGAAAATAAATACTTTGGCTCCACAACAAAAACTCAAATCGCTTGTTCCTCAGAAAATGACTTATATGATTATACATATATACTGTATAATGATTAGTTGTGCTTCTGCGGTATATAGACGCCACGTAGGGCGTGTCAGACACCGACCCTACGCGTTACTACACGTCTCTCGGCCGTTGCTTGGTAGCGTTGCATTTCCCCCAACTCATTTCCTGGTTCTTCTCCATTAACAACATGTAATTACGGAGAGGGTTGACTTTTCTTGCTACAGATTTCCCGCCGTGGTCAGAAAGAACAGGGGAGACACTCAGGGGAGACCTGCTTAAACAAGAAAAAACCCTCCAGGCCACTGACGTAGGCGAAAGCTCTGCGTGGAGCCACCGCGGGACCATCAATCAGACTTCAGGGTGTACCTTGCTGAAACGAGGCGAGCAGGAGGAGAACTGTCGAATCTCCACGTGTTCATCGTCGTTGGTGTCGTCCTCTTCTTCTGAATCCAGATGGTGGTACCGGTCAGAGCGAGCTGAGAAAGAGAGAGACACATTTTTATTTTCAAGATTATTTTTGGGGCATTTTAGGCCTTCATTATGCAGGGAAAGAGCAGAGAGGAGCTATCCAGGCGCACCGTCCATATATCTTTCATTTTGTACACTATTACTATCTCACACTTTTCCATATGCTTTTTTATTGGCTGTATGGATGAGTATAGATTAGATTAGATTAGATTAGATTATACTTTATTCATCCCACAGCGGGGAAATTTCCTTATTACAGCAGCAGCATTTTCTACAATAAGAGCAAAAACAAACAAACACACAAGTAAGCACACAACAAGCAAACAGCAGACAGTGAGCAGAAGGTAGGGCTGAATGTAAGTGACATCAAATAAAGGTTTCATAAAGTGCAGTTGCCATGGTACAGAATATATATATTATATATGTTTCGGTGGATGCTAGAAACCCCCTTTGGGAATAGAATATAGCTATCTGTATCCGTACACAGTGATGAGACTGTGTGCTGATTACAGTGATACAGAGATTTGTTTGAAGCCGTAAAGACTTACTATCGAAGTAGCTGGTGTCGTCCTCAGACTCCAGCTGGGGGATGAACTCGGCCTTTTGCCTCAGCAGGCTGTTCCAGTCCAGCTCTGTGAAGAACGGGTGCTGCTTCACCTCAAAGGCACTTCCTGTGGAGATGAAGGAGCAGCAGAGAAAGGCAGAGAGGGCGGTGGGGGGATGAAAAGAGAAGGAACAGAGAGAGAGGAATCAGGTGATAACGTACACACATCGACAGCTACGGTGTAAGATTTGACCAGCGTTGGGCCACCTGGAGGAGTCTGGTCTGCACCTCCACTTTGAAACAAAAAACATCAGATTCAAAGAGTAACGCACAACACTGCAGAGCCCATCCGGCACGGAAGAAAAAAGAGAAAGACTCCAACACACAAGGGCAAGTAAAGATAGACAAAGAGAATCAAGTTTATTGGAAAAACTTTTCTAAAAAGTTGAATATATTCTTGTATTTTTCTCTGTATTTCAACATCATCGCAAACAAGGAAATTCATCTATTTTTTTTCAAGGCTTAAATGAATGAATGAATTAGGGGTGAAACTAATGATTAACTTAACTGCTGATCAATCTGTGGGTTATTTTCTGGATGGTGTGTGTGTGTGTGTGTGTGTGTGTGTGTGTGTGTGTGTGTGTTACCTGTGCCCAGTCTCTCCAGAGGATTTTGTCGCAGCAGTTTGGTGATGAGGTCCTGAGCCTCCTGCGGCAGAGCTTCGTCCTCCTCCGGCCAGATGATCTCATCTAACACAAACACAGTGGAAACATGTGGATCTCTGATGTCTTCATGATAACAACCATAGACTGTAATATTAACGGACAGAGCATGTGTGACGTCACCCATTGGTTCGTAGAGATCTGCTATGAGTCGTCGAGTTTGCCGATACGGGCTCAGCCGTCCTGGTGGGGGATGTGATTTGAGACGAGAGGGAGGAGCTGCTTACACTCTACGTTACGTTACACTATTTCACTGGCAATCACATCATAGCCAGGCCCTAAAACACCCCCTGCTTTATTGATTTTAAAATCAATGAGACCATAAAAAATGAACATCGTTCTGTGTTGCAGAAGACTTCAAACTAGCGATTGAGACCATAAAGTCATTATGAAAATGTTTACTGAGGTAATAAATAGTGTTATAGCTTTAATTGGGCTATTTTAGCAATCTCAGATGCTTTTTTCTTATTAAACACATGCCCATCTTCACACTAACATGTTGTTTCTCCATGTAAATTAACCCTGCTACAGCTAGTCTTAGCACTTCCTGTTTATTGTTCCTGTTCCTATGAGTTCCACAGATGGGACCCCCAGAGTCCTGCCCTACCTGATGCTCCTCACTGACAAACATCCGGCAGACAGAAGACACATTGATGCACAAGGAGGCCTTCGGTTCTTTATCGCCAGCGTGCATCAATATGGAGAGACTGACTCATGAGTCATAAAAGAACCACGCAGGGATCGATACAGGTTCATAACCATTGACTTGCCCTTTCATCAAACTGAATTCAAAAGGTGAAATCAACGCAGAGGAGGAATCGCAATCGATTTTAATCCCGGTCAGTCAATGCCGGTGCTTCTGCGCTGCACGGGAACAACTCTATCTGTCCATTTCTGATGGTTTGATCAAGTCAGCATGCAAGCCCTCAGGCTCCAACATTAAACATTCACAACAAAACACAGACACACAACATCCATCTTTCTAGCATTTGATCCATATTATGAGAATACGTTGTTTTCTATACAAAAAAAGTGTTCTGCACAGAGGGACTTGAAGTGAAGTTCATAAAACTCGAGAGAATACTTTCTGGGGAAAGAAATATCTCTGGCTGTAAAGTGGATGAAGTTTTTCTATTAACAAGGGATGCACCGAATCCAGGATTCGGCCAAATATTGGGCCTTTTTGACGAACCGAACCCTACGGTTGCACTAGGCGCGCTACGCTGGTCGACATTATGACGCCACCGTTGATCCCAGGAAGGTGTTTATATGGGGGACCGTTCAATGCAGTAGGCTGTGAGAAAGTGAAAATGCAACTCGTGAGCAGAAAAAGTGATGTTTGGCAGTACTTTCAATCAAAAGAAGGCGATTCAAGTCGAGCTACGTGTTCAATCTGCAATGCCTCATATCTCATGGTGGGGAGGACCCTAAACAACACGCTACATCGCCGCTGTTACCACATTTGGTTTGAAACATCCGAAAGAATACGAGTTGTCCATGAAGGAATGGTTGTTGTGACTGGGCCTTGGTGTCTCTACTGGTGATGCTACTGAGTAAAAAGTCTAAACCAGGGGTGTCAAACTGAGCTTCCCTATGGGCCACCGTGGATGAGGATCACATCCAGGGCCAGACATGTTGAATTAATTACTTTTATGTCATCGAAAATGTATTATTGCAGGTCTCAAATAGATGACAAAAATGCAAAAATACTGAAAAAAGGCCCCAAAACTAGATGGGTGGAAATGTATTGAGAATCTAAATTGATATGCGGGCCAGATAAAAAGTGGCAAGAGGCCGGATTTAACAAGTGTGGTCTGAACTGATGGCAATAAAAGGCTAAACACAAAAGGTCACGTTGCTACTCACCACTGATGACCTGACCAAACAGCTCCTCTGGCGTGTCTCCGAAGAAGGGCGCGCAGCCAACCAGGAACTCATACAGGATGACTCCCATGGCCCACCAGTCCACCGGCTTCCCGTAGCCCTGACGCAGGATCACCTCTGGGGCGATGTACTCTGGAGTGCCGCACACCTGAAGAGGCATTAATGTGCAGAAAATCAGCTCAGGATGCCAATTCAACCAATCCCCATGATATTCATATGATCTCGCAATGTTTCTGCAAAAACTGCAAAACAGGAAGAATGCTGACCACTTTTACACAATCATAACAGGGGGAAAAGGTTAAAGGGCTGCACAGGCTAGCAGCTACATAAAATACATTTTATGATTATAAGTAACTTCTTTAAAACAGCTGCCATGAAGGGGAAGACTGAAAACCTCCCCATTCAGCCAATCTATGCGTTCAACAGCCTCCACCCAGGGTAGGAGCTCTTACCATCCGGCAGACGATACAGAGTCCCCAAATGCAGACTTAACCATTTGTGGCCACAAAAATCAAATTGCTAAGTAATAATAATGCTTCTTGAGGCCGTATGGTTTGTGCAATAGTGTCATGGTCTTCGGTTTACGTAGTGTGCAATTTATGCGGCCTGTGGCTTTGATTTACATGTGGATTGTTGTTTTTATTGTGTCTATTTATTGAGCTTTATTGTATGTGCAGCTAAAGTTGTGTGTCGGAGTCCAAGAAAAGTGTCTTCCAAATGGGACAATAAAGTATAATTGATTGTTTGCAATTAATGTTGCACTCAATGTTACAGTATTATCAGTTTTATTTAAGATTATTTGTTGTATTTTTTCCCCTTTTTATTAGATAGAGGGACAGTGGTCAGATGGGGGATGACATGCAGAAAAGGGCCGCAGGCTGGATGCGAACCCGGGCCGCTGCAGGACTCAGCCAGCATTGGGGCGAGCGCTCTTACTGAGTGAGATATAGGCCGCCCCGTATTATTATTGCAAAATGACAAAACTATTAGCACAATGTTTTGAATAAGTTGTTGCAAATGTCATAATTTTGGGCCCCAAATAGGACAAAAAGAAGAGGGAAAGATGTGAGCTGGTACCTGTTTATCGAGGAACTCTCTGGTGTCTTTCTCTATGTGTCCCTCGTAAAGGTTGGTGGTCAAACTCATCAAACCGATCTTTGAGAGACCGAAGTCTGTGAGCTTAATGTGTCCCATGGAAGTGATGAGAAGACTGCAGGAGAGAATATTAAAAAAAAAGGTTAAAGCTGCCTTCATTGTCATTTCTAAGCACACACAGAGAAACATTTTTCTTCTGCAATCATCCTTCTAAATGTTCTCGCTGTCGGGCAGAAACCTTGTAACCCTAACCCCATATTTTGACATTTTTATTTCTTTTTTGTTGGTAAGTAAATACTATTGGTCACCCTTTACGTCTGCCTGTGGGTTTTACAAACATTTCAACACTGACGAGGTGATTTCGTCTGCCTTTGTCGAAGGGAAATTACTCAGTATAATCAGGGTTTCTGCAGGTTTCATCAAGTCAAATTTAAGTTTTAAGACCTTTTTAAGACCATTATCAATGAAATTAAGGACCTACTGTATCTCACAACATTGAAAAATGAAAAAAAGTCAGATGTCAGAGTCCGAAAACATTGTCCAAAAACAATTCCCAGATTTCATCATCTACATTGTAGGACTGGTGTCAAAATTGGCTGCAATATAAGTTGCATGTTGGTCTCATTTGTAGTTGTAACACAACAAATTATATCCGGACTACAAAAGAAAGACCTACAACACCACAGGGGTGGAGGGGCGTAGCGGTGCGTGGTCATGGTCCGACAGTTTTGTCGTCTATACTTTGAATCCCTCATGAGGGCGACTAATATAACAGCTACTTATATTTTGGTTTATAAAAGATTAGGTCTTATTTAGGTTGATTTAGCCATGGCTTACATGGTGGGGTGGGGGGGGATGATGACAGAAACTACGCACTATAGCTTTAAGACCTGTTTAAAATGATGTATGACCTGGAATACAATACTTCAGTGGATTTAGGACTTTTTAAGGCCTAAAATTTAAATGTTCGACTTTTTAAGACCCCAGGAAAACCTTTTTTCAATTTCCTGAAAAGCCACCGCCTTGGACATACAAGGTTTCTGCCTGACAACGACAATAAAATTCTTAAACCTTATATTTGTAAAGATGGATAACCCTTTTAATTTGATTAATGTGGTAGATATAAAATAATGGTACGTATTTAAGTGTGTGTGTGTGTGTGTCTTACTTGTCTGGTTTGAGGTCTCTGTGTACGATGCCATAATTGTGGAGATATTCTAATGCGAGGACGGTCTCTGCAAAGTACATCTGAGCCATATCGACCGGCAGAGCTCCGATATTCTTCAGCAGCGTGGCGCAGTCTCCGCCTGCGGGGGACGCGCAGCACGTTAAACACCAACAACTACTACCGGTAACAATAAACTGACTATAACGGTATCTATCTTACCCTCCACGTACTCCATCACCATGCAGAGGTGTCGCCTGGTCTCGAAGGAGCAGAACATGGAGACGACGAACGGGTTCTCGGCGAACGTCAGGATGTCTCGCTCCACGAAGGCCTGCTGGATCTGGTTCCTCAGGATCAGGTTCTGCTTGTTGATCTTCTTCATGGCGAAACGCTGCCGGGTCTCCTTGTGACGCACCAGAAACACAGCGCTGCGCAGAGAGAGACAGACACACAGTTGGAGGTTTCAGTCGTAACATATAGCTCACATATCACCCACTTTAATATTGAGGAGCACTGATAATATTATAAAATCATCATGCTGTCTGACCCGTAGGCTCCGTTACTGATCAGCTTGATGTTTTCAAAGTCTTCCTCTCGAGGTGCTTTGGTTTTAGGCTGTGGAGGAGCTGCTGGGACAGTGGTGCCTCGACCCTGAAACACACCAGAGATACATGAACATGTTCATCATCTATCATGTATTTATGCGCTGACTAAAACTCTTCCTTTGTGGTTAGTCACATTTCCAAAAGAATAAAATGAATGTTAATTAAAGGGTATTATTGTATGTTTTTATGCTGGACTCTATTGTCCCCATGCATTGCTGTGCAAGTGATTTATGTCAACAAAAATCTTTGAAATTGGTCCAGTATTCAACGAGAGCGCTGTAACTGGCAGCCGCAAACCGGGCTGCAATGCGGTCATAATAGGCAAGTGATCACCGTCAGTATGCATCCACTAAAAGTTCTGTTTTTGCTGCTGACAGGCTCAGATTATTATTATACAAGTGTCCGGCACCATTATGGAAAGGATCCCTACAGAGATAAACCTTTTTGTTATGAAGTAAGATGCTTTTTGTTTAACATGAAACAGCCCCAAAATCGTCATCGCCAAACACACCAGACTCCATGTAAATAATCACTACTTTTAGCATGTATAGAGCAGCATATCTCCACCAGACTCCATGTAAATAATCACTACTTTTAGCATGTATAGAGCAGCATATCTCCATCAGACTCCATGTAAATAATCACTACTTTTAGCGTGTATAGAGCAGCATATCTCCACCAGACTCCATGTAAATAATCACTACTTTTAGCGTGTATAGAGCAGCATATCTCCACCAGACTCCATGTAAATAATCACTACTTTTAGCGTGTATAGAGCAGCATATCTCCACCAGACTCCATGTAAATAATCACTACTTTTAGCGTGTATAGAGCAGCATATCTCCACCAGACTCCATGTAAATAATCACTACTTTTAGCATGTATAGAGCAGCATATCTCCATCAGACTCCATGTAAATAATCACTACTTTTAGCGTGTATAGAGCAGCATATCTCCACCAGACTCCATGTAAATAATCACTACTTTTAGCGTGTATAGAGCAGCATATCTCCACCAGACTCCATGTAAATAATCACTACTTTTAGCATGTATAGAGCAGCATATCTCCATCAGACTCCATGTAAATAATCACTACTTTTAGCGTGTATAGAGCAGCATATCTCCACCAGACTCCATGTAAATAATCACTACTTTTAGCATGTATAGAGCAGCATATCTCCATCAGACTCCATGTAAATAATCACTACTTTTAGCGTGTATAGAGCAGCATATCTCCACCAGACTCCATGTAAATAATCACTACTTTTAGCGTGTATAGAGCAGCATATCTCCACCAGACTCCATGTAAATAATCACTACTTTTAGCATGTATAGAGCAGCATATCTCCATCAGACTCCATGTAAATAATCACTACTTTTAGCGTGTATAGAGCAGCATATCTCCACCAGACTCCATGTAAATAATCACTACTTTTAGCGTGTATAGAGCAGCATATCTCCACCAGACTCCATGTAAATAATCACTACTTTTAGCATGTATAGAGCAGCATATCTCCACCAGACTCCATGTAAATAATCAGTACTTTTAGCGTGTATAGAGCAGCATATCTCCACCAGACTCCATGTAAATAATCACTACTTTTAGCGTGTATAGAGCAGCATATCTCCACCAGACTCCATGTAAATAATCACTACTTTTAGCGTGTATAGAGCAGCATATCTCCACCAGACTCCATGTAAATAATCACTACTTTTAGCGTGTATAGAGCAGCATATCTCCACCAGACTCCATGTAAATAATCACTACTTTTAGCGTGTATAGAGCAGCATATCTCCACCAGACTCCATGTAAATAATCACTACTTTTAGCATGTATAGAGCAGCATATCTCCACCAGACTCCATGTAAATAATCAGTACTTTTAGCGTGTATAGAGCAGCATATCTCCACCAGACTCCATGTAAATAATCACTACTTTTAGCGTGTATAGAGCAGCATATCTCCACCAGACTCCATGTAAATAATCACTACTTTTAGCGTGTATAGAGCAGCATATCTCCACCAGACTCCATGTAAATAATCACTACTTTTAGCGTGTATAGAGCAGCATATCTCCACCAGACTCCATGTAAATAATCACTACTTTTAGCGTGTATAGAGCAGCATATCTCCACCAGACTCCATGCAAATAATCACTACTTTTAGCGTGTATAGAGCAGCATATCTCCACCAGACTCCATGTAAATAATCACTACTTTTAGCATGTATAGAGCAGCATATCTCCACCAGACTCCATGTAAATAATCACTACTTTTAGCGTGTATAGAGCAGCATATCTCCACCAGACTCCATGTAAATAATCACTACTTTTAGCGTGTATAGAGCCGGCATATTTCCAAGTGTAAACGGGTGAATTAAGGTTTAATTTCAACCAAACCAGAGTGGGGATTGTTGGAACAGTGGAAAGATGAACCAAGACTGCTTTTGATAGTTTTATATTGCTTCTGGCGACTTTAAATGAAGTGTGTTTAACAATGATAAAATCAATACTTATTTAAATGGAGTCTGGTGTGTTTGGTGATGCTGATTTTTCAAAGTTTATGTTAAACAAAAAGGATTTTACTCCTGAACAAAAAGGTCTATCTCTGAAGGATTCCTTTCCATAATGTTGTCAGACACTTATAACTTCTAGTAGACGGAAATTGAAGGTGCAAAATTTCCCATTAACCTTAAATATCCCATTAACCTTACATTGCAGCTTGTTTCGGGAAGCGGTCTTGCTAAATACTGGACCAGTTTTAAAGATTGTTGTTCCCATCATCACTTAGACACAAGAACATCTAGACTTGAAAACAAACAGAGTCAATCATGCTTAATTTCCTTTTGAGTGTTTTATAAATTCATGCTGACAGACATGACACCCAGTAAATAATAATAATAATAATAATAATAATAATAATACATTTTATTTAACAGCGCCTTTCTAAGCAAGAATAAAAGACACAGGGAACAGAAAAGTATAAACAGTCATGGAAAAAAAAATTAAAATGACAGGAACAGTGTTATTCCCAAATAAGAAAGCTGGAACAGGTGGGTTTTGAGTCTGGTTTTGAACGGGGGAGAGAGTCGATACATATGTACTTACATCAACTGAGTCATCTGTCTCTGGGGTTTCTGGGTTCCCGCTGTCATAGCTACTCAGCTGGGCCATTTCTACAGACAGACAGACAGACACCAGGAATTCAATTCAATTGAACAACTTTATGAATCCCACAAGTGGCAATAACCATCGACTGTAAATATGAATGGACAGAGCATGTGTGACGGCAGCCATTGGTTTGGGGAGATCTGTTATGAGTCGTTGAGTTTGTGTGTTGAGGAGCCCCTCGAAAGCGAGATGGTTCATCTCGAGGGGTTTATCCTAGTGAATAAACTTGTACGAAACGTGGAGTGTGAGATGGCGTTACCCTCCAGGGGGTCCCTGGTGAGGCCCAGCTGGCTGATGATGTATCGGGGGATGTCGCTCTTGATGCCCTGGCCCTCTTTGGCATGGCCCTCTGCTGCTTCCAACAAATGGTAGAACTCCTCGGGATCAAACTCCTGCAGGGGAGGGAGAAAGGAGGGAGGGAGTGAAGGGAGAGAGGGAGGAGGGAGGGAGAAAAGGAAAAGGCCAACATTTAACCCTCATGTTGTCCTCATGTTGTCCTCATGTTGTCCTCATGTTTTCCTATATCAATGTCCTTTTTAATTCCCCAAAATAACATGATTGATTCCACACAACGCTCTTTGCCAAGTACAAATCTCTACTTTCATTAATTTTGGGGCGTCTTATTCAATTTTATAGCATTTGAAACCAAATTGAAGTGTTTTTGAAATAGTTTTGAGAGTAAAAGTTGACATATTCCAGTCTGTGATTATCATCAACATCCATTCCTTTAATTTTAGTCTCAATAATTCCTAATTTCTGCTTTTCTAACTCAAACATTAGGTATAATTTCATATAAATGAGCTTTATTGACCATAAATTCCAAAAAATAACTGTAAAACTAAAGTTAATAAGTTAGTGTTACGTAGTGTTGAACATTGAAAAAAGTGTCAAAACTGTTGAAAAAAGGGAGAAAAATGTAAAAAAAAATAAAAATAAACAAAAAAACAATAAAACACGTCAACAAAAGTGTTGATTTTCAATTTTGACTGGAAGACAACACAAGGGTTAACGTTCAGTCTTGGATTTGAGCTGAACGGTCCTGACTGCGGCCAACCTCCGAGACGACAACAACAACAACTAACAACAACTAACAACCAATAGTAAACCAGCCTTCTGATTGGACGATACACGCTGGCCTCTACCACTGCAGCGGAGTGAAGGGCGATGAGCGGATAGAAGACGTGAAACAACACGAGACAAGGACGGACGGGTTTTCTTCTCGTGTCCTCTGACAAAGACATATAGACCACTTCTGTTGCAACACACACACACACACACACACACACACACACACACACACACACACACACACACACACCCTCCCTGCCCCCGCTCTATCTGTGTGCGTCCATTTGTAAAAGCCCATCCTGTACGGTGTCCCGGCTTCAGCTGCATGTGATTAATCAAAACAACCCCCCCCCCCCCCCACCCACCCCCGCTCCTCCAATTACCCCCTCTGTCTTCTTAACTTGTTTTTTCCTCACTTGTCTTTATCTATTATCCCCTCTTCACGTTCTCCCTCCTTTTTGACCCCAGCTGTGCTACAATCTCAACCCAAACTGATGGAGGATGGACAAAGCGCCACTGCAATATAACCCCCGCTCCAACTGAGAGGTGGTAATGAGTGTGTGTTCTTTAGGCCGGTATGAAATCCCAGAGGAAGTCCATAAATGAACTGCTGTGGTTGAATCAGCCCATACCGGGTGCAGCAGGAAGCTCTATATTGTTTATTAACCATGCGTGGAGTCGAGCTGTACGATATGAAAAAGCTATTCCAGCCAATACCCGGTAACGTGTTTCAATCTAATTTACACCACAGTCCAGTAGTGTGGTTAAAATGAAAAACTGGTCTCTGTTGCCAACCAGGACGAGGCTGATTACAACACTACATTAATATGACACGTGATTAAAGCAACACGTATGTCTGACATAAGACTTATTTTCATGGTTTGTGTATGTGCCACCCGTATACGACTGCGTTTTAGGGCAACTGTGATAAAGATAAATTAATTACGAAGCCGGAAAAGGAGGTTGAGTACGCAGAGAAAAAACTCTTTTCTAAGATTAAAGTCACAAATTTAGAAAAACAGAATATTCTGAGATTTTAAAGTCCCAAATTTGCGAGAAACTTTGAAATTCTCAGCAATCCCTCTGGGGTCTGAGGGTATTTTCGGACATAGATGATGTTGTCATTCTGATATTGTTGTTAATTTGATCAAATTTAAGCCGTATTTTTGGTAACTTGACTTTTTTTTTGTATTCAACACAAGTTCAGCTACAATAATATCTCAGTAGAATGAATTTTGTGTTAATACTTAAATAAAAAGGTTGTGTGCGAGAATTTATGAAAAAACATGACTTTACCCATTGTGACAAACTGATTTGGCCACTTGTGGTGATTGTCTTAAAATAGAGGGGGCATAAATATACACCCCCCTATGTTAAAATACAGGGGGCATAAATATACACCCCCCTATGTTAAAATACAGGGGGCATAAGTATACACCCCCCTATGTTAAAATACAGGGGCATAAATATACACCCCCTATGTTAAAATACAGGGGCATAAGTATACACCCCCTATGTTAAAATACAGGGGCATAAGTATACACCCCCTATGTTAAAATACAGGGGCATAAATATACACCCCCTATGTTAAAATACAGGGGGCATAAGTATACACCCCCCTATGTTAAAATACAGGGGCATAAGTATACACCCCCTATGTTAAAATACAGGGGCATAAGTATACACCCCCTATGTTAAAATACAGGGGCATAAGTATACACCCCCTATGTTAAAATACAGGGGCATAAGTATACACCCCCTATGTTAAAATACAGGGGCATAAGTATACACCCCCTATGTTAAAATACAGGGGCATAAGTATACACCCCCTATGTTAAAATACAGGGGCATAAGTATACACCCCCTATGTTAAAATACAGGGGCATAAGTATACACCCCCTATGTTAAAATACAGGGGCATAAGTATACACCCCTATGTTAAAATACAGGGGCATAAGTATACACCCCCTATGTTAAAATACAGGGGCATAAGTATACACCCCCTATGTTAAAATACAGGGGCATAAGTATACACCCCTATGTTAAAATACAGGGGCATAAGTATACACCCCTATGTTAAAATACAGGGGCATAAGTATACACCCCTATGTTAAAATACAGGGGCATAAGTATACACCCCCTATGTTAAAATACAGGGGCATAAGTATACACCCCTATGTTAAAATACAGGGGCATAAGTATACACCCCCTATGTTAAAATACAGGGGCATAAGTATACACCCCTATGTTAAAATACAGGGGCATAAGTATACACCCCCTATGTTAAAATACAGGGGCATAAGTATACACCCCTATGTTAAAATACAGGGGGCATAAGTATACACCCCCTATGTTAAAATACAGGGGCATAAGTATACACCCCCTATGTTAAAATACAGGGGCATAAGTATACACCCCTATGTTAAAATACAGGGGCATAAGTATACACCCCCTATGTTAAAATACAGGGGCATAAGTATACACCCCTATGTTAAAATACAGGGGCATAAGTATACACCCCTATGTTAAAATACAGGGGCATAAGTATACACCCCTATGTTAAAATACAGGGGCATAAGTATACACCCCCTATGTTAAAATACAGGGGCATAAGTATACACCCCCTATGTTAAAATACAGGGGCATAAGTATACACCCCTATGTTAAAATACAGGGGCATAAGTATACACCCCTATGTTAAAATACAGGGGCATAAGTATACACCCCCTATGTTAAAATACAGGGGCATAAGTATACACCCCCTATGTTAAAATACAGGGGCATAAGTATACACCCCTATGTTAAAATACAGAGGCATAAGTATACACCCCCTATGTTAAAATACAGGGGCATAAGTATACACCCCTATGTTAAAATACAGGGGCATAAGTATACACCCCCTATGTTAAAATACAGGGGCATAAGTATACACCCCCTATGTTAAAATACAGGGGCATAAGTATACACCCCCCTATGTTAAAATACAGGAGGCATAAGTATACACCCCCTATGTTAAAATACAGGGGGCATAAGTATACACCCCCCTATGTTAAAATACAGGGGCATAAGTATACACCCCTATGTTAAAATACAGGGGCATAAGTATACACCCCTATGTTAAAATACAGGGGCATAAGTATACACCCCCTATGTTAAAATACAGGGGCATAAGTATACACCCCCTATGTTAAAATACAGGGGCATAAGTATACACCCCCCTATGTTAAAATACAGGGGCATAAGTATACACCCCCCTATGTTAAAATACAGGGGGCATAAGTATACACCCCCCTATGTTAAAATACAGGGGCATAAGTATACACCCCCCTATGTTAAATTCCCATAGAGGCAGATTTTTATCATTAAAGACCAGTTATTTCATGGATCAGGATACTATGCATCCTGATGAAGTTCCCTTGGCCTTTGGAATTAAACTACCCCCCCCCCCCCATCATCACATACCCTTCACCATACATAGAGATTGCCATGGGGAACTTTCCATAAGATCATCTCTCAATGCAAATGAAACCAACTATTAGACTAACTGATATAACACCATGCCATGCGTGTGTAATCTTATTCTAGCCACCGTACGTGTTCAGACAAGCCGAGCAGCAGCAGCAGCAGCGCGTCACACACGTTTCGGGTGTCCAAAGACAAAGAAAACGCCACGCAATAGAAACGCCACGCTCACGCCACGCAGGCAGTGTGCAGGATGCCTTAGGTATGTAACAAGCACAAACACTTTCATCTGCTCCACTGTTTTTCACAACTCATTTGCAATCCAAAAAAATAACTCACAAATTTACAAAAGGACAAAAATCTGCAAAAAATGTGTTTTTTGTGAATTCACTTTGCAATGCTGGATTAACCAATCACATCACAGGCGTCGCTGCTTGCTGCGTATTACGCCCGCAGTGGATGACTGCACCAAATAATACTTGGCTAACTCCACACTTCCAGATTAGCTGTGTTGATGAACAATATGACCACAATCAGCCAGTCAGTCGCTGTTTCTCTCACCAGACACTCCAGCAGGCGCGCCGGCCGGGCGATGATGATCATCAGCTTCCTGACGAGTTGCGTGACGAAGGTAACCTCCACACTCTCTGAGCGGTCGTGGGCCTGGACACACAAAGACAACAGGTTAGCTTAGCATGAGAAAAACATGTCACCTTCAATTACAACAAGAGAGATTTTCACTCAACATGAACGTCCTAAATGAGGTCCTGTCCCTCGCAATACTACGTATTATTTTTGAATCATACTTCGGATACTTCATCATCGTGATGAGATCTTCCTGGATCGTGAAGGCTGTGCAGCGAATGTCCCCCCCACATCGTGTTTGTCCTTCTCAAATAAAGCGGGACAGTTTGAGGACACACGGACAGAGACACGTGGGAGGTAATCTAAATCAGAATGACCTCCGCCTCGCTCCCTGATATCCAGCGTGAAATGTCTGGCAGTGTGGAGACAGAGTAATTTACCCAGCAATCCACTGTAACTGACTGGAAACGCATCTGGAGCAAACACTGATCCCCGGGAAGAAATGGGGTGGAAGTGAAGTGTGTGTTAATGTGTGTGTGTGTGTGTGTGTGTGTGTGTGTGTGTGTAAAGTGGAAGCTGTAACAATTACAAACCACCCACTGTAAAATATATTTCATTCTCAGGGGGGTAATGTGTGTGTGTTCATGCGTGCGTGTGTGTGAATGCAGCAAGAAAGTATGTATGTATGTATGTATGTATGTATGTATGTATGTATGTATAATGTATGTACTGTATGTATGTATGTATGTATAATGTATGTATAATGTATGTACTGTATGTATGTATGTATGTATGTATAATGTATGTACTGTATGTGTGTATGTATGTATGTATGTATGTATGTATGTATGTATAATGTATGTATAATGTATGTACTGTATGTATGAATAATGTATGTATGTATGTATGTATGTATGTATAATGTATGTACTGTATGTGTGTATGTATGTATGTATGTATAATGTATGTATGTATGTATGTATGTATGTATGTATGTATAATGTATGTACTGTATGTATGTATGTATGTATAATGTATGTATAATGTATGTACTGTATGTGTGTATGTATGTATGTATGTATAATGTATGTATGTATGTATGTATGTATGTATGTATAATGTATGTATAATGTATGTATGTATGTATGTATAATGTATGTATAATGTATGTACTGTATGTATGTATGTATAATGTATGTATAATGTATGTACTGTATGTGTGTATGTATGTATGTATGTATAATGTATGTACTGTATGTGTGTATGTATGTATGTATGTATGTATAATGTATGTACTGTATGTACTGTATGTGTCAGACAGGCTAACAGAGTGGAGGTTGATTAACAAAGCATTGGCAGCTCGTTGCTGTTTGTTTAACAGAGCCGTCTGCCGGAGGCTCGGGGGCCCTGACCCCCTCCTGAATAATTTAGAACTGTAATGGAACCTGGAGGGTGTGTGTGTGTGTGTGTGTGTGTGTGTGTGTGTGTGTGTGTCTATATACTGCATGTGCAACCTAAATATGTATTAGGGTGTGTATATGTAAGCGTGAAGGAGACTGAATGTGTGTGTGTGTGCTAGAGGTGACTGTACAGGCCAGTGATCATTGAGTAATGGACAGAAGGGGACTTCTCCCACTGTGCAGCGGCTAATAAGCCAGTCAGAGTGTGTGTGTGTGTGTGTGTGTGTGTGTGTGTGTGTGTGTGTGTGTGTGTGTGTGAGTGTGTGTGTGTGTAAGACAGACTGACTATATTTACTCTGCATGTGTAATGTGGATGGGCTTCCCTGGTGGGTACACAGTGCAGAAGATGTGCTTTAACAGCTTGTATGCGTGCCTTACCTGTATATACATGATGTTTAATAATGATATGATGATCTGTGGATTTTAGTTGGTCACAAACATATTCTGTCGGCGTACGTGGAAAATACTAAAATTCAATGTGTATACATGAAATATTGTTGGGAAAAAGCTTCCCTTGCACAATATAGAGAAAAGGAAGTCTGTAAATGAAGCAAAAACTCCAACAGCTAACTTTAAATGCAAGTAACT
This sequence comes from Percina caprodes, assembly GCA_013375575.1. NCBI lineage: Eukaryota > Metazoa > Chordata > Actinopteri > Perciformes > Percidae > Percina > Percina caprodes. The sequence goes on from JABXJD010000166.1 coordinate 216,206, forward strand.
TAATTTCAGATTCAATATAGTTCAGTTTAATTTATTATTGCTTCTGGCTTTTTGGGGCAACATGTTCATATGTTTGAGTCATATTTTCTCTGAGATACTTTTAGAGACACTTTAAATAAAAGCAGTTTCAAAAGGTTTTTACTCCTGGTTGAATACGTGCCAAATTCCAGCAGATCAAGCATCACGTGGCAGCTGCCTCCCTTAGAAACGAATGGGACGGAGGTGACGTCACCGTTTGTGGCGCCCCATCACTTTCTCCAAACAGGTGATGTGTCCACCTGGCTCCAGCTGAGAGCCAATTAAAGCCAGATGTGAGCAGCTGTACGGGAAGCCCCGACGAACACGCTCCAGGTTCAGCGTGAGCGATCGCCAGCGCTGAGTTAGCACTCTGCCCTTTTCCCCTCTGGCCTCGGGTGACCTGCGGGGGTCTAACTGGGTCTTCCCAGGGGTTCCAGCAGAGCATGGCCTGGATGCAGGTTGCCATGGTGACGGCCAGGCAGGTCTCTAAGAGCCCCCGTGACGAGGATGGATGAGGGAGGAAAAGAGAGGAGTAAAAAAAGAAAGAGAGAGCGAGGAGGAGGGCGAAGGAGATAAGGGTAAAGGTGGAGGAGAGATAAAAGATGAAAGGACAGAAGGAGGCGAGGTGAGTCGGCCTCCTGCGAGCTCTGTAATGGGGTCACGACACGAAGAGGGAAGGAACGGATGGATGAATAAAGGAATGGATACACAAGGAGGACAAAGGACAACTCAAAGATATTCAGCTCACTGTCACAGAGGACAGAAGAGACTAGAAGATATTCACATTTTAGAAAATGTTGACCGGTTTTCTCTCATAAAAAATGACTCAAACTGACTAATTGATCATCAGAATAGTTGTCGATCAACTACAGTAGTACAGTTAAAGGGCCAGTTCACCCAAATCACTGATGCTGTTTCTAGAAAGACAAGTAGATTCCTGTCAAGGGTCCATAAAAGAAATGTAGTTCACGTCCACTGGATTTGGGAGGCAGACTGATATTTTAAAACCTGGGGAAATGAAGCCAGGATTGGCTGCACGGGAAGATATTTACTGTAAGATTATTTGCATTAATCGAGGCATCATACCCAAAATGTTCCCTTAAAATCAATGCGACTTATTTTCTATAAATGGCTGTTCAATTGAGGTTTCAGAAAGCTCAGCACATCACATATATCAGCGTCAGGATTCAGTACAAAGTTACATAAACTCTAATAAATGATATATATCCCGTGTTTTCCAGGGGTTTGTCAAAGACTAAGCTGCACATATTTTGCAGAGGGGTTAACTCAGTACATTTGATTTTCTTAAATAGAAATATTTATATCCTTTTAGCGCACTACTACCATCAAATCTTTCCTTTTAGAGCACTACTACCATCAAATCTTTCCTTTTAGAGCACTACTACCATCAAATCGTTCCTTTTAGAGCACTACTACCATCAAATCGTTCCTTTTAGAGCACTACTACCATCAAATCTTTCCTTTTAGAGCACTACTACCATCAAATCTTTCCTTTTAGAGCACTACTACCATCAAATCTTTCCTTTTAGAGCACTACTACCATCAAATCTTTCCTTTTAGAGCACTACTACCATCAAATCTTTCCTTTTAGAGCACTACTACCATCAAATCTTTGTCTCAAAAGCTAGAGCGGATAGTAAATACATAACTCTCAGACAGCTTAAGAGCTCAAACTACAATCATTAGAGCTGAGTATAGCTAAGAATCTGCAATAAATGAATCAATCGCATGATAAATAAAAATTTGCTCGATAATTTTTTAATTATTCTTCCCAGCTGCAAATAATTTCCACTTAAAAATTATCAAGCTCATTTTTATTTATCACTATTATTTTCTATTTATTCCTTGTTTGTTTTTTATTCCAGAGCATTTTTTGTTAACAGAGACAGAGTCCATTTTATTTATTGTTTCTGGTTGTTTTGTTCATTTATTGTGGATATTTAAAATGTCTTCCACTTCCAGGGTTAAATATTCTTTAGTATTAAAAGTGTATTGATCTTTGAGAAGGTGTCCCTGCATTTTTATGCCATTATCATTAAATTAGATGAAAATGGTCTCAGAACGACAATTTAATTTTCATTTATCGCAATAATTTCTGAGATAATTTATCGTCCAGCAAAATCTGTTACGGTGACAGGCGTAGTCATTTAGCTAGTTTTGATGCTCACGTAGGTGCTGCACCTAAGCCTCATAAAATTATATTATCATATATTATAATCCTGGGAGGGAAAGCCCGGATATCCATATTTTACGGTCCAGCATGAAGCCAAAAGTGACTAAAAGGTCAGATATCGCGAGTGGAAAGTGAGCAAAGGATTTGTTTGAGATTTGGGTGAAATGACCCTTTAACCTGATCACCTCCAGCATTTAAGACCACGTTTAGACCACTGTCCAGATCCAGAACTAAAACATGTGGGTGTCCAACAGTCCTCAAAGTTGTCTCTCAGCCAAGCAGTGAAGGCACCATTCATCAGTCCTAAATGTCCCAACGAGGAAACATCTAAAAGGCACTAAATGAACCATAAATATGTATACCACACATGTACAAGTACAAGTACAAGTTTTAAGTATATTCTACTACTATATTCTATACTCACTTCACGCATTCATTATTAACTGATCCAAAATAATTCATCAGAATGCAACACATCCCAGTGTCATACCACCAGTAAAAATTACTTCATGACTCATTTGAAAGTCTGAATTATTAACAAGCTGCAGATGAAAACACCCACAGCAGTTGATTGATTACAAGAAGATTTAATATTTAATGTGTTTGTCATTGACTGCTGGAACCCACTCGATTATCTTTTTGGATTATATTCAAAAGCACGTCACACGTCTTTCAAAACAAGCAAGAAAAAGCTGTTTTTGCAATTATAATTAAACAACATAACCAAGGATTTTTTGCATATATCATTGCTATGTTGCCTGCGTGGGACAGGAAGTTACAAGCCACTAAAAACAAAGAAAGGTGACCAATCCGCTCCAGAGGAATCGGATAAAACCCACCTAAAGCAGAACCAAAGCGGAGCTGAATGTGATTTCAAAGTTATATTGAGTTGATAGACTCTCGCTATTTATTTAACAGCGTTAAAGATGCCGGAGTGAAACTACAGAGACGCTACGAAGACTCGTCGTCTTTGTCATCATCACCGTAAAAACGCTTGACCCGATCGAACCGAGATTGACTCAACTGTAAAGTCTGCCTCTTCCTTCTCCTCCTCCTCCTCCTCCCAGCTGTGAGCGAACACCTTCCACTTGCTCCTCCTCAGCACATCCTCCAGCACCTCCTCCTCCTCCAGCCTCCTCTGCCACGAGACGCCAGACATGCTTCCGCCAAAAAACCAAAACCACAAAACCAGGAATTATTTCCATAAAAAGATGCAGATGGGGAGGCTGTTTTCACACCTCTGTCCACCTGCTCACGTCCTCCAGCCTCTACTACTACGCCGCTTTGTAGGTCTGCTCCACCTGCTGCCACACTTGGCCAACCGCCAAACCCCCACTCCCCCCCAAAAAAACAGCCTAACACCGCTTAAGTGATGAAGTCATCATTTAGCCCGCATTGCAGCTTCGGCGTCTTCTCCAGATGTGTTCCAAGTCCAGTTCCTCGCACCCTCCAGAAGCATTCGAACAGGCTGCATGCAAGTACAGTACATCCACCTCCCTCCCCGTGAGGCTGCCGGCCAATCAGGAGCAGAGGAGTCCCCTTCAATCCCCCCCATCCCAACACGGCTGCACCTCCTTCACCCC
>JABXJD010000166.1:227500-367500 GCA_013375575.1 Percina caprodes
AGCAGCATTAGCAGCATTAGTAGTGTTAGCAGCATTAGCAACGTTAGCAGCAGTAGCTAGCAGCATTAGCATGCTAGCAGCTAGTAGCCATGTTATTAGTAGCATTAGCAGCATTAGTAGTGTTAGCAGCGTTAGTAGCGTTAGTAGCGTTAGCAGCATTAGTAGCGTTAGCAGCATTAGTAGTGTTAGCAGCGTTAGCAGCGTTAGTAGCATTAGCAGCATTAGTAGCGTTAGCAGCATTAGTAGTGTTAGCAGCGTTAGCAGCGTTAGCAGCGTTAGCAGCATTAGTAGCGTTAGCAGCGTTAGCAGCATTAGTAGTGTTAGCAGTGTTAGCAGCGTAGTAGCGTTAGTTGTTATCAGTAGCGTTAGCAGCATTAGCAGTGTTAGCAAAGTTAGCAGCATTAGCAGCTGCCAGCAGCATTAGTAGTGTTAGCAGCGCAGTTGCTTACTAGTAGCGTAGCAGCATTAGTAGTGTTAGCAGCGTTAGCAGCATTAGCAGCGTTAGCAGCATTAGTAGTGTTAGCAGCGTTAGCAGCATTAGTAGCGTTAGCAGCATTAGTAGTGTTAGCAGCGTTAGCAGCATTAGTAGCGTTAGCAGCATTAGTAGTGTTAGCAGCGTTAGCAGCATTAGTAGCGTTAGCAGCATTAGTAGTGTTAGCAGCGTTAGCAGCATTAGTAGCGTTAGCAGCATTAGTAGCATTAGTAGCGTTAGCAGCATTAGTAGTGTTAGCAGCGTTAGCAGCTCCTGTGAGTTCATCAGCGAAAACGTGAAAGACAGAGCAGTACGTCCTGTATGTCCCTCACCGGCTAACGTATTTCAAGATGGCGCATGAATTTGGAGAGTCTGCCCCGGTTCATGCGAAGGTAAACGTAACATTTCAAGCCAAAAGGAATACTTAGAAATGATGGTGGTGGTAAATATTCATGGAAAGGGACGGAGATTGTGAACGGGCAACACCGATTTGGATAATGGACTAAGCACACAATGGGCCTTTAAAGGTCAGTTATAAAGTTGCTTACTTATGACTCTTTACACACACACACACACACACACACACACACACACACACACACACACACACACACACACACACACACACACACACACACACACACACGCTATTGTTGCATGTAAATCACTCAGTTTTAGTCTGCTCAACTTTGAAACTCTTCCTTCATGTTCGTGTTTCTTAAAATAAAAATAAAAAAGGAAAATCCATCAGGATCCCGGACAGCCGGCTCTGCCGCGGGTCTCGTGATTAAAGGTTAGCCTTGACAGAGATGGATCCAGTGCCAGAGGCTGTTATGTACGTTTTAATTTTCAGAGAACGTCTTTGTCTCTCTCCGTGTTATTCTCGTGGCTTTGAGCAGCCTGAGCCTTTTTATCCTAATAACGCTCCTGTTCAGAGCGTGCTGCAGCGGAGGTCAAGAGAATCCCGGGATGAATAACACAAGGAAGCCAGACAAAGGCTAATTTAAACATGGCTGTAATTCTACTGTAATGGGAATAAAATGGCCTGGCGGCAATCCCTGCGAAGAATGTCTTTGTCATTACTTTGAGGAAGGACCTTGGAAACGAGGATCCGGGACGACGTTGTGAGGGAGTACGCAACAAGTTCTAAAATCGTGAGAAAGAAAGGAAATATTGATGAAACAGAATATAAGATTACATTTAAACCTGAGGGTGTTTCATGAAATGATAATTAAAACATTGGAAAGGCTTCCCGAGCTAAGTGGTGATGTCACGTGCGACAAAAGGCACTCAAAATGCAAACGAGCTCATTGGTAGAGAGGGTAATTGAAGTAAATCAGACGAGACAGCGAATCAGATGGTGGTGGTGGGGCGGGTGGGGGGGGGCTGTGTGTGTGTGTGTGTGTGTGTGAGGGAGAGAGAAAATAACATTGATGCTTCACTACTGAGGCGGGCGACTTGGGAAATGAGAGGCCTAATTGACCGTGACACAGAACCGGGAGGATGAGAAGTTGGTGTGTGATACGGTTCATGATTCCACTGAAAAGACTGAAGACATTTCTTTTTGATGTTGCCTTTCTTTAAAGGTCCCGTGGCATGAACATGTCCCCCCCCCCCAGCCTGCCTATGGCCCCCCCAGTAGCTAGAAATGGTGATAGGTGTAAACCGAGCCCTGGGTATCCTACTCTGCCTTTGAGAAAATGAAAGCTCAGATGGGCCGATCTGGAATCTTGCCCCTTATGAGGTCATAAAGGGCAAGATTCCAGATCTTATCTCCCCTTTCTGTGCTCTGCCCGCCCAGAGAATTTGCCCCACCCATAGTTTTGTATTATTACATGAGTACTGGTATGTATGATGGAATAGAGCAGGTGATATTGTAGTTTTGTATTATTACATGTATGATGGAATAGAGCAGGTGATATTGTAGTTTTGTATTATTACATGTATGATGGAATAGAGCAGGTGATATTGTAGTTTTGTATTATTACATGTATGATGGAATAGAGCAGGTGATATTGTAGTTTTGCAATATTACATGTATGATGGAATAGAGCAGGTGATTTTCCAGACAGAAAGTCAATGGGGTGCAGCAACTGCAGCCTGTAGCGGCTGCACATGAATGATGGATGGAGGTGGTCTGCTTGTTCCCAATGTATGGAGGACCGGACGGTGGACAGAGCGGATAGATATACTTCAGAAACTAAACATGAATGTGCTAAGAAGGGAAGAATAAAAGATAAGACGGAGAACAGAGAAACTGTTAAATGATGATTAAAAAAAAAGGGTGGCTGCCATCACTCATGGCCGACTCGTAAAATTTGCATATAATTGTGCTCTGCAGCTCATTTTCATTTGTTCACTCTCCCTCATACACAGACACACTTGTTCCCCCCCCTGGGTCCAATCATCATCATCCTCCTCTTCTTCTTTCCACTCAGTCATACACTTCATCTCTCTCTCTCTCTACTCCTTATTGCCTCTCATTCCCCACATCCTGCTACACTTTCCTTACCCTAGTATCTTCATTTGGGCATTTTATCAACTTGGAACTGGATCTAAAAGTGAACTGGCTCATAGAAGCCGGCCCCCTAATCCTCAGCCGACCCCTTCTGTTGGTTATTTATCTGCACTTGCAGACAGTCTGCAGACGGCTCGCTAAGAGCTTTTTAATGACACCCACTACTGGCGAAGTAAAATGATGTCAGGCTCCTCCACCCTGGCACATGAGGGGGTGACTGCTGGCACAAAGTCACCTCCATATATATGTTAACTTGTTGACAGTCTCCATCTCTGTAACATTCATGGGCCGGTTACCAGTTTCAAGGTCTACCGCGGTTCATTGGTGATATTAGACACTTTTTAGGGGGGCTTATTTTATTGTTTTTAAATAATTTGAGTTTAGTTTGCGAACTTGTCTGTTGGTGCCAAACAATTACAGGTTAAAAGGGCTTGAAAACAGGTTTCATATCCTGTGTGTCTGCAACCTAGTGTTGGCCAATCAGAGGAGGTTGTGCCAGACTCCCGCCTTTGGCTGAGTCTCTATCTGATCCGTCAGAGGGAGAGCAGGAGACGGATGTGAAGTTTAACGCTGGTAGTCCCCAGAGAAGAAGTCGGTCATTTCATGGCGCAGATTAGAACCCAAATTAAAACGTAAGCCACTAACATTGCTGGCTGTGTCAAATTGGTCGTTATTATGGTGACTTATGAAGTGTCAGGCTTCCACCATAGTGTCAAAAAATGTTAGCCGACATTGTTCAGTAGCTAGTAAAATGACTGATTTAGCAGTCATATTCTCATCAGGGGCTGACCCCCCTAAAGGTCTGATCCTAGAATTGCCCCTGCGGCGGTTTTAAAAAGTCACGGTTTTAATACCACCAACAATTTTCCGTCATAGAGTTTCTGCGTTATGAGCTGTTTTTTTATGAGTCTTCAAGTACGGAAAGTATAGTTTAGAAATCCGTCTCCCTGCCAGTGTGTTTAAAAATAATAATAATAATAATAATAATAATAATAATAATAATAATATTCTGTTTATTGATCCCCAGTGTGGAAATTACAATTTACACCCTTTTTGTTAGTAATCACTACACACAGGCCTTAAATACACACACACACACACACACACACACACACACACACACACACACACACTCACGACCTAATCATGCACAAATGGAGAGATGTCAGAGTGTGTGTGTGTGTGTGTGTGGGGGGGCTGCCAGTGCTGGACACGTGCCGTGAGCGGTTGAGGGGTACGGGGCCTTGCTCAAGAGCACCTGGCAGAGCCCAGGAGGTGAAGGGGCATCTCTCCAGCTACCAGTCCACACTCCTTCCTTCAGTCCGTACGGGGACTTGAACCGGCGACCCTCCGGTTCCCAAACCAAACTCCCTACGCACTGAGCCTCCGCCAACCCAGACATTTCAAAATAATACATGTTAAAGCTGTAATTGCAACACAGTGAAAGCGTGATATTTTTGCTTATGGTCATCATGTCATCAGAATCTCATGCGGGGCCAAGCCAACTCTGTTAATGCAGAATTTTTGCTTTTAATCAGCTTTTGTAACATTTCCAATAAAAACATTTAAGAATATTGCATTCTCTATGTTTTTACTCTTTCTGTATGAAAAATCCTCTTTTCTACATGATTTTATTTCAGAGAAAGAGAATTTATATGAGAACACAGGGTGAGGCTAGACTATATTCTCTACACACACACACACACACACACCCCCACACACACACCCTGACATCTGTCCGCATAGTCAGTAAGACTCTAATCTGATGAACACCATGCAACTCGGTCGGTCTTCTTTCATCTCAGCGGATGAAATTATTCCATATCTGCCGGTAGAGAAGCAGAGATAAAGCTGCTGAGACAAGAGATGGAGGTGAGACAGTGTGGGTGAAGAGAGAGGTGGATGCTTGGACAGGTGAGTGCCACTGATATGTACATATATATATATAGAGAGTGAGGAGCTTCTACTCGCTCCTACCTGCCACGGACACGTCTGCAGGACCAGTCTGACCTTTCTGGAGACTGGCACACAGACTCAACCCAGACTAACGTTGGTAGTTGGTCAAGTTTCACATTCAGGCCGGGATATTACAATCAAATACAACTCTTCCACCTGTCTTAAGATAATCATGTTTAATTCTGTTTGGCCCATTGGTCAGAGATATTATTCTGACTTTATGTGTATTTGCAGTGGTGTTGAAGTGGATTGCATTGTTATTATCTAGGCAAGGCAGCTTTATCTGTAGAGCACATCTCAGCAACAGGGCAATTCAAAGTGCTTTACATAAAAAGATTAAATTAATAAAAGGTACAGTGCAGTACAAAGAATTTAACATAAAAACTAAAAACAGTCAAAATATCTATTCTCTCTAATGTTCTGCTCACCTCATTTACAAACATGAGTGAAATACAAAAACTTACTATATTATAACTAGAAATTATTGGAGTGCAAATCAAACTAAATTGACTTTTATTTGTAGATGCAGAACTTTTTTGTTGTTTGGATGAATCAATACAATATATTAATGATTGATATATTGTATTTGGGGGGGAGGGGGGAGAAGTTATGTTACAGCCTGTAATGTGAGTGGAAACTTGTGCCAGCGCTCCTACCTGAGGCTGGGAGGAGCGGTCTCATGGCGGGGGAGCGGCGTCCCTCCTCGTCTGTGATGCTCTCGGAGCTGAAGTGCTTGGTGAGGAAGTGCAGCTCGTCCGGGGTGGGCTGGAAGGGCAGCTGGTGCAGCTTCTCCTGAGATGAACAGGAGGACTGTGAGAGGAGGAGCACAGAGGGAGCACAGATTACAACCAGCGCTGGAGCTACTGCGGGGTCAGGCCAGAGCTAACGGCTAACGGCTAATGCTAGGGCTAGTCCAGGCTGGGGGAGTTAGGGACAGGGGAGGACGGGGGAGTACACATCTTAAAATAGAACATGTATGTGCAGGTGTATGTGTGTATGGTATGCACATGTCTATGTATTAGTATATGTATATGTATGTACTGTATGTGTATATTACCAGCTGGTAGATTTGACAGTAGGGATTGAGTGGCTGGTCAAATTTGAACATACACTAGCCAAAAAAACTTAATTATGAACCGTGTGTCATCTGGAATTTCTTGTGAAATGCAATAAAAAGAAGAAGAAACGATGCAGCTCTTGTCTTTTTCCTCGCTGTCGTGATCTCTTTGAGTGACTGGAGACTAAAATCTAATCACTGAGCCACAGAGTGAGAGAAATATGATAACTTTGCCTCCAGACGTGTCCCTTGCTGCAGTGATGAGATGATGGAAGTCAGCGAGACTCTCATCTTTGCTCATTTTATTTGGAAAAAGACAATATTTTGTGTAAGCTGTTTACATTTCATTAATATTCCCATTTACATCCAATAGCTGAATATTAGTGTGCATGTAGATGTACTTTGTGGGCCACAGCTAAACATCTGGATCAAAGCTGGGTCATGGTTTTATTAGACATCTACGACACATATAGCCATTAGTCTAGGGCAATGTTTCCCAAACTTGGGGTCGGGACGCAAAATGGGTCGCAGACCTGTTTTATTGGGTCGCCAATTGGCAGAGTAAAATGAGAATCTGGCTTTTCGACTCTAGCGTACCTGAAGAACAAATACAGGAACAGACTAAATGCTCAGCATGACCTCAGAATGACCTCAGCATGACCTCAGAATGACCTCAGAATGACCTCAGCATGACCTCAGAATGACCTCAGCATGACCTCAGAATGACCTCAGAATGACCCCAGAATGACCTCAGCATGACCTCAGAATGACCTCAGAATGACCTCAGAAGGGCACTTTCAAAAACCGAACCTAGAGTAGATCAGCTGGTTGAGATCTTCAACCAGCCATATACATCTCATTAAATTCAAGTTAGCATTATTAAAACCATGTTGGTGTGGGTCCTGAGGGACGATGGGAGGGGACGGAGACACAGAAAGGACAATAGAGACCTTTTCTGTTTTTGATTACTTTTATAATGGAATAAATATACTTCATATACATTAAATTCATGGTTTGTTCCGTCTTTTGTCCACAGTTTAAAAATGTAGATGTTACAATGATTCATGGTGTATTTTTGTAAATTTGGGTCCCGGGGAGACACCAAGTTTCTCTTTTGGGTCTTGAGCTGAAAAGGATTGGGAGCCACTGGTCTAGGGTGACCAAATGTCCTCTTTTGCCCGGGCATGTCCACTTTTTACGTAATGTCTGGGGCATCCTGGGGTGTGGGGGGGTTTATAAAATCCTGAAAATGTCAGATTTTCACTGTTTTTCAACGGACCATTAGCATTAAGCGTGTACTTAAATTGACTGGCGCTTTGCACACAATACTACGGTACTTTGTTGCGTGACGTAATTCCGAGAAGCTGCCTTATATATATTATATTTTATTATATATTATGCTAGCACATTTGTTTCAGTGACTATTAAAAGGTGCTGGCTGGAGATCTCAAAGCTCACATGGATGCCGAAAAACCTTAATATCTTATTACACTGAAAAGGTTTTAAGAGATATTTAGTTGAAGCTGGATTTTAAAGCTGACACAGAATAGGTCATATACATTATTTCATATTTATGTATTTATTTGAAAAGACAGGTATTCTTTTGTTTCAGGTTGTTTTTAGTATTTTATCTTATTACATAAGTTATTTTTATACCATTGAGGCATAATAAAGCATGTTCTTTAACCTCTGAGAAGCCTGTCGAAGCCGGCCGAGTGTGCTTTTATTTTGGAAATCACAATACGGTCACCATGGTTTAGTCCAACAGCATTTAGACTTTAAGGAGTATATTTCATTTTGTTTAACCTACATTTGATGGAGGTCTTTTGCCCTGCAAATGATCAAACAAATCATTACAGGGCACTGAGAGAAGTCCTTCTCATCTAACAAGTCATTTATTTTCCCCTCTGTGCAAACAGGGAGCTAGCAGGCATGCTAGCAGTCTGGGTCTACGTGCTAATGCTAACTCTAAGGCTCTCTGCTTTTGAAGCATGCTGAGCCTCATTCTGCAGGCGGCGGGCGCAGAGAAGCTGCACGCCGGGGTATTAAGAAGGAGGGAGATGAAGCAACAGCAGAAGGTAAAGGAGAAGGATTAGACCAGAGGGAATGGAGGAAGGAAAAAGAGGAGAAACAGAGCGGGAGGCAGAAGTACACTTGAGGGCATCGGGAAACGAGGTACTGGATCACAGCTGAGGGAGGGTCTGTTGCTGGCTTGTTGCTTTGCAGTGAGGTCAGAGGCAGAACGCGTTATTATAGTAAACTACAACAAAAATAACCAGCGGGAAATATTTTTAGAAAACTCAAATTATATTAAAAACACTAAAATGAAACTATATTGCCGGGTTAAAAAAATTACAAAAATAGAATTAAAATGAATGTGAATCATTTTAGTTTGTTTTTTTTACAGAAAGACTTGACCCTAACACTCCAGGAGATGGCGCTCTGCCACAATAACTGCACATCAAACACTTATTAGCTAAGGCTGAACATTACACATCATGGCCGTTCCAACAGTTCTCCACCCATGTATTTATATATGTAGATACATTCATATACACACACACACACACACACACACACACACACACACACACACACACACACACACACACACACACACACACACACACACACATATACACACACACACACACACACATTCATATACACACACATACACATACACACACACACACACACACATACATATACACACACACACACACACACATTCATATACACATACATATACACACACATATATACATATACACACACACACACACACACACACACATACATATACACACACATACATACATACACACACACACACACACACACACACATACATATACACACACATACATACATATACACACACACACACACACACACATATACACACGCACACACACACACATATCACACACACACACACACACACACACACACACACACACATACATACATACATACATACATACATACAGTGGCTTGCATAAGTATACACCCCCCTATGTTAAAATACAGGGGCATAAGTATACACCCCCCTATGTTAAAATACAGGGGCATAAGTATACACCCCCCTATGTTAAAATACAGGGGCATAAGTATACACCCCCCTATGTTAAAATACAGGGGGCATAAGTATACACCCCCTATGTTAAAATACAGGGGCATAAGTATACACCCCCTATGTTAAAATACAGGGGTATAAGTATACACCCCCTATGTTAAAATACAGGGCATAAGTATACACCCCTATGTTAAAATACAGGGCATAAGTATACACCCCTATGTTAAAATACAGGGGCATAAGTATACACCCCCTATGTTATAGTAAAAATGTGCCTGCATCTATAGGGGTGTGTATATTTTTTATATTTATTTATTGATTTACAACACATTATTCATTCATAAAGAAAAATGGTGTCCTTAAAGGTTGGATTTTTCCTAATTTTTTTAATTAAGGCATTAAGATCAATTTCCAAAAGATGATTTTTTTATTCCTCTTGTTCTTCAGCCTGGGTTCATAAACTTAAGCAAGCCACTGACTGTATGTATACAGCTCCATACCTCTGAGACATAACACCTGGACTTAAAACTCAAACTAGCAAACTCACTAGGACACGTCACTACAACTGAAATGAAGTCAAAACTGAAATAAAATAAAAAGTAAATAACCTCAGACACGTAGAGGGAAGTAGAGATATTTACCGAGACAGTGGAGCTGGGCGTGTTGGTGCCATAGCCAGAGGAGGGCAACGAGGCCAGAGACCAGCGTCTGCCATCCGTCCTGAAGGGGGACACGGACAATAAGATTAGATTAGATTATTAGATTAGATTATACTTTATTTATCCCGCAACGGGGAAATTTCCTTATTACAGCAGCAGCATTTTCTTCTATACAGCAAAAAACACACAAACAAGTAAACACACAAGAAATACAGGCAAACAATAGACAATAATTATAAGGTAGACAGAAAGTAAGCAGAATGGCGTCAAATAAAGGTACTTTAAAGTATATTTTAAAGTGCGGCCATGATACAAGAAACAAAATAAAGACATGAAGACGTATTTTTTCTCAAATAAATTAATTAAACACATATTTCCGAATCCAAATCCGATCAGAATCGGGTTAATTGCCAAGGAAACGACCCTTACAGGGAATTAGCCTCGTTACATAACATAAAATAATGAATGTAAAATACACGACAACCAATCAAGCCGACAATTATGTACAATATAATGGTTTTACAACAAGAAACGAAGGATGAAAGGTTTAGTGCAGGGTGTGCCATATAAAGGAGATCAAATACAGCAAAAATAGTGTATGTAATGTGTGTAATAGCAAAAGTGTTTCAGCTGAAGGAGAGAAAATGCGAACACACGGATAGCATGGAGTCAAAAGCCATGAGGAGGATCCGCTGAGACACCACCAGGGTGACGGAGTCCACTCGGACCCAGGGCTGCACAATTAATCCCAATTTTATCAGCGATATGCAGGCTGAGCTCATGAAATGGCGTATGTGTGACACGCCAATTCATATATGCCATCATATGTATGTATGTGTATATCAACGCTGTTTGGCCTCCATTGACTTACATTACCTTACGTGTGAATTTACACTGCAGCGAGGGCGAAAATCCACATAAAAAAAGTTATAATGTAAAAAAAGACATCTTTTAATGTCTTGTTTTGTCCACAACTCAGAAGATATTCAGTTTGGTGTCACAGAGGAGAGAAGAAACTAGAAGATATTCACATTTAACACGCTGGAATCAGAAGAACTCAAACCGATTAAATCAATTATAGAAATAGATGGCGGTTAATTGAATAGTTAATTAGACAGCTAATCGATGCAGCTCTGCAGTGTGTTCCACTGATGTGTTTGTTATGACACATCAGGGTGGGATACACACTGTTAGGAGACACATTCACTGCTGGTTTTTGGTCTTTTCATGAGTTTCTGGGACTATCACCAGCCTCCTCCTCAGAAACAGCCATAACGTGAAGCAGTTTTCATCATTTTGAGACCCGTCTCCCCACTTTTTGGGGTGTTTATGGGAAGCAGGCAGCAGTTTGTTGCTTTAAAAAACAAAACTACATGCACAGTGTTCGGCTTACATAAGAGAAGACCCAGCAGGGTACTATTCAGAGTGTGTGTGCTCAGCCATGCAGGGCGGAGGGCAGGGAGGAAGGTGGTGGCAGAATGAGGAGGAGGAGGAGGAGGAGGAGGAGGAGGAGGAGGAGGAGGAGGAGGAGGAGGAGGAGGAGGAGGAGGAGGAGGGTCTAAGGTCAAAACGGAGAGGTTACCTGTCAGCCCTGTGTCCGTGACTGTGAGGGAGACAAGACAGTGGTGCTTTTTATAGCTGTTGTAACTGTCACACACACACACACACACACACAGACAGATAGACAGACACACACACACACACACACACACACACAGACAGATAGACAGACACACAGACGGATGGAGACATACACACACAGACAGACACACACACACACAGACAGACACACAGACAGACGCACACACAGACAGACAGACACACACACAGAGACAGACAGACACACAGACAGACACACACACACACACGGACGGACACACACACACACACACACACACACACACACACACACACACAGACGGACAGACACACACACACACACACACACACACACACACACACAGACAGATAGACGGACACACAGACAGATGGAGACATACACACACAGACAGACAAACAGACACACACACACACACAGAAAGACGCACACACAGACAGACGCACACACACAGACAGACAGACACACACACACAGAGACAGACAGACACACAGACAGACACACACACACACGCACGCACACACACACACACACACACAGACGGACAGACACACACACACACACACACACACACACACACACACACACACACACACACACACACACACACACAGAGACAGACAGACACACAGACAGACACACAGATGGACGGACACACACACACACACACACACACACACACACACACACACACCAAGCCTGTCCCATACTTCAGTTAAAAAACGCCCACAACCCAACTAAATGTTAAATTCATATAATGTTATTATAATAATATAATATGTAGTTATAGTATTATTAATAACACAATATGTAACCCTAACATACATAATTATTATAATAAAATATATGATAGAAAAAAACATACGAATAAATACAGAATTAATAAAAAATAAAAAAATCAGCTCAAATGCTATCAAATGTTATTTATTCCTGTTTATTATTCTTTTGAGGAGAATATGAAGACCAAAACGGATGGAAAGGCTGTTTTTTTTTCATCATTTCGAACAAATAAAATGAGGAACGGTGTTGACGAAGGTCCGAAGGGACTGAAACGTTAGCTGAATGTTTAATGAACGCCGATGCAGCGTGACGGAGGCTCTTATTTTGGAGGAGTCTCGAATGTGCCGACTGTTTCTTTTGAAAAGTCACCAAAATATGAAAAATATCTTTTTTCCAGGACTTTGGGGGGGGAGGACTGTGTAACATCAGTTCATTGCCAATTTTTTTAATTTTGATTATTTCAGCAGTTTTTTCCAGACCTGTCTTACTTCATCAGGATCAAACGCTAAACCAAAAATAATTTTAAGTAGAGAAAGGAGAAAAAATAAAAATATTTAAATATATCCCATGTGTTGTGAAAGTGAACACTTTAGTTGATGCTTTTTAATCGACGTTTTTAACTTTTTATTACATTGTTATCCCTTTTTTTAACGTTTGTCACTTTTTTGACGTTTAACCCTACGTAACCCTAACTTATTAACTTTAGTTTAACAGTTATTTTTGGAATTTATGGTCAATAAACCTCATTTATAGGAAATTATACCTAATGTTTGAGTTAGAAAAGCAGAAATTAGGAATTATTGAGACTAAAATTAAAGGAATGGATGTTGATGATAATCACAGACTGGAATATGTCAACTTTTACTCTCAATACTATTTCAAAAACACTTCAATTTGGTTTCAAATGCTATAAAATTGAATAAGACGCCCCAAAATTAATGAAAGTAGAGATTTGTACTTGGCAAAGAGCGTTGTGTGGAATCAATCATGTTATTTTGGGGAATTAAAAAGAACATTGATATAGGAAAATGGGTCAATTTGACCCGAGGACATATAAAAAGCCAAATACTTAGAAACACATTAGGATAATGTGTTCATGGTTGATTGCTGCACACTGCTTAAACCCTTTTCATGTATCAGGTTAACAGTTTGAGGACCACAAGCAATTCCTAAACATGAGATATTCCAAACTCTCCTTTCCTAAAATAAAAATAAAAACTCCTTTGAACAAACCAGCAAAGGAGCCTCAAATCAGTGGCCTGTCATACCGGCCTCCGCCACACGGTGGCACTGTTGTAGCGGACAGAGAGGGCTTTCCACTTCAAATCAATGTTTTCGGATGAACCGCTGCCATGCAATGTTTGATGATGTCATGGAAATAGCCTGGGGGTTCGTTTTTTTTTGTCAAGAAAAGGTGTGTTGCCATGGAAACATCATCATCATCATCATCATCATCTTAATGAAGATTTAAGAGGCAGGCTTGCTGAGCATGTCTTTATATTATCCCAAACTTTTATATGACAACTTCTTTTATCATGGATTTTTTTTTAAAATCACGGATTTGCCTCAACATGCTCCATCCATCCCTCCATCCATCCCTCCATCCATCTATCTGTCTGTCACAGGAACATGCGAACGCGCGCACACGCACGCACGCACGCACGCACACACACACAATAATTGCTATCTGTGCTGTGAGCGCAGACAGATAAGAGGTTTATTAGTCCTGGTTTGAGTGACAGCCTCGGAGGGAACATCTACCTCCTCATCAACTCAAACACTATCATCATCATCATCATCCTCATCATCCTCATCATCAGCAGCAGCAGCAGCTCGGCTCTCAGGGACACTGAGCCGTTACACACAGAAAAAAGATACCGACATTTAAAGCTGAAGTACGGCTCATCCATTCTTCACTTCTAATACAGTATTAGGGACCACTAAGGTCTATATAAAAGAGACTTCAGATACAGTATTAGGGGACCACTAAGGTCTATATAAAAGAGACTTCAGATACAGTATTAGGGGACCACTAAGGTCTATATAAAAGAGACTTCAGATACAGTATTAGGGGACCACTAAGGTCTATATAAAAGAGACTTCAGATACAGTATTAGGGGACCACTAAGGTCTATATAAAAGAGACTTCAGATACAGTATTAAGGACCACTAAGGTCTATATAAAGAGACTTCAGATACAGTATTAGGGACCACTAAGGTCTATATAAAAGAGACTTCAGATACAGTATTAGGGACCACTAAGGTCTATATAAAAGAGACTTCAGATACAGTATTAGGGACCACTAAGGTCTATATAAAAGAGACTTCAGATACAGTATTAGGAGACCACTAAGGTCTATATAAAAGAGACTTCAGATACAGTATTAGGGACCACTAAGGTCTATATAAAAGAGACTTCAGATACAGTATTAGGGACCACTAAGGTCTATATAAAAGAGACTTCAGATACAGTATTAGGAGACCACTAAGGTCTATATAAAAGAGACTTCAGATACAGTATTAGGGACCACTAAGGTCTATATAAAAGAGACTTCAGATACAGTATTAGGAGACCACTAAGGTCTATATAAAAGAGACTTCAGATACAGTATTAGGGACCACTAAGGTCTATATAAAAGAGACTTCAGATACAGTATTAGGAGACCACTAAGGTCTATATAAAAGAGACTTCAGATACAGTATTAGGGACCACTAAGGTCTATATAAAAGAGACTTCAGATACAGTATTAGGAGACCACTAAGGTCTATATAAAAGAGACTTCAGATACAGTATTAGGGACCACTAAGGTCTATATAAAAGAGACTTCAGATACAGTATTAGGGACCACTAAGGTCTATATAAAAGAGACTTCAGATACAGTATTAGGGGACCACTAAGGTCTATATAAAAGAGACTTCAGATACAGTATTAGGGGACCACTAAGGTCTATATAAAAGAGACTTCAGATACAGTATTAGGGGACCACTAAGGTCTATATAAAAGAGACTTCAGATACAGTATTAGGGACCACTAAGGTCTATATAAAAGAGACTTCAGATACAGTATTAGGAGACCACTAAGGTCTATATAAAAGAGACTTCAGATACAGTATTAGGGGACCACTAAGGTCTATATAAAAGAGACTTCAGATACAGTATTAGGGGACCACTAAGGTCTATATAAAAGAGACTTCAGATACAGTATTAGGGACCACTAAGGTCTATATAAAAGAGACTTCAGATACAGTATTAGGGACCACTAAGGTCTATATAAAAGAGACTTCAGATACAGTATTAAGGGACCACTAAGGTCTATATAAAAGAGACTTCAGATACAGTATTAGGGACCACTAAGGTCTATATAAAAGAGACTTCAGATACAGTATTAGGGACCACTAAGGTCTATATAAAAGAGACTTCAGATACAGTATTAGGGACCACTAAGGTCTATATAAAAGAGACTTCAGATACAGTATTAGGAGACCACTAAGGTCTATATAAAAGAGACTTCAGATACAGTATTAGGGACCACTAAGGTCTATATAAAAGAGACTTCAGATACAGTATTAGGGACCACTAAGGTCTATATAAAAGAGACTTCAGATACAGTATTAGGAGACCACTAAGGTCTATATAAAAGAGACTTCAGATACAGTATTAGGGACCACTAAGGTCTATATAAAAGAGACTTCAGATACAGTATTAGGAGACCACTAAGGTCTATATAAAAGAGACTTCAGATACAGTATTAGGGACCACTAAGGTCTATATAAAAGAGACTTCAGATACAGTATTAGGAGACCACTAAGGTCTATATAAAAGAGACTTCAGATACAGTATTAGGGACCACTAAGGTCTATATAAAAGAGACTTCAGATACAGTATTAGGAGACCACTAAGGTCTATATAAAAGAGACTTCAGATACAGTATTAGGGACCACTAAGGTCTATATAAAAGAGACTTCAGATACAGTATTAGGGACCACTAAGGTCTATATAAAAGAGACTTCAGATACAGTATTAGGGACCACTAAGGTCTATATAAAAGAGACTTCAGATACAGTATTAGGGGACCACTAAGGTCTATATAAAAGAGACTTCAGATACAGTATTAGGGGACCACTAAGGTCTATATAAAAGAGACTTCAGATACAGTATTAGGGACCACTAAGGTCTATATAAAAGAGACTTCAGATACAGTATTAGGAGACCACTAAGGTCTATATAAAAGAGACTTCAGATACAGTATTAGGGACCACTAAGGTCTATATAAAAGAGACTTCAGATACAGTATTAGGGACCACTAAGGTCTATATAAAAGAGACTTCAGATACAGTATTAGGGACCACTAAGGTCTATATAAAGAGACTTCAGATACAGTATTAGGGACCACTAAGGTCTATATAAAAGAGACTTCAGATACAGTATTAGGGGACCACTAAGGTCTATATAAAAGAGACTTCAGATACAGTATTAGGGACCACTAAGGTCTATATAAAAGAGACTTCAGATACAGTATTAGGGACCACTAAGGTCTATATAAAAGAGACTTCAGATACAGTATTTGGGGACCACTAAGGTCTATATAAAAGAGACTTCAGATACAGTATTAGGGACCACTAAGGTCTATATAAAAGAGACTTCAGATACAGTATTTGGGGACCACTAAGGTCTATATAAAAGAGACTTCAGATACAGTATTAGGGACCACTAAGGTCTATATAAAAGAGACTTCAGATACAGTATTTGGGGACCACTAAGGTCCTTAGTAAGGACCTTACTAAGGACCTTTAACCTTACATTGCAGCTTGTTTTCCCTCTGCAGACTGCAAGGGGCTTGCTTAATAATAGGAAAATAGGGTCCAGGTTGAAAAATACCAAAGTTCTCATTCAACTGTACAGCCAAACATGTAGAAGAAAAACACTAAAAAGCTGCATATTCTGCTCATTCCAATTTCCTCCTAATTGACCTACAGGATGCACTTTGTTATGTAGTCCAGGTGTGACCCTGCACATCTGAGTGTGTGTCTGTGTGCCTCACCTGCGCGCAGGAACAAAGGAGAAGTGTGCTGCTGTGTTCGGGGAGAAGTTGCGAGGGCTGTCCAGTGGGCTGGTACCTGAGAGAGAAGAAGTAGAGAGGAAAGGAAAGAAAGAAAGAAAGAAAGAAAGAAAGAAAGAAAGAAAGAAAGAAAGAGGAGAGAGAACAATAGGTAAGCACACTAAACAGGAACCCTCTGTGTCTATTTGTTTCCCTCAGCAACCGATATGAAGCACAGGAAATGAGCTGTGTGTGCAAACAAATCACTGTATGAAGACCAGTTCTGCAGCTATTGAGTGAACATGACTGAATGAGTTGGACGTATTTTGTCATTTCCAAAATAAGAGAGATAGAGAGACTTAATGTGAAAAATGAGACTAAAAATGGTGCAACGGGCTTATTTTCCTGCTGCATGTTCAAAGCAAACTGGACCAATTATGAGACAAAAGAGACAATAATGAGCCTCTGTATGAAAGCCCTTAATCCCCCCTCCATTTCCATCTTGGTCTGGCCCTCAAAAAGACAGGAGCAGAAGAGGTGAACAAGAATGGGTCTGCTTGGATTTGACGGATCGGTTCAGCCGAATTCTCTCGCCCTCCCTAACCGACGAGATACTGAGGCGTGTCTCTTATATCTCGTATAGTCTCCCTTTGCCAGACCTTCCTGCACAGGCCTGTGGAGGAGGGTCTGGCTAGTCCACACAACATTCCTGGATGGGAGAAAAGCATGCTCTGGTTTGCTGGCATTTCTTTAAAGCAATTACAGTTGTGATTAAGCGCCGGACGGAGCCACGGTGCCGCTGCATTATAGCCTCAGGAAGGGACTTGTTTTGGTGGAACGTGTATACGTTCAGAAGAAGTTTTAGTCGTGCAACAGAAACCTCAGATTGGACAGATAGTCTAGCTAGCTGTCTGGATTTACCCTGCAGAGATCTGAGGACCAGGTAACCAGAGTCCTCAGATTGGACAGATGGTCTAGCTAGCTGTCTGGATTTACCCTGCAGAGATCTGAGGACCAGGTAACCAGAGTCCTCAGATTGGACAGATGGTCTAGCTAGCTGTCTGGATTTACCCTGCAGAGATCTGAGGACCAGGTAACCAGAGTCCTCAGATTGGACAGATGGTCTAGCTAGCTGTCTGGATTTACCCTGCAGAGACCTGAGGACCAGGTAACCAGAGTCCTCAGATTGGACAGATGGTCTAGCTAGCTGTCTGGATTTACCCTGCAGAGATCTGAGGACCAGGTAACCAGAGTCCTCAGATTGGACAGATGGTCTAGCTAGCTGTCTGGATTTACCCTGCAGAGATCTGAGGACCAGGTAACCAGAGTCCTCAGATTGGACAGATGGTCTAGCTAGCTGTCTGGATTTACCCTGCAGAGATCTGAGGACCAGGTAACCAGAGTCCTCAGATTGGACAGATGGTCTAGCTAGCTGTCTGGATTTACCCTGCAGAGATCTGAGGACCAGGTAACCAGAGTCCTCAGATTGGACAGATGGTCTAGCTAGCTGTCTGGATTTACCCTGCAGAGATCTGAGGACCAGGTAACCAGAGTCCTCAGATTGGACAGATGGTCTAGCTAGCTGTCTGGATTTACCCTGCAGAGACCTGAGGACCAGGTAACCAGAGTCCTCAGATTGGACAGATGGTCTAGCTAGCTGTCTGGATTTACCCTGCAGAGATCTGAGGACCAGGTAACCAGAGTCCTCAGATTGGACAGATGGTCTAGCTAGCTGTCTGGATTTACCCTGCAGAGATCTGAGGACCAGGTAACCAGAGTCCTCAGATTGGACAGATGGTCTAGCTAGCTGTCTGGATTTTCCCTGCAGAGATCTGAGGACCAGGTAACCATAGTCCTCATGAATCCACCAAAACACAAAGAAAACAGAAGTAACACCGGGCCGAAAAGGGGGACATCCGGCGGAATTTCAGTACTGTGTCAGTACTGAGTGGTTAGAGCAAAAAAATGCAAAACTATCTCACAAAGGGAGCTAACAAGACCTCAATGTCAAACTGAATAATTAAGTGGAAATGAAAGATCTAGACAAGCATCTGTCTTTGTGCTTCAGGGGAGGAAACATAAAACCCAAACTGAACGATTTGCTGCGAAACTGACACCCAAAAAAAATAGATAATCCTCTCCTAAATAACCCTGAGATTGTTTAACAAGCAGACTGGCGTGGCCATGAATAAACACGCAGCGTGACGGATACGAATATCCAAGGCCGGTCCATCTGCAGGGAACCGCGGCGCTCTGATTGTGGGCGTGTAACTAATTCATCAGTGGAGAGAGGGAGGCAAGGGCGGAGGACCAGAGACTAAGTAGTCGGACATTTCCGCATCAATTATGCATTTTTTAGCAGCACGTCTGGAAACAGAACAGAAGCTTGAATATTAATGTGAGCATTTGCTTTCTGCCTGATGGGAACCTCTGTCTGTAGCTGCAGAGCATGTACGCACATGCTCAGGTGAAGGGGTGTCCCAGTAGTCCAGCGGCCTGGTCTGAAAGGTCTCATACATGACCTCTGTGTGGAGGACGCTGAAGGTACATTAAGAAAACATCCTCAGTGTGGCTGTTGATGAGGCTCAGTCACACCGCATGGCTCCAGCTGTGTGTGGGCATACATATATGTGTGTGTGTGTGTGTGTGTGTGTGTGTGTGTGTGTGTGTGTGGCCAATCAGTCAATGTTAGGCTCATTCATAGACAGAGGAATCCATTTCCCTCTGCAAAGAACAATCAGCTCTATAGAGAAACCTGTAGGGGGGCTCTATAGAGAAACCTGTAAGGGGGCTCTATAGAAAAACCTGTAGGGTGGCTCTATAGAGAAACCTGTAGGGGGGCGGCTCTATAGAGAAACCTGTAGGGGGGCTATATAGAGAAACCTGTAGGGGGGCTATATAGAGAAACCTGTAGGGGGAGATCTATAGAGAAACCTGTAGGGGGGGCTCTATAGAGAAACCTGTAGGGGGGGCTCTATAGAGAAACCTGTAGGGGGCTCTATAGAGAAACCTGTAGGGGGGCTCTATGGAGAAACCTGTAGGGGTGGGGGCTCTATGGAGAAACCTGTAGGGGTGGGGGATCTATAGAGAAACCTGTAGGGGGGCTCTATAAAGAAACCTGTAGGGGAAGCTCTATAGAGAAACCTGTAGGGGGGCTCTATAGAGAAACCTGTAGGGGGGGCTCTATAGAGAAACCTGTAGGGGGGGATCTATAGAGAAACCTACCAGCAAAAAGAAATGGCCCATACTGCATAGCTCCCCTTTAATAAAGCAGCAACACAAGAATGGAGACCAACAGAGGACAAAACCATTTAACCCAAACCTAAACCTCATTACTAAATAATTGAATTAGTAAAGATTTTTTTAAATGAAGGTCATCTTTAGCTGCAGTCCAACTCTATTTTAAGAGTATAGCCTTGTGCAGAGCACATAACGTGTCCTGTCCCAGATGGGTTTCAAACACGTTTGATTTCATCATAGCCAAAAATAAGATGCTCCTGTAGTTGGAGATTAGCGTTAAGAGCAACCAATGGGAGAGGAGAAAGAAGGTGGGGAGGTCGGATGTAATCCTAATGCAGATACGTGACTATTGGAGCACAGCAAATGTCGGCTGATAAGGAACAGAGTAGCCTACTGCAAAGAAATGCAAAGACCTTTTTAACATAGTTTTACCACGAGGGATCATACAGACTTCTATTTTCCAACAGTAAAATGTCGCTCAAAGCATGTTGACAGTCAGGGAAAAATCTTAACATCTATTTGAATACTACTTTCCACTTCTTGTCAGAAAAACAAGAAATCGCTGTGCGGGTTGTATTTTAAAAAGTGAATAATGAAGTGAATGTGAATGACAGCTGAGAGTAGCTGGTAGGCGGTCTCGTCGTTACAGGTATACGAGATGCTTTGCTGTCACATTTTTAGCAGGTTTTGTGCTGCAAAGTGCAGTGACGGTGACCTACTTTTGCAAAGACCAAGAAATAATAAATATAGTGGCGTATGAGATCCATGGAAATGTATTATCTGCTTTGTGGTGCCTCTGTCTCGCTGCCTCTCCAGGGAGTGTGTGGTTAGGATAACAAAATACAGCTATAATTGGGGAGGGGGCGTAAAAAAACCTGGTATTTCCTCAGGAGTGTGTGACAAGCATAAGAGAAAAAGCTTGAATCCCCGCCGTCTTTTTTCTGTCCTTCATTACAATTACAAAGACGAGCGGGCGGACTGTTTGACAGAATTCATCAGAAGTCAGAGCGTGCACACAGCTGCCAATCATCTGCTGGCCTTTACCACAGGAAAAGTTCAGAGCAATTGGAGAGAAAGGAACGAGAAAAATTGAGTCGTTGAAAAAGGTTGAGAAGACCGCCAGAAGGGCAGAAAAAGAAAGTAGACGTGACGGAGATGACACGAAAGGAGTGGGAGCGAGAGCAGAAACGCGGGATTTATGCAGACTTTCAACTTTTAATAAGTTGGTTTTTTTTTTGGAGAGGACTGGTCCTCACCAGCCCCTCAGGATATTAGACTGGGAGGAATCTCCATTTGATTAGCGGCAAATGGCTCGGAGATTGAAACCATGATGACATTTATGATGAAGAGCCAGAGTGAGAGATTGAGAAGACAAGAAGGAAAATAAGAGAAATCATCTATGAATAAAGACTGCCTGTGGGAATGAAGGGAAAGGTTTAATGGCCCCCAGTGGTGCATATTAATTTTGTAAAGTACCAGCCTACACTGAGATATCACAGCTCTGGATTAGACCAGGGGAAGGTTTCTGGGAGGTTATTTCAAACTAAGCACAAGGTTGAAACCCTATTTAAGCTTTTATTCAAACGCTGAATGCTAAAAGAAGAACACTAACGTCAGGATCCATCGCTGGTCCTGGGGTGTCGGCATTATCTTTTCCTCAGACCACAGTATGTTATGGTTTCCGTTGGAGCCCGACCGATAAAGGATTTTTAAGGCCGATACAAATATTTGGTTATTTAAAAATCTGATATGCCGATATATCGGCTGATATATATTTATATGTTTTAGAAATCCAGAAACGCGTTACAAAACAAATAGATTTCCCTATCGTTGGTTATTTGTAGTTATTTATGAGTTATCACTAAAATAATAATAAATATTTTGTTTTATTGTGACAACAGAACATCAAAATATATTAAAGTTCTGATAAATGAAATGTAGAAAAATACAAACTTAAGATATGAAACTTAAAGTCCTTTGAACAAAAACACAATAACAAAAATAATCAGTGTTGCCAACAGGGATGTTGTAGAGCGTCCTCTGGTGGACAGACTATGCAACGCCATCACTAACAGGGACGTTGTAGAGCGTCCTCTGGTGGACAGACTATGCAACGCCATCACTAACAGGGACGTTGTAGAGCGTCCTCTGGTGGACAGACTATGCTACACCATCACTAACAGGGACGTTGTAGAGCGTCCTCTGGTGGACAGACTATGCAACACCATCACTAACGGGGACGTTGTAGAGCGTCCTCTGGTGGACAGACTATGCAACACCATCACTAACGGGACGTTGTAGAGCGTCCTCTGGTGGACAGACTATGCAACACCATCACTAACGGGGACGTTGTAGAGCGTCCTCTGGTGGACAGACTATGCAACACCATCACTAACAGGGACGTTGTAGAGCGTCCTCTGGTGGACAGACTATGCAACACCATCACTAACAGGGACGTTGTAGAGCGTCCTCTGGTGGACACACTATGCAACACCATCACTAACGGGACGTTGTAGAGCGTCCTCTGGTGGACAGACTATGCAACGCCATCACTAACAGGGACGTTGTAGAGCGTCCTCTGGTGGACAGACTATGCAACACCATCACTAACAGGGACGTTGTAGAGCGTCCTCTGGTGGACAGACTATGCAACGCCATCACTAACGGGACGTTGTAGAGCGTCCTCTGGTGGACAGACTATGCAACGCCATCACTAAAGGGGACGTTGTAGAGCGTCCTCTGGTGGACACACTATGCAACACCATCACTAACGGGGACGTTGTAGAGCGTCCTCTGGTGGACAGACTATGCAACACCATCACTAACGGGACGTTGTAGAGCGTCCTCTGGTGGACAGACTATGCAACGCCATCACTAACGGGACGTTGTAGAGCGTCCTCTGGTGGACAGACTATGCAACACCATCACTAACGGGACGTTGTAGAGCGTCCTCTGGTGGACAGACTATGCAACACCATCACTAACAGGGACGTTGTAGAGCGTCCTCTGGTGGACAGACTATGCAACGCCATCACTAACAGGGACGTTGTAGAGCGTCCTCTGGTGGACACACTATGCAACACCATCACTAACGGGGACGTTGTAGAGCGTCCTCTGGTGGACAGACTATGCAACACCATCACTAACAGGGACGTTGTAGAGCGTCCTCTGGTGGACAGACTATGCAACGCCATCACTAACAGGGACGTTGTAGAGCGTCCTCTGGTGGACAGACTATGCAACGCCATCACTAACAGGGACGTTGTAGAGCGTCCTCTGGTGGACAGACTATGCAACGCCATCACTAACAGGGACGTTGTAGAGCGTCCTCTGGTGGACAGACTATGCAACGCCATCACTAACAGGGACGTTGTAGAGCGTCCTCTGGTGGACAGACTATGCAACGCCATCACTAACAGGGACGTTGTAGAGCGTCCCTTTTAGTGGCGCTTCCATCCATATTCTGCTTTAAATGAACGTTTGACTTGGGTACATTCACAAAAAGACCCTAGGTTGCATTTTGGCGAGAGTTACGTTAATGGTGCATCCAAGTGCAACTCGGAAGCTCACCGTGCACCTCGAGCAAGATGATACAGTATTTAGGTAGATTTCAGATTCATCTATATATTATAGTTTATATGAGTATAAAGATGTTTAATATGATGGCGCCAACCCACAGCCAAGTGAGCCAGAGTAAAGCCAATGCTCATCATAAATGTGCCTTTTGCCGAACTCAAACCATTTACTAAGACTTCATCTGGGTGGATGGCCAATGAGTTGAATATGAAAATGATAATTATTACAAAATAATCATAACCAATACATTACATTTCAACTATTTGCAACACTTCCATGATGCAGAGATGAGTTCCAACTAACTGTAGTATCAACAAAACCACTTAGTCCAACAATGTGTGTGTGTGTGTGTGTGTGTGTGTGTGTGTGTGCTGTGACTGACATGTTGGTTAGTTCCAATATTTCCTGAACAGGAAATGAGAACTGTCTGTCAGATGAGCAAAACACACACACACACACACACACACACACACACACACACACACACACACACACACACACACACACACGGTTAACGAACAGCGCTCTCTCTCTCTCTCTGGACAGATTTGATAGTCGATATTTTACCATCTTTCATAGCCATCCTGCCGTCTTTCTCTCCTCCAATTCAGTCCCTGTCACCAATCCATTTCACTCTGTCCCTCCAATCCATATTTCTACTCTGTTGCTCGCTCCCCTTCAGTCACCATCAATCAATATCACTGTTGTTCATCTCTATTCCATCTTTCCCTCTCTACATTTGATGGGTGAAGGGGGTGGGTGGTGGTGGATTTGGGTATTCTGTGTGCTCGTCTTACACAACATTGTCAAGCGTGTTCGACATAAATCCTGTCAGCGCACATTTCACCTGACACCACACAGTGTGTGGGTGTGTGTTTGTGTGTCAGTCAGAAATCATTAGCTTCTTCAATCAATCTGTTGATTTTCTTTTCATTAATAATCTGTAAAATGTAAAAAAAAACACTGTAAAAAAATTCTAATTAAAATTTCACTTGCTCCAACTGCCACGTAAGCATCAATTTGTCCCGAGCTGAGTTTATATGATCTGTTTGCACCCGCATGGCTCAATGAATCAATGCAAGATGAGCGCGTGTTGATGGTTTTATGACGCTCTACATTTACAGGGAAACAGTGAAGTCAGCAGCTGAATGGAGAAGGGCAGAGCTGGAGGTCGTTCAGGTCAAACAGACACTCTCAAAATATATCAACTAATTCAAGTCTCTTCAAAAATCTGGACAACCCGGGGACGGCAGCCTTCAGTATGTCGGCCATTAATCCATGCGATCAAATATCTCGCTGTGCTGCCTTCAGCGTGCAGTCTGAGCTGATAATTGAGCTTTGCCGGTGTGTGATGGTGAACAACACGGCTTCATGTAACACAGCTCTCCTGCTGTTACTTCACACGATAAGGGAACAGAAGGACATTGCAGCAGAGACGGGTAACCCAACAACACCTTCGTTTAAGAATGATTCTTTCATTTATTGTCAGGGATTTATTAATGGTGCGTAAAGAGGGTGATGTCTGTGGGTCCAATACTTTGGTCCAGAGCGAGCCATCCAGACTAGGGTTGGGAATCGCCACTGAATAGCAGAATAAATCTGATTTTGATTCACAAGGTCCCGATTCGATCAATCAGATTAGAGATATTTGAGATATAAAAACCAATTTTGCTTGGACATTAAAAGGTTCCCTCTCACCTGGTGCATTGTTAACAGTACCAATGATTACATTAAGAATTGACCCCAAAGCAACATTAATGTACTTTTTAGTCCACACTATAAAGTGCAACTCTGCAGACTTCCTCCCGTCAAAATGCAGCCTAACTTTGGAGCTTATTTAGCCCCCTTCTTAACAAGCTAGCCATTTGGTCTTATAGTTAACCCTCATGTTGTCTTTGGGTCAAATTGACCTGTTTTCAGTTAAAAAAATTGTGATGAAAATGCCATTAAACATTAAAAATATCAAAAACCTTTGGAAAAAAACACCAAAAACATTAAAAAAAAAGCACCCACAACAGTGAAAAAGTGGGAAAAATCAATAATAATGTTGAAAAAACGCTTTGTTTTTTCATGGCTGACGGGAAGACAACACAAGGGTTAAATAATATACCAGAGACAGAAAGCATGACTATGACCTTTATATGATATCGGAGTATGTTCAAATGAAAAGTGATTTAAATTGTAAAGATTTTTTTTTAAAACCCAGCCGTAACCCTGAAAATTGCTGGGCAGATTTCTTTAAAACATCGTGGATATTCATTGTCCCCAGAGGATTAATACGGTTAATGAGGTTGTGAGGCTACATCCTTGTTAGATGATCAGTTGGCTGAACTTTCATTTTAAAATCACAGTCCCAGTTGCTGAAAAACGGTCACAAATCATTACTTTTTAAACTGGTGAAAAGGATACTGTGCAAGGTAAAGTGTGTGTGTGTGTGTGTGTGTGTGTGTGTGTGTGTGTGTGTGTGTACCTGTGTGTCCATGCAGAGGTGAGTGTGGTCCTGGCAGGGTGGGGGAGGTGCTGGATGTCACAATGAGGCTCTTCCTGTTGCTCGTCCGACAGCTGAGGACAAAAAACAAACGCAGTTCAGTGAATTCATCCAAGTGAAGGTTTTAAATCAACGAAGACCAACATCTGGATCATCTGCATTTAATCTGTCACAGCTGGAAGTCCAAGGAGCTTTGCAATGAACCACAGAGACGTTTTGCGGCTGGCTTCTCTGAACGTAACCAATCATTCGTTGATGAATCCATCGATTATTTTCTTGATTAGTGATTAGTTGTTTGGTCTATAAGATTTCAGAAAATGGTGAAAAATGTGGGTGAGTGTTTCCTAAAGTCTGAGAGGACGTCCTCAAATGTCTTGTTTTGTCCACAACAGCCCACATTCAGTTTACTGTCACAGAGGAGTGAAAAAACTAGGAAATAGTCACATTTAAAGTGCCCAAATTGGGGGGGACTCTGGTGCTTCCACACGCATACATGCTTGGAAAAAAAACTATGTTGTTTTGAGTGAGATACAATTTCTGAACGTCCTCTGTCTTCAGTCTCCGGGTGAGCTGGTCAACATCTGCACGGCTTTCTACGTCACTAGAGACGAGGTAGCTAACCGTAGCATGCTAGTGCTAGCATGCTAGCTCATTCTCAATGGCAAAACACTACTACAACACACACTAGTTGACCATAACCTCCAAAAGAACTACTTCCTGTCCCTGTTCTACAAGGTGCCCTGGTCTAGAAGAAGTCTCCCAGCTGATCCTGCCTTGGACTGACCAAAGCTGGAGGAAGAGTTATCAGCTGATGGGATCTTACCGAGCTACTGAGCATGTGCAGCACCCAACAAAGATAATATAGAAGGGAGATGTCTCACTCTGGAGATAAAACTAGTGAGATGTCTCACTCTGGAGCTAAAACAGAGACCCAAACACACAGGGTGAAAACAGGATCTGCAGCAATGTGCAGTACAACAACAATACGGTGTGTTTTTTTTAAATGAAACCATGGAAACCTATTCTGGTACAACCTGAAAATACAATTATGAACCTGAAAATGAGCAGAATATGGACGCTTTAAGAAGCTGAAATCAGACTCAACCTGATTACCAAAATAATTGATTAATTTATTGGTTGACAACTAATCGATTAATCATAGCAGCTCTACTGTGCGTGTGTGTGCGTGTGTGTGTGTGTGTGTGTCTTTCAGACATGTACTCCAGCTGAAATCACAGATGTTACAGTTTCACTGAGGCGAGAGTTGCTTCACACACGGTCTGTCCTTCACAGCAGAGGACAGCCACAAACACACAAACACACACAGCTGCCATCATGCCACACACAGTCACAACTACGTATTCACTTCACCTTGAGCAAGAATACTGTCTACATTTATATACAGAGTCAGAGGAATAATAATAATAACACAGAGGAGATGAGGCACTCCATCAGTTCCTAATAGAAGAATCTGAACACCGGGTACCGAGCCCTGAATGGACAATTACTGTAATTTGTCACAGATCTTCAAGTGGAGACAACAGCAGCGACTCCAAAGTCCCTTTAAACAATGACATTTTAATAACAATTCATAGAAGATACCGCCAGCTCTCTGCAGCACAGACCTTAATAGACGATTCCATGGCAACAACATCATTTTTATACTTTAAAATATGTGCGCCTAGGTATTTAATCATCATTTGAATCTGCTGCATGCCGTTTCATTCAGGCAGATCATTACAGATCAAAGCTTGGTCACGGGAAACCTAAAGTTCATTAGGGCTGAAATAATGTAAGGCATTATGTCCAGACTATGTTACAGCACCATCGTTTTCCCAGAGTTGTGGTTATGCCGTGACAACTGACTTGCTTTGTTTTTCAGTGATATGAGCTCTGTGTGCTTCAGTTCTTTTGGAGTGGTTTAATAGAAAGTGTCAACCCAGGCGCCACAGCTAATGGCTAAACATCATTATGAGCCGGATCCTGCAGTGAAAAGGCTCAGCTCCCCTCTGGGCTGAGATGACCATGTGTTTGTTGTGTGTACATGTACATGCATTTGTGTGTGTGTGTGCGCACACTGCTGGTTACGAATGTTGCTTGAAAACAAAAGAGCAAAGTGCTTTAAAGCTGTGACATGCGTCCCCAGAGAGAAGGGAAGAGGTGGAATTGAAGCGAAAGTCTTCACACCTAACAGCTACAACACGAGCACAGGTCGAGCTCACAGCATTTTCCCAATTTGTTGTATTCTGTGAAGCGTGTCTGAGGCTCGTTACACTCGGAGGAGATGACAGATGGAGGAGGAGGCTGTGATGAGGCCTCAAGGTTCACTGAGAAGCCTTTAAAAAGACACACAATTCTACAGTCTACACACTGCCAGAGTATGACTAAGTGTAAACCATCACACCTTCAGTGTTCACTGTAATCACTGTGTCTAGAAGGTGTTCCCCAGGGATCTACCCTGGGTCCTGTTCTTTTCATCACATATAACGATGTCACTGTACCACGCCAATGAAAGGCTCTACGCTGTCTTATGATGTAACGTCTATCAGCATGGCCTCTGAACGACTGCAGCTTCACTTTAACCAAAACTCCAAAGAACACCTTTTAAATCTGAAACTTGCTTTGGAGGCGGACCAAATAATTTGTATTGCAAGAACATATAAATATCACAATTTCCAAACTGTCAATGTTAATTGCACTTATTGAAATTGTCTATGAATATAAATATGCACTTGAGCATTCAGATATAGGTGACCAGATGAAATGTGTAATTTGTGAGAGGTGAGTTGGGGGTGGGTGTGGTAGCCGAATTTTAAAAACTATTATTTTTTAGAATTTGGGACAACTGTCCATGATTCCCAAATTTTTCAGGACGTCTGGTCACCCTAATGCGTCCGGTAAACTCACCGCAGCCGACCTGTCGTGCGCTAGTTTATACTCGTGCGACACTAGTTAGTAAATAGTAGTTTTCTCCTGAACAGAGGTGGCGCTAATAAGGAAAGGCTACCTACTTTGCTATTTCTAGAAGAAGAAGAAGAAGAAGAAGAAGAACAAGGTAAACAACGGCAGAATTGGCAGCTGCATTGGCGTCAATGCTTCGATTTGATTGGATGACCTACTCCGTCGGCTCAAGCCTTTCATTCACCATAAAAGAAGTCATCTTAACCCAGGAAGTACAAGAGAGACATGCAGTCCCTCAGAGAGTCCCGGCATCCGGTTACCCTCAAACTCATCCGTGCCTCCAAAAGAATCGAGAGGCGCATGCCCTCGGATTTGAGCACTAAAAATTGGCTTTACAACTGTAAAAAAGGCCTCAACTCAGATGGATGACAAACTATCAACCTAAGGGTTAAGTTAAACCTTTTGTGTAGAAATTCATGCTGAAGAACTACGGGTCATTTCTGTAAAATATAATAGGATTTCCTTTTTCCAATTGTAACAGTCTCAGGTTGTCATTTTGATTGGTCGCCAACATCCAAGAGATGCCAGAGGATAAGGGTACTGCAGAGCTAATTCTGCCCATTGTCCCTGTTAAATAAACAAATTAATAGAAGAATAAGGGTAAGCCAAGAACAGCAGAGGGTGGAGAGCGCTGTAGACAGCACAACTATTTGGAAAATTTGGATTTAGTTTCTCTATCTAGTTTGTCTATTTGTTAACCTAAAATAACAAACCATGTTCACATTAGGAAGAAAATGGCTTCCCTTTAGGACTATTTTGTGAAGAAAATTTGTGATCTGAAGAAATGGACACACACACTTCTGACAGGCAGTGCCGGCAGGTGTCTGCGCACTTACAGCGGGGGTGTGTGTGTGTGTGTGTGTGTTTGTGTGTGTGTGGTGTTAATTGGCCCATCACACCCGCTGGCTGTAATTATGTAGCTGTGTAGCGTTCATGTTTCTGACAGGCCCATTCTGCCCGGATGATCACAAGACATGAGAAGCGATTAGGGCTGAAATATTTGCTACAGTCAAATGATCAGCGAGACGTCTCTGTTTTTGGAGCTCTTCATCTTTACCTAATATTCCTATATATGCGAGAACCACTCTGAGTTTTAGACTTTAAAGTTTAAGTAATGTTTGGCACCAGAATAAGGGTTGAAAAGGTGTTTGATCTGGTTTTGTCTAACTCACATTCCTAATTCCCACATTACCTGGCAAATGACTTCTGCATGTGATGTAGATATGTCATGCTGTTTCTGTGTGTGTGTGTGTGTTTGTCCTGCCATCTGTTGAGATGTGCAGCATCAGCAGTTAGAGCGTAGCATGTGGTCTACACACATACACACACCTGTACATATGAGGAATGAGCTGCCAGGTTGGATATCCAGTGATGTGTATTCAGGGAATTTCTTCAGCTTCCACATGCACGCACACACTCTGATGGTATTCACCTCTTCTGAATTTTCCGAGAAGTGTGATAGCATTCTGAACTTTGCCTTAGCTCTGGTACTTGTGTTTACACATTTTCTTTTTAAAGACATTTCCTCAAAAAGAAACGGCTAAAATCTGAAAAAACTGACAGGAATCCATTTCAACCCTTCATGCTCCCTGCAGACACATGTAACATTTTTGCATATGAGCATCTGACCTGCTGCGCGATGAATAAAAGACTCTCAAGCTTACACTACTCATGAATGGGAACTACTGGGAGTGTCCTGATTAAACTAAGCCTCCTTTCCTTATGATACTGTAGGTACTTAATAGGAAGAGAGAAAGACAGAATATAAAATAAGCCTCTATAACTTCACAATTACATATCAGTTCCTTCTTATAAAGTTATTAATAGGGCTGAGTTAAAGGTCCCATGACATGGTGCTCTTTGGATGCTTTTATATAGACCTTAGTGGTCCCCTAATACTGTATCTGAAGTCTCTTTTATATAGACCTTAGTGGTCCCTAATACTGTATCTGAAGTCTCTTTTATATAGACCTTAGTGGTCCCTAATACTGTATCTGAAGTCTCTTTTATATAGACCTTAGTGGTCCCCTAATACTGTATCTGAAGTCTCTTTATATAGACCTTAGTGGTCCCCTAATACTGTATCTGAAGTCTCTTTATATAGACATTAGTGGTCCCCTAATACTGTATCTGAAGTCTCTTTTATATAGACCTTAGTGGTCCCTAATACTGTATCTGAAGTCTCTTTTATATAGACCTTAGTGGTCCCTAATACTGTATCTGAAGTCTCTTTTATATAGACCTTAGTGGTCCCTAATACTGTATCTGAAGTCTCTTTATATAGACCTTAGTGGTCCCTAATACTGTATCTGAAGTCTCTTTTATATAGACCTTAGTGGTCCCTAATACTGTATCTGAAGTCTCTTTTATATAGACCTTAGTGGTCCCTAATACTGTATCTGAAGTCTCTTTTATATAGACCTTAGTGGTCCCTAATACTGTATCTGAAGTCTCTTTTATATAGACCTTAGTGGTCCCTAATACTGTATCTGAAGTCTCTTTTATATAGACCTTAGTGGTCCCTAATACTGTATCTGAAGTCTCTTTTATATAGACCTTAGTGGTCCCCTAATACTGTATCTGAAGTCTCTTTTATATAGACCTTAGTGGTCCCCTAATACTGTATCTGAAGTCTCTTTTATATAGACCTTAGTGGTCCCTAATACTGTATCTGAAGTCTCTTTATATAGACCTTAGTGGTCCCCTAATACTGTATCTGAAGTCTCTTTTTTTTGGCCCATCTGAGCTTTCATTTTCTCAAAGGCAGAGCAGGATACCCAGGGCTTGGTTTACACCTATCACCATTTCTAGCCACTGGGGGGTCATAGGCAGGCTGGGGGGACTCATTAATATTAAAAAAACTCTTTTTGGGTTGCCACTTTTCATGTCATGGGACCTTTAATCAGCGAGTTTTACTCCAACCCTAATACCAACAAGCTACAACAAGTCTTTATGCTAAGCTAATTTAACCACGTGCTAACTGTGGCTTCATACTTAACAGACTGATCTCATGAAATGGCGTATGCATGACACGCCAATTCGAATGCCATTATTATCAACACGCATACTTGCTTTTCAGCGTGTTTATCAACACGGTTTGGCCTCCATTGACCTACATTGCCTTGCGATTGCGTGTGAATGTACGCCGCAGCGAGTAGGACGTTCACCCAGTAGACCGGGGATCGTGTCCCGCGTGTCACGTTTCTGAAATTGAACCGCGGCTTTCTTCTGCCGTGTATGTTTACGCCTGCTGTATACAGCGTAGACATACACACGGATAGCTCAAAATGCGTACAGATAACACGCCAAGTCATGACGCCATGTTGAACACACAGACATGACACTGATATTGATCTTCTTCCCGTACTGTACTAGATATATCATACTGTATATTATTGTTGTTCTTACAGAGATTTGCGATGATACAATCGTATTTCCACGTCCAAATTAATAACTCCAAGACAATTGGTATTAAAAACTTACACAACAACGTAGCAGGGTTTTGTGGAATTGTATATGATGTTCCTCAATTTGAGGATTGTGGGATTCACGCACTTCAGTAAACGGCAGAAACCAGCGTAAAACATAGAGCTGGCAGGTCTGTTTGAGTGTTTGCACATGTGTGTTTACTCGAGTTTTATCTGCGATGTGAGTAACGACACATGACCTAATGTAATAACTGTGTAACTGTAAAACTCATAACACACTGTCACAGAAGCAGGTATACAGTGGTGAGATGTGACAGATCCGACAGGAGGGATGCTGCAAAACTAGATGAGCAAACAGCTGTGTGGGCGTTAAACGAAACCACCTGACAGACACACACACACACACACACACACACACACACACACACACACACACACACACACACACACACAGGCGGGTGTATGTGGATAAGATCTACAGCTAAACTCATTTCCCACAGTCCAGTCAATAATGTCGGTCTGAGGGTTACAGCCACCACAGGAAATCAATGCAACGGCCCACACCAGAGTGTGTGTGTGTGTGTGTGTGTGTGTGTGTGTGTGTGTGTGTGTCAGGAGCTACGGGGGTTAAGGAACAACACATTACAAACAATAAGAGATGCAAGCCTTGGTCTTCTTTCTTTTTGCCGTTCTGAATAGGACAACAACGACATGCTAATGCTAATAGGACTACTGTAGACTGCGACCTTCAATGCTTCTTTCAGGGATGAACAGACGTGTGTATAAAAAACATCACGGACTGATATCTGGCATCCATCATCTGGTTAGATTTACAACCTTAATCTTTCGGATTTAAATCAAAGTTTTGGACTATTTAAGACTTATTTTACCTCTGGTCATTTCTGTTGCAGCTGCCTGTGCTTTGGTCAAAATAAGCAATTAAAAACGATGGTTTCTTAAGTTGAATGAGAATTTCAACGTGCCGTTTATTTTAAATGTGTCAGAACGTGACGATCACGGTAAGAAGAACGTTTTCTCTCCTTGTATAGGTTTGGGTCTAACGCTGGTTTAGTGTAGCCCTCCAACAGGAAGTCCAAATGTTAAGCTTATTATCGGCCGATATTAGGCATTTCCTGATATATCGGTATTTTTTTTTTTTAATATTCATTCATCAGAATCTTTTATAATGACGAATAAATTATTCTGATAAATGAATATTTCAAAAAAATAAAACGGTCTGTCCACCAGAGGACGCTCTACAACGTCCCTGTTAGTGATGGCGTTGCATAGTCTGTCCACCAGAGGACGCTCTACAACGTCCCTGTTAGTGATGACGTTGCATAGTCTGTCCACCAGAGGACGCTCTACAACGTCCCTGTTAGTGATGGTGTTGCATAGTCTGTCCACCAGAGGACGCTCTACAACGTCCCTGTTAGTGATGGTGTTGCATAGTCTGTCCACCAGAGGACGCTCTACAACGTCCCTGTTAGTGATGGCGTTGCATAGTCTGTCCACCAGAGGACGCTCTACAACGTCCCTGTTAGTGATGGTGTAGCATAGTCTGTCCACCAGAGGACGCTCTACAACGTCCCTGTTAGTGATGGCGTTGCATAGTCTGTCCACCAGAGGACGCTCTACAACGTCCCTGTTAGTGATGGCGTTGCATAGTCTGTCCACCAGAGGACGCTCTACAACGTCCCTGTTAGTGATGGCGTTGCATAGTCTGTCCACCAGAGGACGCTCTACAACGTCCCTGTTAGTGATGGTGTTGCATACTCTGATATCTCGGCATATTGGATTTTTAAATAACCAAATATTTGTATCTGATCGGCCTTAAAAGTCCTTTATCGGCCGGGCTTGAATGTTTATTTCGACAAAAAATAGAGGACAAGCTACGTCAGGAAGCACATTACGTCGACAAGACGCACACTAGGAACTGTTTGCGGTGCAGACACAACGACCTTGTCTTCAACAGAATGAAATCTAACAATCAAACCAGACATCGCATATTCCATATCTGTATATTCATGATGGCCTACAGGAGAAAAAAATATGGGAACTTCTTGCATTAGAAAATGAGCCTGATGGGTGGAGAAGCCAAAAACATGTCTGTGGAAAGACTTGTATGTTTGACATATCTTAAGGCAAGGTCATAAAACAGCAAGAGACATGATGGGTGGATGAAGAACGACTATGCTTCACATCTGAATGTGATAACGAGGGGATCTCGCGCCCAACCCTTCAGTCTTCACTCTTTTTCTGTGCGAGCAATGAATCAATTTTGTACTAATTACTCAACACGAGCTGCGAGCTCCATCCACTCTAAACCTAAAACTGTTGCTATGCAGGAGTCGCTTCACAACCGCTTTCCCTTCAAAAACACTGCCGAGGACAACAGGAGGCGGGGAGACGAAATCTGTCCGTGTGTGCGAGTGTGGCGGCAGGGAGAAGGAAGAAAATTGCTGCTTCAAAGTGAAAAGTACAGCTCTGTCTCTTCTTCTCTTCTCCTGCTGGAGAAGACACTTCTGTTGCTAACTGACAGGCGAGGAAGAGGAGACGTCAGCTGGGGGAATGGCGAAGAAATGGCGTCATATGATCGCATGGACAAATGTCAAATCACGCAGTGCAACCTGGACTTGCATCACACACACACACACTCTCACACACACACACACACACACACACACAGCTGTGGGATGCATACCAGCAGTGTTTAATGTGATTTCCATTCAAACACACACACACACACACACACACACAGCACAGCATCCATCCATCGATCAAAAGACAAATCCAGCAACTCCTGCTGAGCATTTAAGACCTGCAAAGAGGAGGACTAGAAAGGATGCCGAAGACGAGCGGCGAGAACATAGAAGAGAGAGAGAAACTAACCGAGAGGCGATGATGAGGAACATGAATGCCCAGGCCACCAGATATGAAAAACATCCAAACTAATGAGACAGGATGGAGTGAAAACAAGCGCGTACCTCTTGGAGCGCCGCAGCATGCTTCTCTCGGGCAGCGAGAAATCGGAGAGCAGCGTCCAGAAGGAGTCAGACATGCTAACGCAGGCGCGCGACCATCGCTCGGACACCCGGCACGGCGGCTGGCAAACAGACGCTGGCTTCCACCTGTCACACCGGCGGGAGTCAGTGTGAGCGAGCCCTCTCTCTAACCCTCTCCTCTCTTTCCTCTGATCCTCTCTCTCTCGCTCTCTCTGCTCAGCAGAGCGCCTTCCCTCCCTCCCTCTCTGATGCTCTTCTCTTCCTCTCACCCTCGCTTCCTGCGTGCAGCTCTTATTGACCTCAATTCACAGCGAAGGCGCGGACATACTGTTTACAGATGTTTATCGCCAGATGTGTGATTCCACCAGTGACTCGCATCGGTCATATTTCCCTGCCGGTAACCCGCCTATGAACCCAGCTGGCCGGTGTTTCCTTATCTGTGAGTAAATGCCGTTTCATTTCCACAGCAGCCGCTGTTTCAGGAACCTTTTATAGGAACTCGGTAAACTGAAAACGCATTCAGGCTGGAGGAATCGGCGTCTTTCCACGGCCGATATGACGATACAGCCGTAAAAACTCCTTTGGTCCCTGTGAAACAACTACAATTTTATTTTTTAAGGATTGCTCCATTGTTGATATTTTCTGGAAATAAAAAAGTAAAAAAAGTTCCTGTAGTATGGTTTAAAATTCTGGTAAAATTGGGTAGAGCGTACACACCATGTACAAAGGCCGCAGGTTCGACTCCAACAAAACCCTAACCCTGTTAGAAATGTGACGCCGGCTAACTACGAGCTCCATGGCGCCGAGTGGCAGTTGCTAGCATAGATAGTTAAAGAAATGGACCAACAGGTCTTGTTGCTCTGGACAGAGACCAGTGGAGTCTATTAGAAGCTCTTTCCAGGTGATGCTGAGCGTTACTGCGCAGCCTCCAACTGAGCTGGAAGACGTAGATGTGACGTAGCAACCTGTCTGAAAGCTGTAAGTCTTCTGGTAGCTGTGCAAGAGAAATCTCAATCATTCCCCATCAGCAGAGACGGAGAGGTAGGTATATGTTAGGAGATAACATAGGCACAGGCTAATTACTGCTAACTAACATGCTAGTTAACATTAACATAGGCACAGGCTAATTACTGCTAACTAACATGCTAGTTAACATTACTAATTAAACCTAAACAGCTGATGGAAGTCCTAACTGTCTGCAAGCTTCTCCTGACAATACGGTGATTTGTCGACTATGTGACAGTAAGTCGTGGTTATGACACAATCTATTTTTATAAAAACGTCTGCTACGGAGCCATAACGTGAGCTACAAGCTAACGGAGCCTTTTATACGTTGTCGTGTTTCTTTAGAAATAAACAACGGACAAATAGAGTCTTTAATCACTTCAGATGTAAAGTTATTCTCTGTCAAAGTGGTGCCAAAATGAATGGGAGTCAATGGGATGCTAACTGCAGGTGATGGCTTCGTAGCATTAAAATGGCGCCATGGGAGCTACGCTTAGAGAACAGAGGCTGACCCCCCCTTGGTTGCCAGTTGATTAAGCCGCTACAGACCTCCGCTGTATCAGTGGAAGTTCGGTTATCGTCCTTTACATTATATAGAAGTTGGTAAATTGTGTGCAAGGATGAAATCGCAGGCTAGTAAATGCTTTTGGTTCTCTTCCTGTATTTGGGTCGGATCGCGTTCTCACATGAAGTGAACCGAGACCCCGTTTTCCAACAGACCAGAGTTCAGATGACCGTTCACATTGCCCCCAAATCGAGGTAGGTGTGAAAGCAACCTAAAACTGCACCATATGTAAAATACCGTACATATCCACACTTATATTTCTTTATTTAGTATATTTCTACTCTGATATTTATATATTCTTGCAACTGTAACACAGAATTTCCCTTCAGTTTCCTTGTGTCACCTGCTCATCAGTGCTGCGTCTGCTGCTGAACGTCTGGTAGTGTGGTCAAACAGCAGGAATCAGTACACACACACACACACACACACACACACACACACACACACACACACACACACACACACACACACACACACACACACACACACACACACACACACACACACAC
This sequence comes from Percina caprodes, assembly GCA_013375575.1. Classification (NCBI taxonomy): domain Eukaryota; kingdom Metazoa; phylum Chordata; class Actinopteri; order Perciformes; family Percidae; genus Percina; species Percina caprodes. The sequence continues at coordinate 265,455 of JABXJD010000166.1, forward strand.
ACACACACACACACACACACACAGGGGTGTTTTGGGGTTACACAGCAGCACGTCTCTTACCTCCAGAGGAAGGGGTTCCCCCGATGGTGAACGGGGGCCGACAGAGGGCCGTCGGAGGAACAGAGGGAGGGGGAGGAAGAGGAGGAGGACAGGGGGGAGAGGGGGACGACGGGGGGCTGAACGACCGAGGGATGAAAGGAAGTGGGGGACAGCAGGTGCTGGAGGAGGCTGCTGTTGCCGTGGCAACGCAGCTGAGCCGGCGACCAGATTCTGCCAACAGAGGAGGGAGGGGAGGAGTAGAAGAAAGAGAGGATGATGAAGAAGGGGGAGAGGAACAGAGCGGGGTAAGGAAAGAGGGACGTGTGTGTGTGTGTGTGTGTGTGTGTGTGTGTGTGTGTGTGTGTGTGTGTGTGTGTCTGAGTGGAGAACTGCATCTGTTCTTTAACATCCGAGGATATCACGTTTCTGTGTTACGGCTGTGGACGTCTATTCATCTTTTGTACATTATGTGTAACTTTTGTCTAACTTTGTGTGTATTTCTTTTCTTTTTCTTGAACGGAGTTGCTCGGGAACGCAAAAATATTCATATAACGGATACTAAGCTGTATCATATCTGTTGTTTAACGTCTCTCCTGTATCTGTGCAGCAGCACCTTAACATGCAATATCGTGTGCAATGTTTTGGACAGCTTTAGGACTGCATGTCATTTTTACAGTTTTTTAAGTAATACACACCTGTCATAAGTTTCCAGAAACTCATAACTGTAATAAATGTAACTTCTGCTGAACAGCAGCCACCGTGACCACAAGTGCAAATTGCAAGAAAACTATACACTACGTACAAGTACAAGCTGACAAATATGTCAATTACACAACAATATAGCTTTATATAATATATTATTATATTATCTTTATATATAAGTCTGCCAACATTAGCCACAAAAAGCTCCTGGTCACGCCAGACGACCCTGTATTGTCAGTTCCACACACTCTGGCTTTAATTCTTAGTAGACTAACACTCATGTTGTTAACTAACCGTGTAGCTGATTCTTTGTGGAGTTTCTCTGCAGACAATCACGCAAAAGTACCACTTCACATCTAGTGTTTACCAGAAAAGTGCTCAGACTTTAAGATGTCATCACTGGGTGTTAGATAAGACTTTTTAGACACCACACTACTGCACTAAGTGCAACCTGCACAATTGGTTTATTTACCTTTAGCATACATTTTAGCATTATTTAAGCAGTTGCACATTTTGGTTTTTCCCCATTCTGTATACATTCAAATATTTGTTCCTTTATTTTATTCCTATTATTATTACGTCATGTATATTGGATGTATGTATATTTTTTCCTAGCATCTCATTTATATTTATATTCTGTGTGGTGTGACTGATGTACTATCTATCTATCTATCTATCTATCTATCTATCTATCTATCTATCTATCTATCTATCTATCTATCTATCCATCCATCCAGTACGTGTCTTGAAAAAACGTCATTCAGCATGAAAAAGGATGAAGAAATGAGATCTAAAGAAACGCTCTACTACTATGAATCCGACCGATTCGAAACGACTTAGTTGACCAATCGACTAAAAGGTGGCCCGCCGTAGTACATTTGCTTTATAATACACAAAAGCCTGTGGGATTTGAATGGTATGGGAGAGAGAAAGGTCAGCAAATCCTCAAATATATATTTTTGTGGCATATTTCATTACTCAAACTCAAGTACTGCTGCGATTTAGTGTTGCACTAGTTCAATATCCTGTAATGTTGCATCAAAAGATTGGCTGGTCATTAAAAAACTAACTCAGGGTTTCCCACGGTGTATTGGCCGGGTCTACGTTGCCCCCCACCATGCCATAAGCCATTGGAGGGGGAGGGGGGGTTTAAACTACAGCTGCAGTGGAACGGCTTAATTGGACAATTAGGTGTAAGTACAGTGAACCCTCGTTTATCACGGGGGTTACGTTCCAAGAAGAACCCGTGATGAGTGAAATCCGTGAAGTAGTAACCTTTATTTTTTTTACCATTATTATACGATGAAATACTCCATTATACACTGAAACCAAAGAACAAAACCTTTTTACAGGCCCAAGCATTTGTTTAACTAATAAAAGTACTGTATAAATGATTTTTTTTTACAAATAACTAGGCCTACTGTACTGTAAAATAATAATTTTAATCATCAATACGAACTGAAGGCTTCAAATTGCGGAGATCAGCCCCCCCACCGCGACCAGAGTCATTGGAACGGGAGAAAATGAAAAATGATTATGAAAACAAAGTAAAGTACAGCAGGAAAAACCGTGACTCAGGTGTATTTCTCTGCTCTTCTGACGGAGCCGCTGCATCCCGACTCCGCTCTGTAGCGTTCTGTAGCGTGTTTTCTTCTAAAGCCCGCGGTGCAGGTGTGTTTTTCTTCTAAAGCCCGCGGTGCAGGTGTGTTTCTTCTTCTAAGCCCGCGGTGCAGGTGTGTTTTTCTTCTGCCCGCGGTGCAGGTGTGTTTTTCTTCTAAAGCTCGCGGTGCAGGTGTTTTTCTTCTAAAGCCCGCGGTGCAGGTGTGTTTTTCTTCTAAAGCTCGCGGTGCAGGTGTGTTTCTTCTTCTAAAGCCCGCGGTGCAGGTGTGTTTCTTCTTCTAAAGCCCGCGGTGCAGGTGTGTTTTTCTTCTAAAGCCGCGGTGCAGGTGTGTTTTTCTTCTAAAGCCCGCGGTGCAGGTGTATTTTTCTTCTAAAGCTCGCGGTGCAGGTGTGTTTTTCTTCTAAAGTTCATGCAGGTGTATTTTTCTTCTAAAGCTCGCGGTGCAGGTGTGTTTCTTCTTCTAAAGCCCGCGGTGCAGGTGTGTTTTTCTTCTAAAGCCCGCGGTGCAGGTGTGTTTTTCTTCTAAAGCCCGCGGTGCAGGTGTGTTTTTCTTCTAAAGCCGCGGTGCAGGTGTGTTTTTCTTCTAAAGCCCGCGGTGCAGGTGTGTTTTTCTTCTAAAGTCGCGGTGCAGGTGTGTTTTTCTTCTAAAGGCCGCGGTGCAGGTGTGTTTTTCTTCTAAAGGCCGCGGTGCAGGTGTGTTTTTCTTCTAAAGCCGCGGTGCAGGTGTGTTTTTCTTCTAAGCCGCGGTGCAGGTGTATTTTTCTTCTAAAGCTCGCGGTGCAGGTGTGTTTTTCTTCTAAAGCCAGCGTGCAGGTGTGTTTTCTTCTAAAGCCAGCGGTGCAGGTGTGTTTCTTCTTCTAAAGCCAGCGGTGCAGGTGTGTTTCTTCTTCTAAAGCCCGCGGTGCAGGTGTGTTTCTTCTTCTAAAGCCCGCGGTGCAGGTGTGTTTCTTCTTCTAAAGCCCGCGGTGCAGGTGTGTTTTTCTTCTAAAGCCCGCGGTGCAGGTGTGTTTTTTCTTCTAAAGCCCGCGGTGCAGGTGTGTTTTTTCGAGAAAAGAACATAGTTATTGGTAGTTGTTGTCGCTCTTTTTTCTTCTGGGCAAAAAGATTCTTATAAACCGACATGCCACCATTGATTATGTTGCAGAATGCAGAACACAACGCACGATGCAAATCCGTGAAGTAGCGAAACCGTGAAAGGTGAACCGTGATATAGTGAGGGTTCACTGTAATGTTTTCCAATCTCCAGTTAGCTTCTAGCACTGACTTCATTCAGGACCCTATGGAGTCGGTCTTAAAGCTATTTTAAAGTCATGACTTGGCGATTCCGTCCATTATTTGGCATCAATGAAACATCTGGACTCTACATCAATACTTCCATCAGTCTGTGACTGGCCCCCGCCGAGATCTTGCCGAAAAAAAGACACTTGCCATCGGGCTAACCAACATTTCTAGGGGAAACTATTTTGATAATCGGTTGAGAAAAGAAGTAACATTTAACTTTTTTTTTTTTTTTTTTAACCCTCATGTTGTCCTCATGTTGTCCTATATCAATTTTCTTTTAATTCCCCAAAATAACATGATTGATTCCACACAACGCTCTTTGCCAAGTACAAATCTCTACTTTCATTAATTTTGGGGCGTCTTATTCAATTTTATAGCATTTTAAACCAAATTGAAGTGTTTTTGAAATAGTATTGAGAGTAAAAGTTGACATATTCCAGTCTGTGATTATCATCAACATCCATTCCTTTAATTTTAGTCTCAATAATTCCTAATTTCTGCTTTTCTAACTCAAACATTAGGTCTAATTTCCTATAAATGAGGTTTATTGACCATCAATTCCAAAAATAACTGTAAAAATAGTTAATAAGTTAGTGTTACGTAGTGTTAAACGTCAAAAAAGCATCAAAAGTGTTGAAAAAACGAAACGTAAGAAAAAGTTAAAAACGATTAAAAGCCTCAACAAAAGGGATTTTCAATTTTGACGGGAAGACAACACGAGGGTTAAAGATTGTTTTGGGGCACTCTAGGTACTCTTTAATTTTACAGGACATATATGTGCGCCCTCTCTACCAACGGAGATAAGTTGCCTACCGAAGATCCATCTTCTTTAATGTTAATATTTTCTAGTTTTAAAGATACGTTGGTCACTCAAAAACAAGTCGTCTCTTGACGTGCCTGCTTTGAGTCGTGTCTGTACACATGATTTGGAAGCTCTGCTTCACAGCGACTGACGTAGTCACTTAGCATGGAGTTCATGCTGTTGGAGCGAAGAATCACAGAGCTGCTCAGAGTGCGAGGCAGCAGCAGAGCCAGGCTCTACGCGCTGATCCGTACCGTCTCTGCCTGCAGATGTCCCCTCACAGCGGGCAGAGAGCCTCTCACACCACACTGACTTATCACAGTTGGAGACGGCTCAGAAAGTTCTGGAGGAAACTTCACAGAATACAGTCGTATTAACACGCTTGTGTGCAGAGTCAGAAAGTCAAAAAGTCTTTAAAACTGAGATTCTCTCTGTGAATATCTTCTAGTTTCTTCTCTCCTTGGTGACAGTGAAGTGAATATCTTTGAGTTGGGGACAAAACAAGACATTTGAGGACGTCGTCTTTGGCTTTTGGGAAACACAGATCCACATTTTTAACCATTTTCGGACCTTTTATAAACCAAAAAACGTTCTAAAAACATCTTCCTCTGGTTGCAGAGTTCAGATGGCAGTTGGCACAGATCTGCAGGGCGTGAGGACCGTATGGTGGTGGTCTCTCTGTCCCCCTTCCCCCCGCTGGGGTGGGGGCAGAATGGGTGAGACCACCTGCTGGGAAGTCAAGGGCTACACATATATTTCAGTATATGCAGAGTGCCCCAAACATAATCTAATGTAGGGCCATCTGTGGTGCTCCGCTGCAGCTTCAACACGGCCGGAACAGAATTAAACACAATGTCATGATGAAATGCTCGCTGCAATCATAAGCCCAGCCATCTGGCACACGAGTGGACACACAGCGCGGCTGTCACAGATATCCGTGGCGAGCACTTTGACTGTTTGGATAAAAGGGCGAGTTTGGGGAGAGATGAGGTCATATTGAGACCATTTGAACAGGATTAATTAAAAAAAACGAGATCAGAATCCAGATGGGTCACATGAAAGCAGCCAGAGAGACATGCATGCACATACATGAACTTAGAAGGGAAATAAAATGACTGAACATCTTTTGCAATGCACCTTCTGTAGATAATTCAATTCAATTTTATTTATAGTATCAATTCAAAACAAGAGTTATCTCAAGACCCTTTACAGATAGAGCAGGTCTAGACCAGATAGAGCAGGTCTAGACCACACTCCAGAATTTACAAGGACCCAACAGTTCTAGTAGTTCCCTCCAGAGCAAGCAACAGTGGGACAGTGGCGAGGAAAAACTTCCTTTTAGGCAGAAACCTGGGACAGACCCAGACCCAGACCCAGACCCAGGCTCTTGGTGGGCGGTGTCTGACGACCGGTTGGGGTTAGAATGAAGAGTGGCAATAACAAAAATAGAAAAAATAGTAGTTTGTAGCGGTTCTTTGTAGTAGTTCATGGCACAGCAGGGCACTGTGCTGCATTACAAGGCCCAGCAGAGCGTAGCAGGGCACAGCAGAGCGTTCAAATTACTTCATTTAACTAAAAACTGTGGTAATTGTATTTTTAAAAGTATTTTTTAACGTGTTTGGGCTGGCAGTAGCTCAGTCAGTAGGGAGATGAGTTGGGTTGGGAACCGGAGGGTTGCTGGTTCAAGTCCCTTTATGGACCCAAGTATAGTGGTGGACTAGTAGCTGACCTTGGTAGCTGAACGTGGCACTGCCAAGGTGCTCTTGAGCAAGGCACCAAGCCCCCAACTACTCAGGGCGCCTTCTATGGGCAGCCCCACTCTCCATTAGAGCATACTGTATATACAGCAGGTACTGAGCATGTGGTTGTAATGCAGCCCGGTGTGTAATGTGTGTAATATAACAGAGAGAAAACATTGGATTAATAAAGTATAAATTATAATTATCATACATTAAATGTTGGAATTATAATTATGTGTATGAATGTATGAATGGCCATCACAGTTTCGGGGACACTGCCGTGTGTTTGAATGGAGAGCCTGGCCACTGTTGATCTAATGAAGGACTCCCTGCTGGTGTCTCTCTCTCTAATACCGTCTCATGTTTGTCCCCCCTCATGGGTTTTTATTCCACCGACTCGGTATGCATGTACTGTATAATGAATGTAAGATGAACTGTTCACACCCATATAACTAGCGAGAGTAACATGCACGGCTACAGAAGCAAAATACGCCTGTCAAGCACACTTTCTCCCTCTCTTTCCCCGCAAATCTGTCAAGTCCACTGTTCAGCAGGTATTATAGTTCGCAGACAGTACATATAATTTCATAACAGGACATCCATCCTGGCAGCAGAGTACGCAGACAATATTCTGCAAAGTGCACATTTATTTATTTATCTCTGTCACCTTCTACTGTGCAAAATGGCATTTCTATTCATCCGCACCTCATCTGTGTTTGTGTGTATATATATATATATATATATATATATATATATATATATATTGTTTTCAATAAAGAAACATTTGCACAAAGCAAATCAATCCACTTTTCCATGTTGATTAAAATGAGAAAAAATAATGTGACAAAAAGAAATAAATGGATATTTAGAACAGATAAAAATGTGCAATTAACTGCGATTAGTTGCAAGTTAAGTTTGACATTAATGCGAGTTTAACAGCACTAATATCTATATATATAGAGAGAGAGAGAGAGAGAGAGAGAGAGAGAGTATTCTTTATACCTGTCTGTATATAATAAAAGATGTTTATAGTGCACATTGTACTATTATTACTATCATTCTATGTATGTAGTAGTAGTATGTAATGTATATTAGTCTCATTCCTCAAAAAAATTGAGCTGCTGTAACGAGGGGATTTTCCCAGTGTGGGATTAATAAAGTCTATTTTATGACGAACGGTATGCTGACAGCCAAATGTTTCCCGATTTCTGAGAAAAAAGAAAAGAAATCAGTGAAGAAAAAAAAGCAAATCAGTGTAATTCAATCAACGTTGTCAATATTCTGGGAATGAGGCAAAAACAATAAAACATTGACCCTCAGCATCTTTACCCCAAGTACACTGCAGGCATCTGACAGTTGATTTATGCATAACAGACAGTATTTGAGTAAATTACAGCAGTTACGTACGTCCATGTCCCAGACAGAATGAATTTTAATACGTTTTGTAATCAACATTTCATTTTCTTCCAATACTTTTTGCCCTATTACTGTATACGCAAAACTAGCTGCTTTGTGTTCAGTGCTAATTATCAAATATTAGCTAATATGGCGGACATGGTAAAGGTGCCACACGCTCACACATATGCATATCTATTTATTCTGACAACGTTTCGGCCTTCTTTCAAATCAGTAATCATGGTCAAAATAACCTACTAAGCGCCTGCAGGATATCACTCACTACGTAAAATGCACACTAATATTTTGCTATTATTGTGAATATGACAATATTCTGAATTTGACGTGGGTCAGGTAAACGGCATATTAAGTTGGATATTTAGAGTAACGCTTGATTTCTGGTCCTGCGGAGCCCACGTAAGCGGCCTGAAGTTCATACTTGTGCATTTGTGTGTGCGTCTATCTCTTTAAGAGAATAGCGGTGTGTGTATCTGTGTGTGTGTGTGTGTGTGTGTGGTAGAGCAAGTGAGAAAGTGACGGCGATTAGCTTCAGAGCGAGTAGCGACACTAGAGTTCTAGGGACGGACACACACACACACACACACACACACACACACACACACACACACACACACACACACACACACACACACACACACACACACACACACACACACAAAATGGGTACATGTGTTTCTGAGAGAGATTTAGAATTTAGTTTGTGCTGAATACAGCATTCAAATATTCACACACACACACACACACACACACACACACACACTCTCTCTCTTTCTTACTGGAGGTGGAGGTGTGGGGCTCCTGCTCTCTCCTTCCTCTTCTTCATCTTGTGTCCTGGGACAAAAGGCTCATCTGTAATCTGAAATAATCCTCGGTACTGGATCAGCTCATCTGTCTGTCAAACCCAAACTGTTCTGTCCATCTGCCACGCCAGCTCCACGGAAAACTGTCCCACGGTTAGCCCTGCACGAGTCAAACCACTGATTTTATATATACAAAGGAATGGCCAGTGTGTGTGTGTGTGTGTGTGTGTGTGTGTGTGTGTGTGCGCTACGTCAGCACCTGCTCTTATCTGCACACAGAGACACACAGTTATGTGAGCTATCTGGGGTAGAGTGTTCCTTCACCAGCATGGGCTTGCTGAGTCACAAACTATCAAACAGCCTTTAAAAACAAACACAGTTTGTGGAACTACGTGCACACCACGCGCACATTTATCTGCGCTCAATGAGTGTAATGAACTCACACTGCAACTCATTTTGTCTTCCTCTGAATAAGCCCAAGTAAAATGAACACCTTTCCTTCCTCTTCTTGTGGGAAAAAGAATCCATAAAAGTCAGAGAGACCATTAAGTTGTGCGTAGCTCCATCGTATCAGATAACAAAGAGGAGACTGATCCTTCAAGTCCAGACTAGTTGCTGGTAGCGGACACTGAGCTCCTGGCCACCGATGCACCACACACACAGAAAGGCTTGGAGGGACGCTCCCGGGTGCATGTCCCCAGGAGCAGAGAGCCTTTCCTGGGTACAGTCTGCCTGTTAAGCTGCCTAAGTTCCTGGAAGTCTCAGATTGTCGGATTGCTGCGATCAGCCTGTCAGCTGCAAGACGACAGGACTGACTGAGTCCTCAATACACAGCCGGGAGAGGGAAAGAGGGACAGGGGGGAGGAAGGGAGAGAGAAGGAGGGAGGGAGAGTCAAAGGGAGGGAGGCAGAGAGAGGAGGAGGGAGGGAGCGTCAAAGGGAGAGAGGGAGGCTGCGATAGAAGGAGGGAGGGAGACTCAAAGGGAAGGAGGGAGGGACAGTCAAACGGAGAGCGGGAGGGACAGTCAAAGGGAAGGAGGGAGGGAGGGAGGCAGAGAGAGAAGGAGGGAGGGAGAGTCAAAGGGAAGGAGGGAGGGACAGTCAAAGGAAGAGTGGGAGGGAGGGAGGAAGAGAGAGGAGGCGGGACGGAGAGTCAAAGGGAAGGAAGGAGGGCGGCAGAGAGAGAAGGGAGGGAGATACAGGGGAGGGAAGAAGGGAGGCAGAGAGAGAAGGAGGGAGGGGGAGTCAAAGGGAGGAAGGGAGGGACAGAGAGAGGGAGGGAGGGAGGGAGGAGAGAAAGTCAAAGGGAAGGAGGGAGAGAGGCAGAGAGAGAAGGGAGGGAGATACAGGGGGAGGAGGGGAGGAAGACACAGAGAGAAGGAGGGAGGGAGTGTCAAAGGGAGGGAGGAAGGCAGAGAGAGAAGGAGGGAGATACAGCGGGAGGAAGACAGAGAGAGAGAGGAGGGAGGGAGTGTCAAAGGGAGGGAGGAGGCAGAGAGAGAAAGAGGGAGGGACAAAGTAAGAGAGGGATGGAGGGAGGAGGGATATGAAGACAGGAGGAAAGAATGAGAAGTCTGCAAACTCATTGAAAGTACTGAAGGGTCAGCTGAAGGTCAAAGAGACGCCGGGCTGTCAGTCACGATGACGCTGCAACAAGCCTCTCACGGCTCGTTAGAAACGACACGCTTCTTCGTCCGTCTGGTTTTACTGCTTTTCGTGTCTTTCACCCTTGTGTCGTCTGTCCGTCAAAATTGAAAATCAATGTTTTTGTCCCTTTTTTCAATATTTGTCCCTTTTTTTTTTTACATTTAACACTATGTAACACTAACTTATTAACTTTAGTTTTACAGTTATTTTTGGAATTTATGGTCAATAAACCTCATTTATAGGAAATTATACCTGATGTTTGAGTTAGAAAAGCAGAAATTAGGAATTATTGAGACTAAAATTAAAGGAATGGATGTTGATGATAATCACAGACTGGAATATGTCAACTTTTACTCTCAATACTATTTCAAAAACACTTCAATTTGGTTTCAAATGCTATAAAATTGAATAAGACGCCCCAAAATTAATGAAAGTAGAGATTTGTACTTGGCAAAGAGCGTTGTGTGGAATCAATCATGTTATTTTGGGGAATTAAAAAGGACATTGATATAGGACAACATGAGGACAACATGAGGACAACATGAGGACAACATGAGAGCAACATGGGGACAACATGAGGACAACATGAAGACAACATGAGGGCAACATGAAGACAACATGAGGGCAACATGAGGGCAACATGAGGACAACATGAGGACAACATGAGGACGACATGAAGGCAACGTGAGGACAACGTGAGGACAACATGAAGGCAACGTGAGGACAACATGAGGACAACATGAGGACAACTCGAGGACAACGTGAGGACAACGTGAGGACAACGTGAGGACAACATGAGGGCAACATGAGGACAAAATGAGGGCAACATGAGGGCTACTCTGGGACGACATGAAGGCAACATGAGGACAACGTGAGGACAACGTGAGGACAACATGAGGGCAACATGAGGAAAACATGAGGACGACATGAGGACGACATGAAGGCAACATGAGGACAACGTGAAGACAACAAGGGGACAACATGAGGACAACATGAGGAAAACATGAGGACAACATGAGGGCAACATGAGGACAACATGAGGGACAACATGAGGGACAACATGAGGGACAACATGAGGACAACATGAGGGCAACATGAGGGCAACATGAGGGACAACATGAGGGACAACATGAGGGCAACATGAGGGACAACATGAGGGACAACATGAGGACAACAGTAAGACAACATGAAGACAACATGAGGACAACATGAGGGACAACATGAGGGACAACATGAGGGACAACATGAGGGACAACATGAGGGCAACATGAGGGACAACATGAGGGCAACATGAGGGCAACATGAAGACAACATGAAGACAACATGAGGGACAACATGAGGACAACATGAGGACAACATGAGGGCATCATGAAGACAACATGAAGACAACATGAGGACAACATGAGGACAACATGAAGGCAACATGAAGACAACATGAGGACAACATGAGGGACAACATGAGGGACAACATGAGGACAACATGAGGGCAACATGAAGACAACATGAGGACAACATGAGGACAACATGAGGACACAATACCATTTAAAAATGACTTATTTTCATGACTTTAATGACTTTTTAAGGGCTTCTTCATTCGTTTGAAACACTTTTGAAATACAAAGTAAAACATTTAAGTTTAGTTTTACTCTTGAGTTTTTTAGAATGACGTTATGAATACTTGATTTTTAATGATTTTAAGATTAGTTTAATTGTAATGACTTCAAAGAAAAAAAGATATGTAGTTTTATTAATGTTTTAAGGACGTTTTTCACATTTAACCAACTTTTTAACAAATGTTTCCACATGTTTCTATTACAATAAGTTATATTCGGGCATGCCAAGTTTTAAAAAATGGCTTTAAATAACTATTCTGAGCTGAGGAGTCTTTACTGTAGTTAATAATTTTTAAATAATTTAATTTACCTCAGTTTATAACCCTGTATTTTGAAAATAACTTTAATAAAGCTCTTTAAAAAGAAGAAGAAGCTCAAACCTGAATGATTGAACCTAAAGACAAAGGTGACACTTACAGGGAAACGTTTTCTTCTCTTCCGGTTCAGGTATTTGTTGTTGATCAACCGTTAAAAGCTTCCAGAGAACCTGGGGGGACACGTTGTTGTGATATTACCAGACCAGCTGTCCTCGGTCTCGGGTCTGGTTTCTGAGAAGCCCGTGGTCACCGCTGACCCTGATGGGCTAAATGCAGCTCGCGAGCCAGATTGCTAATTCATAAACAATGCACTGGATCACAGAACGCTCTGCCTAGGGTAGAGTTACACACACACACACACACACACACACACACACACACACACACACACACACACACACACACACAGAGCTAATGTGGAGTGATTACTAAACTCATGTAGGAGCAGGCGCAGGACATGAGAATGTCATTACAGACGGATCTGGAGCCGTGTGTGTGTGTGTGTGTGTGTGTGTGTGTGTGTGTGTGTGTATGTGTGTGTGTGAATGCAGATCAGATATCAGTTTTGATATTTTCATATCAAAACAACCAGTTATGTATCTAACTTCCGTCTCTTTTCACCGTGTGCGTGAGAGTTGAGGATCTGTTGCCGGGTTACTAAACATGGCTTTTCTGTGTCTCTTTATGGTCTTCTGTGGGCTGTCGGTTCAGATACAAACAGAGTACTTGAAGCCTGAAAAGATGGATTTCTGTGTGATATGTGATACGATAAGAGCATCTCAGCAGTAAAACAGTGCGAGAGTGAGCCAGTGAGGACTGTCTGTTTCTGATCTGACGATCAAAGACAGAGGGGACACTTTGTTTTAGTAGCATCACTTCCTGAACTGCGTCCATTAAAAAAGAGGCTGGCGACTGCAGGACGCCGCCACCCGCCAACTGTCACTTCCACCGAGTGGTCTCCGACTCACAGACGCTTCACAGCAGCCGACACGCTGCCTCCAAGCTCGCTGGAGAGCCTGAAGATCACACACACTATCAGCCATTAGACACACACACACACACACACACACTACTACACACCTACATCACAACTAAATGCCTAACCCCCTTACCCCCACCCTCACCATAACCTCAATATAACCTAATCCTAAACCAGGTCTTAACCCTCAAACAGCCCTTTAAAGTTGTGAGGTCCATCCCACAAAGCTGTCTGGTACAAATGTCAAACAAACACACACACACACAGTGCGTCTCGCTAACTTTGTGGGGCCCAGTCACTGACCTACCTACCCATCCATCCAACTAACCTAACCTCAACCTCAATATAACCCCAATCCTAAAACCAAGTCTTAACCCTCAAACAGCCCTTTAAAGTTGTGAGGTCCAGCATTTTGGCCCCACAAAGCTGTCTGGTCCCCACAAATGTAGTTAAACGAGAACACACACACACACACACACCATCGACCCCTGTGGCTCTGCTCGGATATTAAGAATCTGATAAAGCAGCTCTGTATCTTCAAAGAGCGACGAGGAGATATATGGAAAAGATAAAAGCTGCCTGTTTTTATTTGGGGTTTGGACTGCAGCTAGAGGCACAAAATTATGCTTTCATAGTTTTTATTATTATTTTCTTCATGGTTCAACAGCGAGTTTCTGTAGGATCCTAACAGGAATTGGGAAAATCTGCATTTTCTCTACAGACAGCCAAAGCAGCGATGCTGCAGATGTTTCTGACAGGAAACCTCCATAATGTTTAGGGTTTTGTGCCATTGCTTAGCAACATCCGTCGGTTCATTGCAGGAAAACTGGCGAATCCATGTGTTTTTCATTATTATGCATCATGTGCCTCAGTTGTTCTGGTCATTTAGTTTCATTTGCCAATATTAGAAACTGCACTAAGGGCCATTTTTCAGAAGTTTCTGTTGTGTTGCACAGTGAGTCTGAATGGCTCGCTAGGGTGGGGGGGGATCGAATGTTAGAGCACATTATTGCGATATTTTCAGTGGCGATACTGTATCGACACACAGGCGCCAAGTATGGATCTTTTATTATATATTACATATGTGTTTGTCTGCGTGACAATCCCATTTTGCAGCGATACAATTGAAGTGATATGAAAAAACAGAGAAATGTTTCTTTTAAGATAAAACAGATGTTGACGCTCATTACAAATTGGGAAAATTAGTTTAAAAAGGTCAAAAATGGCAATATATCGCAGAATATTGCATTATGTTTAAAATCGCAATAACATTGTATTGTGATGATATCGTATCGGGATGACCTTCTGCTCGCGGGAAATAGACCCGGCGCATACCGTGAGAGCCGCTTCACGCACGCTTCTAGGACGCGAGCACGGCGTGGCGGGTGGAATATTAAGCATCGACTTGAATGGCTGCGATCGCCTCCCGGTGAAGTGGCATTTCCTGTGTTTCCTCGCTCTCAGCGCCTTCACTGGACCCCCTCTCTCCTCAACTCACCGCGGTGCATTCATGGCTTTGGAAGATCCTCCATGATGGCGGATTGATTTCCGGGTCACGGGAGGAGACAGGACGCAAGGAAGCATTAGTTAGCATAATACAAAAAAATACAAAAAACACAGCCATGCCTGCACAACCACTCATGAATCACTGGGAGATCAATATTTCAGTGTTTCTCTATGTTTCATGTAAAAAGCATATTGAATGTGGTCTAACTCAGGATCCTGGTCTGTAATGGTCCCACTCTCAGACTACTAAGGGTCAGTCTGGATCAACAGAAGTACATTTCCAAGATGAAGTCTGACATCCTGGCATGTGATGTTCCACATCGTTCTCTCTCTGTGGTGTTTGCCACAAAAGTTCAGCTAAAAAAGGTTTTGAAGAGATTTTGGATAGTGTAATAAGGCAGGCGTGCTCGGTTCTTTCTGGGACTGATTGTAAAGATTTACAAATAATTACTTTATTACTTTTATTACAGCATTTCCTCTCAAACTGGGACGTTTAGGGACTGATTGGTGGGACTGTCGTGGACACGGAGATACACTGTAAGAGCCAATTAAAGTGTTTTTAAAGATTATTTTTATGGGCATTTTTGGCCTTTATTGTTGACAGGACAGCTGAAGACATGAAAGTTGAGAGAGAGACGCCTGCTGCTGCATATTTGGGCGCGCGCCATACCAACTGAGCTATCTGGGCGCCCGAGAGCCAATGAGATTTAACCATGGATCAGCTGATTTAAATAGCTCACGTTACTGTATTGTGTCAAAAGTTAACTTCATTTAATATTGGATAATATTGGATAATATTGGATGTTGCGTTTTCTGTTGCGGGGTACAATGTTCCACCAGAACTAGTTCCCACCTTTCTTCTGCTATCCCAGAATGCATCTGTGGTGTAGCCAGACCATACCCCACAGTGAGTTATGATGATTAATTTAATTTATACTCTTTATTGAAATTACAATTTACACTCTGTTATTACACACAGGCCTGAAATACACACACATGCTCAGGTCCTATACATGCACCAATGGAGAGATGTCAGAGTGTGTGTGGGGGAGGGGGGGGGTCCTGCCAGTGCTGGACCAGCGCCCTGAGCGGATGAGGGGGGTTCGATGCCCTGCCCAGGAGGTGAACTGGCATCTCTCCAGCTACCAGTCCACACTCCGTACTTTGGTCCGAACGGGGACCAACTCCCTACAGACTGAGCTACTGCCACCCCCCCAATTATATTATTATTAATATTATGATTACACTATAATGACCAAAATATGATCTTCCAACACTTCTTCTAGAAGCATGACTGGAAGTCTGACTTTTGTTTCCAGACATGAAGAACTTTATCGTGCACGACAATAAATCAGCTGCCTGGTACACACTCACACAGATATAAATAACCTGCAATTATACACAGTGGGATGCTCAGCTGTTCTGGTACACACACACACACACACACACACACACACACACACACACACACACACACACACACACACACACACACACACACACACACACACACACACACACACACACACACACACACACACACACACACACACACACACACACACACACACACACACACACACACACACCTGGACTCAGTGGCTTTTCAACTTTGTCCTTTAACCCTTTACTGGAAGCTCTCTCTGTATAACTTGATAAGATGAACAGCTGAGGCAAAAATAAACAGAAATGGATATTTAAAGGACCAGTGAGGGAATATTAAGGTGAACAAAAGTACGCACGCACGCACGCACGCACGCACACACACACACACACACACACACACATACACACTGACTGTTTTAAGGTAGAACAGGAGCTTCTTTTCCACTGTTATTTAAAAGACCACACTTTATACCACCTTAACCCTTGTGTTGTCCTCCCGGGTCAAAAAGGGACAGAAATTGGACATTTTTGTCCCTTTTTCAGATTTGTTTTTTTTAGTTTTCACTAACACCACCTTACTACCACAAGTTTTACACTACTTTTTGGGAATTCATAGTCAATAACCCCTCATTTATATAAAATTATACCAAAAATTTGAGTTAAAAAAGCAGAAATTATGAAGATGAATATTTTGAGTAAGAGTTAAGATCTGAGAAACGTACAGATGAGTTTACTCAGGAATGAAAGTGATCAGTTGTATTTGCAAAGAGACATTTTTTGTGGTAATTTGGTTAAAAAGAAGCTCATATTTCAGATATAGACATTTTTAAAGGGGTCAGACTTGACCCGAGGACACCAGGAGGGTTACGGCGTATGGATCTCTGTTTGGTTCATTGCATTGCAGCCTCTAAGCTTCTCAAACCTTTACCAGAGGACTCCTGAAACAACGGCAAAAAGACAGGCGCTGTTTGGACAGAAGACAGAGGGGATGATGGGTACTTACAAACTGCCTCTTCTGGGAAGGCTCAGCTCCTTCTGGAAGAAAGAGAGAGAGAGAGAAAGAGAGAGTGTTTTAATTATTACAGTCCAATTGGTGGCAAATATCAACAAGAGCCAGGCAGTTTGGTCATGTGGTTGGTGTCAGTGCAGTCTGTTGTGTTGCTTTGTTTGACCAATAGGTGTCACTGTGACATCACAACACTGTGACATCACAACACTGTGACATCACAACACTGTGACATCACAACACTGTGACATCACACAGCGCCAACGTGTTCTTCCACCAGGAACGGGTTTAAAGTCAGTCTGTGTGCTGTGCTTCAAAGAAGGGCTGCTCCATTGTTGGAAAGCATCATATTTCAATCACACACACATTTCTAGCATCACTAACAGGGACGTTGTAGAGCGTCCTCTGGTGGACAGACTATGCAACGCCATCACTAACAGGGACGTTGTAGAGCGTCCTCTGGTGGACAGACTATGCAACGCCATCACTAACAGGGACGTTGTAGAGCGTCCTCTGGTGGACAGACTATGCAACGCCATCACTAACAGGGACGTTGTAGAGCGTCCTCTGGTGGACAGACTATACAACGCCATCACTAACGGGGATGTTGTAGAGCGTCCTCTGGTGGACAGACTATGCAACGCCATCACTAACAGGGACGTTGTAGAGCGTCCTCTGGTGGACAGACTATACAACGCCATCACTAACAGGGACATTGTAGAGCGTCCTCTGGTGGACAGACTATGCAACGCCATCACTAACAGGGACATTGTAGAGCGTCCTCTGGTGGACAGACTATACAACGCCATCACTAACAGGGACATTGTAGAGCGTCCTCTGGTGGACAGACTATGCAACACCATCACTAACAGGGACGTTGTAGAGCGTCCTCTGGTGGACAGACTATGCAATGGCAAAGTGGTTGCCTGCCAATCAGAAGGTTGGTAGTTCGATCCCCGGCCCTGCAGCCCCATGTCAAAGTGTCCAGCGATGCTGCTCCATCAGAGTGTAGATGTGTGTGAGTGTTTATCTGAATGTGTGTGGCTGCTGTAAGGTATCTGTACTATTTAGAAGCTCTCTGAGTAGTTGTTAAGACCAGAAAAGTGATATATAAAGAAATCCATTCACTGAACGCTCATTCTTCACAGATCTCAGCTCGTACCGTGAGCCAGCTGAGTGGGAATCTCCACATCTGGAAGTCAAACACATGTACGTACATGTATATATGAATATGTGTGTAAGTAAATGTGTATATACTATATGTATATTTATTTATTTATAGTTATAATTTAGCCCCCTCACTCCGACATCTCTCCATTAGTGCATGTATAGGTACTGAGCATGTGTGTGATGTGTGTAATAACAGAGTGTAAATTGTAATTTCCCCTTGTGGGACTAATAAAGTATACATTATTATTATTATTTTATTTTTTCTCAACTGTCTATATTAATAACCATAACTGTTTATTGTCTAATATTTATTGGTTGGAATGGAGAGGATGTGGGTGATTTTGGTGTAATAGAGAGCTTTTGTTTTTGTTTGTCAGTATGTGTGTATGTTTGTGATGTATATATATATATTTTTTTTTATTTATTAATTTTTTATGTCCCCTCAAGTTGGTTTAATTGTTTTGTCTAATTGTGCATGTACTGTATTTTTTTTTTTGCCTTTACGGACCCCCTCGAAAACCAGATGTCACATCTCAAGGGGTTATTCCTAATAATTATTATTATTATAATAAAGAATTTCCTATATAAAAATGTGAGTTCCACAGCCAAAGTGACCACAGGGGGGCAGAGGAGTGTCACCCTAATCATCAAGGTCTCATGCTGCTGGGTTTTGTCAACAGACAATGCTCATGAGAAGAAAGCTTTATCCTGTTGCTGGTTTCGTCTTGATGTATTAAAATCTATGACTTTTGGTCTGAAAAGGTGCAAAAAAGCTATTTTCTCGAGGAATGGATCAGTTGTTTGGTCACTAAAATGTCAGAAAATGGTGAGAAATGTAGATCCGTGTTTCCTACAGTCTCAACATGTCGTCCTTAAATGTCTTGTTTTGCCCCCAACTCAAAGATGTTGAGTTTACTGTCACAGAGGAGAGAAGAAACTAGAAGATATTCACATTTAACACGCTGGAATCAGAGAATGTTTCCTTAAAACAATGACTGTATTTTCAGGATTATAAGTCTGCATTAATGCATGAATATAGAAATGTATTTCACAAAATTCAAGACCAAGAACATACATTTAATCTGAAAAAAGGCAACTACACAATAGCACACTGAACAACAGGCTGAATAGGTGTCCGGTATGTTAACGTAACACATCAAAAGTTAGTCAGCTACACAATAGCATAAAGAACATACCTGGGAGGCCGAATAGGCTAAATTAACATAAAAAGTCCAACAAGCAAGTTCACCAAGCTCCCGATCTCATTCCTCATCACTGAAACGAGCCTAGAGCGCCCTCTCGCGGCTGTACACGGTGATGATAACTCCTTGGCTCATGTCCGTCAGTATTAATTAACATTTAAAAACATGTTAAATTTGCACCACAAGTCGCAGGACCAGCCAAACTATGAAAAAAGTGGAACCTATAGTCCGGAAAATACGGTAATCAGTCATTTTAAAATACTTGGCGGCTTCTTGAAACAGTTTGAGAAAACAGAACACGGACTTTAGAGACTTTCTGGAGAGAACCATCTGGCTAAAGCAGCTGTGTGTGTGTGTGTGTGTGTGTGTGTGTGTGTGTGTGTGTGTGTGTGTGTGTGTGTGTTGTCGAGGTACATGGATGTTGAAACTCTGTGCTACCAGGTTCCCAAAGTAGGTCAACAGCTGGTTTTCCTTTTGAAAAAACATCGTTAACACCTCAGTCAGCATCTATCACACACACACACACACACACACACACACACACACACACACACACACACACACACACACACAGCAGCTTCCCAACAGCACCCAAAGAACACCAAAGAGCCAAAGTCAATATCTTACATTTAATATGTTGCTGTCTGATTAATTAGAGGACCTTCCCGTTCGTACTGAGCACGTGCAGAGCACTCAGCAGAGAGAGAAGCAACTTTTGGCTTTCCAACGTTATTTTTATTGTTTTTTATCTCTGACATACTCTGTGTTCCTGCGTGGGACGGCTGTGTCATCAGTCTCCCTCAATCTCCGCATATCGCTCTGTGCAAATCAGCTAATGGACATAATGGAGTTTGGTTGGAGCCCAGTGAGTGGGTGAGTGGCTGTATGGCAGAGGCGTGCTGTGTGTGTGTGTATGTGTCTATCTGTCTGTGTGTGTGTGTGTGTGTGTGTCTATCTGTCTGTGTGTGTGTGTGTGTGTGTCTATCTGTCTGTGTGTGTGTGTGTGTGTGTGTGTGTCTGTCTATCTGTCTGTGTGTGTGTGTCTGGCCTCCCCAGAACATAGCCAATTAGCATGTGTGTGTGCGCCTCTGTGTTTTTGTGTGTGTGTGTGTGTGTGTGTGTGTGTGTGTGTGTGTTTCCCTTTCAGTCAGACTGGACCCAGTGATTCTATTAGCCTGTGAACAGATGTTGTCCAGACCCAGAGGGTCGGGAAATGGCTTCAGCATCACAGAAAGAGCAGGAAACCTCTTTACAGTCCCCTCCTGCAGGCTGCTTTACACTGCGGCGGGTCTTAACGTCTGAGAGAGAGTTTACCACCGTCTACCTGTGTATCCACTCCTAAAATCATGTCTGATTACACTCAAAAACAACAACACAACTTTCATGGGTCGAACCTTTTAAGCAGAGCCAAACACGAGCAGGGGAGAGACATGGAAACACATTCTCATTATTGATTGAATGTCATGGTTTTAAAGTCCATAGTTCACATGTTTTTCAATATTTTTTCCCTAAAATCAATGAATGGGGATAAATAATTGTGATCTCCATGAGGATAAAAAATAATGATAATCCATCTTGGTTTCAAAAGAATAATGAAAACAAAAATTATATATGATCTAAATGAAAAAAACTGACAGAAAACTACAGGTAAAGTGAACAATAGGGCGGTCCAACCAGTAAGATGGGAAAAGTTACTTTAAATAAAGACTCCTGAGACCCTTTCCAAACCTCTTATAGATCCCTCTCACCAACATGTCCCTCATTACCTGTCTCCCCCTTTCTCCCCCTGTCAGTTTGACTCTAGAGATGGGGGGGGGGGGGAGAGAAAAAAGGAGCAATGGTCCGTTTAAGTACTTTATGCTTGTATCATCCACCCATTCACACAGAGCTCTGTAATGTGAATTGATAATGGTCCGAAACCCTTATCCGACAGTTGATTGCATTATACCCTGTGTGCATGTGTGTGTGTGTGTGTGTGTGCATGTGCATGTGTGTGTGTGCGTGTGTTGAAGTGGCTGCTATCTGAGGCATGAGGGAGGATGTTCACCACAAAGCCACCCAGCAAAAATAGCCCAAGAGGGAAAATAAGCAAATAAAACACACACACACACACACACACACACACACACACACACACACACACACACACACAGACACACACACACACACACACACACACACACACACACACACAGCTTGTATTAAACAAATCATACGGGCACAAAAGCGAGCTGTGATGAAATTATCCTCAGTAACAGCGAGGATAAGAGGAGCAGAACACAAGCCTGAAGCAATCCACCCGATGGAATACAGGCATCGATAATACGCTTTATGGCCGAGAGAGAGAGAGAGAGAGAGAGAGAGGGGTAATGTGATTAGAGGGATGGAGTGAGAGAGGACAGGGTGAGTGGAGGTAAAGAGATGTAGGCTAAAAGGCAGGCTAAACATGTAAAGGGGTGATATCAGAGCCTGGGCGACTGATGCAAAGTGTAGGTCAAAGACACACACACACACACACACACACACACAGCTATATTTCCTGAAGAATTTCTTATCGTGTAACCAGGTTTCTAATCTTTTTTAAAGAGAGGACGTGCAGGCCAAAGACCCCAGACGGGGAAAGTGTTTCCGTGGCAGCAGTTAAACCAAAAAGGATAATTATGCACATGTAGTGATGCATTCCTGTGTTTAAAATAATAATAACTAAATCTGAAGCAACACAAAATTAGGCTCAACGAGTGTGGTAGTCTTTAAAAAGAGACGTGCTGTAATGAAAGCTGTGCACCTTCGCGCCATCATCCCTCCGACGCCAGGGAGATGTTTTAAGAAGATGAATTAAAATGAGGAAGCGTCGCCGTGACACACTTTTCAAGCTACATTTAATTAGCACAGCTTCCAAAATATGAAGATTATATGCAGATTATCTTTGAGTTAGGTATGTTTTGGACATTTTATAGTTTAATTAGAAGGTCAACAGTAAAGAGATGACATGAAATGAAGGGATGGAGAGAGAGATGGAGGCATGACATGCAACAAAAAGGTCCCTGGTTGGACTCGAAGCCCCCCAGCTACCAGGGCGCCCCTTACAACAGTTCCAGTAACCAGGTTACCGCATGTAGGCCCACAGGGTGAGCGACCACCGTGAACAGCCGCTGCAGCTCCAGGCAGCGGTGTCTGTCATGCATTAACTCCGTATCCACGGTAACGCCACACTGCTGCGCCAAGTCTGTGATTGGCAGCCTGACACGTGAAGCCAGCCATCAGACCCACACCAGTCCAAACGGATGGATAAACGTGTCTGCGCGGCTGTCTGCAGGTGTCAGGAGGAAACGCAGAGCCGAGAGGAGAAGTGACACGTGGGTCAGGTGGCACGTGGGTCAGGTGGCACGTGGGTCAGGTGGCACGCGTCGGTCAGGTGGTCAGGTGGCACGTGGGTCAGGTGGCACGTGGGTCAGGTGGCACGTGGGTCAGGTGGCACGTGGGTCAGGTGGCACGGGTCAGGTGGCACGTCGGTCAGGTGGCACGTGGGTCAGGTGGCACGGGTCAGGTGGCACGTCGGTCAGGTGGCACGTCGGTCAGGTGGCACGTCGGTCAGGTGGCACGTCGGTCAGGTGGCACGTCGGTCAGGTGGCACGGGGTCACGTCGGTCAGGTGGCACGTGGGTCAGGTGGCACGTCGGTCAGGTGGCACGCCGGTCAGGTGGCACGTGGTCAGGTGGCACGTGGGTCAGGTGGCACGTCGGTCAGGTGGCACGTGGGTCAGGTGGCACGTGGGTCAGGTGGCACGTGGGTCAGGTGGCACGTGGGTCAGGTGGCACGTCGGTCAGGTGGCACGTGGGTCAGGTGGCACGTCGGTCAGGTGGCACGTGGGTCAGGTGGCACGTGGGTCAGGTGGCACGTGGGTCAGGTGGCGTGGGTCAGGTGGCACGTCGGTCAGGTGGCACGTCGGTCAGGTGGCGTCGGTCAGGTGGCACGTGGGTCAGGTGTCGGTCAGGTGGCACGTGGGTCAGGTGGCACGTGGGTCAGGTGGCACGTGGGTCAGGTGGCACGTGGGTCAGGTGGCACGTGGGTCAGGTGGCACGTCGGTCAGGTGGCACGTCGGTCAGGTGGCACGTCGGTCAGGTGGCACGTGGGTCAGGTGGCACGTGGGTCAGGTGGCACGTCGGTCAGGTGGCACGTCGGTCAGGTGAATAGTTCTGCTCTGCAGTGTTTGTTTTAAGGACTAACAATATTTACAAAGACGTGTGTGTGTAAATGTCTGTTTAACCCATCTATATATCCAGTACTAGTGTGTGTGTGTGTGTGTCTGCGTGTGTGTGTGTTTATATATGTATGTATATGTGAGTATATGTGTGTGTGTGTGAGTGAGAGTGTCTGCGTGTGTGTGTATATATTTATGTATATGTGTGTATATGTGTCTGCGTGTGTGTGTGTCTGCGTGTGTGTGTATATATGTATGTATATGTGTGTATATGTGTGTGTGTGTGTATTTAGCTGATCCACCCCAGGGCCTGATCATAATAACATGTTTTAGTCGAGCTAAAAACATGCAATTAACAGAAGGATGCAGGGGAGCTGAGCTCCACCGGAGACGATTAGAGCCGCAGCAGCAGCAGCAGCCGGCGGCCATGATTCATTATCAACACTGTGAATATTTATGAAGAAACGGTGACAACAAAGAGTCTCCACAACGACACAACACGCCGGGCAGAGACACACTAACGAAACGCTGACATTAAGTGTGTAAGCTGTCCGAAGAGAACAAAGTGATCCGTTGTTTACAGGAAAACTTCATGAGACAATTACAACAGAGACGATTTAGTCCAAAATAATGTCAATGACATTGCTGCAATGAGTGTGAACCGCCTGTGGAGGCGGCCATGCTGACTGAGCTGGTCTTTGAGGGACTAGAGAGGAAGCTTTTATATAACCAGCGCTGTCAGAATATGAACTGATCCTCAAAAGACATAGGCAGTCAGCTGTGAGACAGGAAATGGTCCTACCAGACTCTGGTCCATTAGCCCGGTCCTACCAGACTAGCCCGGTCCTACCAGACTAGCCTGGTCCTACCAGACTCTGGTCCATTAGCCCGGTCCTACCAGACTAGCCTGGTCCTACCAGACTCTGGTCCATTAGCCCAGTCCTACCAGACTAGCCTGGTCCTACCAGACTCTGGTCCATTAGCCCAGTCCTACCAGACTAGCCTGGTCCTACCAGACTCTGGTCCATTTTCCCAGTCCTACCAGACTAGCCTGGTCCTACCAGACTCTGGTCCATTAGCCCGGTCCTACCAGACTCTAGTCCATTAGCCCAGTCCTACCAGACTAGCCTGGTCCTACCAGACTAGCCCGGTTATACCAGACTCTGGTCCATTAGCCCAGTCCTACCAGACTCTGGTCCATTAGCCCGGTCCTACCAACTCTGGTCCATTAGCCCGGTCCTACCAGACTCTGGTATATTAGCCTGGTTCTACCCAACTCTGGTACATTAGCCTACATTAGCCCAGTCCTACCAGACTCCGGTCCATTTCATTAACTTCCTTAAAGGCGTGTCCTCTGTTGAAGTTTAAAACTATTGGATTTGCACAAAGTCGCTCTGGATCTTTCATAACCAATCGCTAACATTTGGTCGTGACGTCGGCTTAGCATCGCTAGCGTTAGCATTAGCCAACTCCTACAGCGAGCTGGAAAATCAAACGTTTTCCTGAGCCCCGTGGGGGGGGGAGGGCCACATCATGGCCCCCAACAGAACTCAGCAAAGATTGTTGATGCTCGGGCTTTGATTTCTGGATATTCTGCAGCGTTGCCACAACGGACCGAATGGTTCACTCATCTTTCCCCGCCGCCATTACGGAACTACAACTCAAACTAGCGCACAACCTCAACGTCATCATCGACCGCCAAAGATTTAGTCGGAGAAACGCAGGAGGGGGGGAGCCAGACTACTGCATCATAACCACAAGATAGGAAATATAAGCAGTTAGCTGGCAGCCAACTTGTCCTGTAAGTAGTCACTACATCATCAAGCTTACAATACTATACACATGTATGTACATTTTCAATCAAAGGGTGACAAGTGTAATTACAATACTGCCTGTTGATCAATGGAAAACTCAATCAATGACCAGTCCTAAAATAAGTTATGGAGGAAAAAATACCAACTATTACGTCGTCTTTTTCTCTGGTTCATTATATAATAATTATCAGTTGCAGACATATTATACAAAGAGACTCAAAAGTGATAGACAGGGACGTAAACACTGCAGTATGTGGAATTCTGCTGCAGTGGTAGCAGACTTGAGACTGCCTTTGTGCTTGAATAGTTTAAAGGATCTGCATTAATTATAGTATTAACCCTCCTAGCCCTAAGGCCATTTTTACAGTTCATTGTCCGTCTGGATTTATTTTATAAAAAAGCTTGTAAAACACCAACCCTGTTGTCTACAGTCAAGATATGAACATCATTTTTTTCAGGACAAACTGGGTTATTAGAATATTTGGGCTGCAGTGAGCTCACCTGCATGTTAAAAATGGTTGTAGGACCTTAAAGACAAATAAATAAACAAAACGGAACATGAATCTTCCAGATATGTATTGATATCACACACAGATCAATAAAACCTAAGCCATTTTACTCTCTAAAACACTTCTCATATGTCTTGGGAGTCACATTGTGAAGAAATAATCATTATAACTTATACAGTTGACAAAATACATGCATTTTTCAAAGAAAGTCAAGGCGCTTTGCCCTCATGACATTTACTTATGCCAATAATCAACATAATAATGTCATATTTATTGATATTACACCCACAGCAATGCTACACAAGCAATTGTGTGTCTAAAACAGTTCTCCTATTGGCCTTCCATACAACCGTTTGGCCTTCCATACAGCCTTTTGGCCTTCCATACTCTTTGGGTGATTTGTCTCCCATATATGGGCATGCACCCCATATATGGAGTCCTTGACTTCCGTACACAAAGGACGGACGGCGCTAGCGGCAGAATTGAGCGAACGATGAATTATGGACAAAAAGTGGATAAATCTTGGATGTAAAGGTATGGATTTAATGCTCAACGAACCCCAAAAAAGGCAGAAGTTCCAGGCTGGATAGAAAATCACCTGTAGAGGCTAGAAGGACCCGGAAAAGACCTCCGTAACCACTAACTCGTTAGCGTTTAGCCACAATTTTCGGCGAGTTTCTATGTGTTATGGATGGTTAATGATTGAACTATGAATCAGAGGTGCTTTTTAGGCTCGTGGGCGAGTCTCTCGGGTTCAGAGGGTTAAACCCAGTGAGTTAGTACAGGATGGAGCAATAACTTAATATCCTCGTTAATCTGGATCAATGGAAAACAACTGCTGATAATGTGGGAAAAAAAACATATTAGTCAAACAAACGATCACTTGAATCAGCTTCTTCAATGACATCTGACTGACTGACCGAAATATTAGTTATTTAAAAATCCGATATGCTGATTTATCGGCCGCTATATTAAAAAATAAGTCCAGAAACGCTAACAAAACATCCACAGATTTCCTTAACGTTGGTTATTTGTAGTTATTTATGAGTTCTCACTAGAATAATATGATAATTTGTTTTATTGTCACAACAGAACATCAAAATATATTATATATTATATATATATATTATATATATATATAATATATATATATAATATATATATATTATATATATATAAGTTCTGATAAATAAAATGTAGAAAAATACAAACTTAAGATATGAAACTTAAAGCACTAACAGGGACGCTGTAGAGCGTCCTCTGGTGGACAGACTATGCAACACCATCACTAACAGGGACGTTGTAGAGCGTCCTCTGGTGGACAGACTATGCAACGCCATCACTAACAGGGACGTTGTAGAGCGTCCTCTGGTGGACAGACTATGCAACGCCATCACTAACAGGAACGTTGTAGAGCGTCCTCTGGTGGACAGACTATGCAACGCCATCACTAACAGGGACGTTGTAGAGCGTCCTCTGGTGGACAGACTATGCAACGCCATCACTAACAGGGACGTTGTAGTGCGTCCTCTGGTGGACGGACTATGCAACACCATCACTAACAGGGACGTTGTAGAGCGTCCTCTGGTGGACAGACTATGCAACGCCATCACTAACAGGGACGTTGTAGAGCGTCCTCTGGTGGACAGACTATGCAACTCCATCACTAACAGGGACGTTGTAGAGCGTCCTCTGGTGGACAGACTATGCAACGCCATCACTAACAGGGACGTTGTAGAGCGTCCTCTGGTGGACAGACTATGCAACGCCATCACTAACAGGGACGTTGTAGAGCGTCCTCTGGTGGACAGACTATGCAACGCCATCACTAACAGGGACGTTGTAGAGCGTCCTCTGGTGGACAGACTATGCAACGCCATCACTAACAGGGACGTTGTAGAGCGTCCTCTGGTGGACAGACTATGCAACGCCATCACTAACAGGGACGTTGTAGAGCGTCCTCTGGTGGACAGACTATGCAACGCCATCACTAACAGGGACGTTGTAGAGCGTCCTCTGGTGGACATCATTATTCTGATGAATCGGCCATTTTAAATGCCGATACCGATAGATCGGGAAATGTCTAATACCCTTTCTGTCTAATGCCCGCCAATAATATCGGTCGGGCTCTAGACTAAATATCTTCAAGTAAAAAGAAGGTCAACCAGGAACCCCGGCCTCCCTCATCAGCAGTGACATGATGCACGGCAGCCATAATGTTAAAATAAATAAAAAGCCTTTAACAGCAACATGAAGCCGCTCTAAGTGAATGAGCTAATTGTCTGGAGACGTTCTGAGGACACGAGCAGCGTCCTAATGAAAGCTCTGCTGCTGCTCAACGGCCGCCAGGAGAGACTCTGCAGCACAGAGAGAGGCCCACTGGGACCAGTAAGGCTCTAATAGAGGGTGTGTGTGTGTGTGTGTGTGTGTGTGTGTGTGTGTATGTGTGTGTGTTTAGGGTTAGGGGCACAAGGTTGAGTGTGTTTGTGTCCCACAATACCACACTTTACTATCGAAGAGCATTATAATTCACCTGGGCCCAACACTGACACATTAACACAACTAATCTCCATTACTGGGTAAGAAACGTGTGTGTGTGTGTGTGTGTGTGTGTGTGTGTGTGTGTGTGTGTGTCAGGGGGATGACATCCATTTGGGTTGGCTTTTAATCTTCCAAATGAGCAGACATAACTCCTCCTACACTAAAGCCCCTAACAGGCAATTATTCTGTGTGTTCACGCAGTAAGCATGTGTGTGTTTGTGTGTTAATGTGTGTGTGAAGGATGAGGGCAGTCATTACAGGATTGCTAGATTGATTGTGTGTGTGTGTGTGTGTGTGTGTGTGTGTCTTCCAATCATTAACTGACTGACTGACTGAAGTGAAAGTGGTACTTTTAGCTGCAATAAGTGCAGCTGTGACCCATCAGCTTTAAACCTCTTAGTTGACATGATTTGGGGATGAATTAAAGGCAGATGACACCATTTTTAATCAGCACTTCAAGAAAATCTACGCTGATGGCATTGAGAGCTTAACTCCCAGGGTATAGGATCGGTCCGGTGTCTAATAATTCGGAATATGAATTTATTTTTGATAAACAAGATGAGCTAGTCTTTAGTGCATTCAGACCAAGACCCAAATGTTAATTACTCTGCACTACTGCACTTTAACATGAGACAGGTGCGTCGGAGAGAGACGAGTAGGTCAAAAGTTGCAAAGAAATTTACATTTGTTTTGGTCTGGTACCGATTTTCTTTAATACTTTTGTCCCCATGAGAACAATTAAAGAAAAAAAAATCTAATTAATGATTCTGTTTGAAGCCTGTCTCAGTGTGCTGGATGTCCTAAATTGACCTTATAATGTCTGTTTGAGAATCACAGCCGTGACTGTCCAATGCTTTTGTTTTTCATTATTATTTCCATTGTTATTTCTAATAAACATGGACAGAAATGGGAATCTTAACCCTAAATCAGGCAGCAGCAGTCACTTGGATTTCCACGTAGTAAATATAAAAGCTGCCGATTTCAGTAATCCTAAAATATCAATTATCTGATATGATGATTTAAGTACAAATGTGTTAATTAAAGCTTTAAATCGTGTGAATTGGCTGCGATCCTTTGGGTAATACCGTCTTAACACCTGGTTTGAAATGTTAATACATTATTGGGGCGACGGGACTACGTACGTAATTAAAAATATAAAATAATGTGTGAGTTCTACTGTCCAATCAATCATCTCGTCTGCAGTTCAACTCAGCTGTTATCATATTACAGTATTTACAGAAAATCCCAAGTGGTCAAAAAAAGCGTCACCCCACACATCCATCCTTCCCTCTATATGTCTCTACAGCTTCAATATTCACTCTTTAGATCCCCACACACACACACACACACACACACACACACACACACACACACCCCTCCACCCTGCCGACCAGACACACACTTCCTGTCACACTGCAGGACCGCCACATGTGCAGCTGTGGTGGCAATCCAACAGACAAATGGATATCTGGAAGTGTACAATTATCCAGGCATGGTGTTGGTGTTCGCCCCCGCCACTCAGACAACCTGCTAATTAGTTTTAACACACACACACACACACACACACACACACACACACGGCTGGAAAGAAGCCAATCTGGCCTCATCAGCTTCTCTATCATGAGTTCCAGTAGGCCGACACTTCCTCTAGCGACATGCTAAAGCCGCTATCAGCGTCGGAAGAGGAAACAAGCTAATCCTAATTGGAATTTACACATTCAAATGAAATCTGCAACGCCTCACTGGAAGGGCTTTATCTGCAGATGATAAAGAGAGGGAGTGGCTGGGTGGAGGGATGTGTGGCTGGGTGGAGGGATGTGTGTGTGTGCGTGCGTGCGTGCGTGCGTGCGTGCGTGCGTGCGTGCGTGTGCGTGCGTGTGTGTGTCAGATTGGCAGGTGGATTTGAAACAAGCTTCCCTACAATTATGTTTTAACATGCTAAGCTGATCTGATCCACACTGGGAGTGTGTATTCAGCATCCGGTGTGTGTGTATATGTGTGATGTATGTGTGTATATGTGTGTGTATATGTGTGATGTATGTGTGTATATGTGTGATATATGTGTTGTGTTATGGTTGTCTTGCTACTGGATGCCTAAAATTTCCTTCGGGATGAATATCTATATATCTATCTATCTATCGTATCTATCTATCGTATCTATCTATCTATCTATCTATCTATCGTATCTATCTATCTATCGTATCTATCTATCTATCGTATCGTATCTATCTATCTATCTATCTATCTAAAGCAGGACGCACTGTGAGACCCTCTAGGGGCCCCTCAGCTTTGGCCTACTTGACCGAGTTAATAATCCAGATTCCAATGCAAAGGCCGACTGTATCAGACATTATGGACCCTTCTCCCAGTACTGCCTGATCCCACTTATGTGTCACATCGCCGGTGAGTAAAATAAAACACTAGAGATGCACAAAAAATAAAATATTCTCCAATATCTTACAGGACAGGAAAGATGTTAGGAACTAGATAACGTGAGCAGGTGTAAACACACCATATCTAACGCAGATGATATGAGACAACTTGATGAGATGAGTGAGACAGGGTCTGCAGAGCGCTGAACCCTTGGCCTGCTTTACCGCAAATCTCCCCCCAACGGCCTGATGGGAGTCCTCCCTGAGCGACAGAGGCGGGATTTTAAAGCAACAAACATGGTCTGAGATCCGATGCACCCCCGATGCACCCCCCGTGCACACTGGCAGCAGCTTGCTCCAACTTAATGTGAAAAGTGCTTTTGAAAAAGAGGTGAAGCTGTGATGTGTGACCCAGATTCCAGTGGCGCCTCAGACTGCAGGAGCAGACCACTCTCTGCTTTTATGAATTCATTATGACAGCAGGCTGTGTTCAAATGCAGAAACAATGTAATCGACTGTATATGTATGTATGCACAGAAATCAAGTCATTTTCCATCCTTTTGTGTGTGTGTGTGTGTGTCTCTATTATCATCCCTCCTGTCTGTCCTCCCTCGCTCCTGCAGTTTCGGTTCATTGTCAGGAAACCAGATGAGTTTGCCTATCATGCCGTCTTCATTCAGCCGAAAACAGCTTCAATTTGCACCTTTCTGCTACTCTTGTCTATCTATCTATTCATCAATCTGTCTACTTTCCACCTCCCCAAGCACTGGATCTACAGTAACAAAGACAGCACTAGCTGTACCACCTGCCTGTTTGAGGGTCTTCAGTATCAGGTTGGTAGGGCTGGGCGATAAAGAGAAAATCAGATATCACGATATTCTTGACCAAATACCTCAATATCGATGTTGAAGCTATATTGTAGGGTTGATAATTGGTGCTCTAACAAAATATCTTCACACTTTGACTTTCAGACAGGTTGCTCACGTCACATCTACGTCTCCAAGCTCAGTTGGAGGCTGCGCAGTAACGCTCAGCATCACCGGGAAAGAGCTTCTAATAGACTTCACTGGGATCTGTTGGTCCATTTCTTTAACTGTCTATGCTACACACACGGTAGGATGTTTTGAAGAAGAAAGTAGGACACTGAACGCTCGGGGTACTTATCTTCACATGTTCACGGACAATATTGCATCCAAAATATCTGCCCTGATTAATGTTACTGTACCTGTTTGTGTCCATTGATTCTGAACGGTGTGTCGGCCCTTGAGCTCTCTAAAACTAAAGAAGGTGCTGCATTTGCTGGACTTACGACTGCTAAGAAGATGATTGCAACTCATTGGAAACCGCCTCGTGATGATGGTACATGGACCCTTTCTTTTTTAGATGTTGTATATTTGGAACTGTCTACAGCTCGCGGAAATGGAGCACCAGAAAAGACTTTGAACACTACACATATACAGCATAGCTGATTCTTTGAAGGCCAGGCTGTAGGCTGGTGTTGTGGCCTTCTGGCCTCTGTCTTGTTTCTGTCTGTGTGTGTCTGCTTGTGTGTATGCCTGTTTCTGGGTGTGTTGTTTGTGAGCTGCGGACGTCGGTTTTTGTGTTGTTGTTGTGTTTCCCTTCTTCCCGTCTTTCCTGTGTGTGTTTTTTAGTTTTTTATTGGTCCCATATGGTTTGTAATCTTGAAATAAAAACATTAGGTCGCAAAAAATAAAGAAGAAGAAGGAGAAGGAAGTAGGGTTATCAAGAGGAAGAAATTAGCAACATCTTCATCGTCGATAACAGCTTCAGATTTTCGATGTCGATGCATTCTCGGCTAATCGTGCAGCCCTACCGTCGGCGTCGTTTCTCCGACAACGGAATCAGAGTGAACCGATGAAAACGTTGTGTAACTGGATTAATGACAGAGGAATAAAGTGAGCGTGAGCGGACTGAGGGGAAGAAGGAGGGGGATTAATAATTAGAGGCGAGACGAGAGTGGAAAATAGGAGTTTGATGGACAGTTAGAGAGGGGAGGGGGGGTCCCTGGAGAGACAGCGGCGAGGAAAGAGTGACATGTGAGGCGTCTGAAAGGGAGTGCTCTTTCACCGCCTCGACCCCTTCACCACCACCCCACCCCCGCTGTGCTCTCACACTAACTCCCCCACACAGCTCATCTTCATTGTTAAAGCTGATCTGCTTACAGCGGCTGAGGGTTCAGTGACGGCGGGTTGCTTCGAAAATGACAGACGAGGAGGGAGATATGAAGTGTTGGGGGGCAAACATCGCTCTACACTCGAGAACCGTCGGCCAATAAGGATGTCAACAATTACCATCACTGGTTACAGCAGACAGCTTTGGTTTTGTCGCTCGTCAAAAATCGGGGCAGTTCTTCTCATCTGGGACCCAAAATCCAATTAACGTGTTCTCTGGTTGCTCCACAGCAGTTGTGATCTGGCTCCCATGACGGACATGTGGTTTTAGCTTCTGTTCCCCGAGGTGATCCATTTACCCTAACTGTGTCGTCACTGAAGAAAAACCCAAAATGGTTTAATTTCAATGGAATCAGTGGAATCCATCACAGGGACAAAGCAAATCTGTGCTGAGCTTTGTAGGGGAGTTTAACTAGAAGCTGTTGACTAATAAACTGTTCTGAGTGTGTGTGTGTGTGTGTGTGTGTGTGTGTGGGGGGGCATCTACAAATTCGATTTGACATGGTGCTCTTTGGATGCGTTTATATAGACGTTAGTAGTCCCCTAATACTGTATCTGAAGTCTCTTTATATAGACCTTAGTGGTCCCTAATACTGTATCTGAAGTCTCTTTATATAGACCTTAGTGGTCCCCTAATACTGTATCTGAAGTCTCTTTATATAGACCTTAGTGGTCCCTAATACTGTATCTGAAGTCTCTTTATATAGACCTTAGTGGTCCCTAATACTGTATCTGAAGTCTCTTTATATAGACCTTAGTGGTCCCCTAATACTGTATCTGAAGTCTCTTTATATAGACCTTAGTGGTCCCTAATACTGTATCTGAAGTCTCTTTTATATAGACCTTAGTGGTCCCTAATACTGTATCTGAAGTCTCTTTTATATAGACCTTAGTGGTCCCTAATACTGTATCTGAAGTCTCTTTATATAGACCTTAGTGGTCCCCTAATACTGTATCTGAAGTCTCTTTATATAGACCTTAGTGGTCCCCTAATACTGTATCTGAAGTCTTTTTATATAGACCTTAGTGGTCCCCTAATACTGTATCTGAAGTCTCTTTATATAGACCTTAGTGGTCCCCTAATACTGTATCTGAAGTCTCTTTATATAGACCTTAGTGGTCCCCTAATACTGTATCTGAAGTCTCTTTTATATAGACCTTAGTGGTCCCTAATACTGTATCTGAAGTCTCTTTTATATAGACCTTAGTGGTCCCCTAATACTGTATCTGAAGTCTCTTTTATATAGACCTTAGTGGTCCCCTAATACTGTATCTGAAGTCTCTTTCTAAAAATTCAGTCTTAAATCATATTACAGCCACTAGAGCCAGTCTCACAATGAGCTTTCCTTAGTATGTGCCATTTCTCTGGGCGGGCAAAGCAAAGAAAGGGAGAGGTAACCTTATGAGGTCATAAGGGGTAAGATTCCAGATCGGCTCATCTGAGCTTTTCATTTTCTCAAAGGCAGAGCAGCATACCCAGGGCTTGGTTTACACCTATCACCATTTCTAGCCACTGGGGGGTCACAGGCAGGCTGGGGGAACTGAAAACTGAAGACCGTGTGCAGTCATTGGAAATAAGTATAGTATTTTTTATGTTCTTCACAGAAAATGAGCCAAGACCAATGAGATTGAGTTGGAATAAATAGCATAATGTTTCTTTTAGCGAACACTGAAAACGGGTCCCCCAGAACCCGAACACCACACGAGGGTTGACGTGAGAAATACTGCTTAGTAAAGATTTAACAGTTTTTTGTTCCAGCTGTCAAACAACGAATCTAATCACACACCATTTTGTGAAGCAATGTCGGGCTACAACCGATTTTGTAGTGAGACACCCGAAATACACAAGCAAAGTGTAAAAGGTGAGTCTGGAGCCTCGTGCTGCAAATGCATCAAATGCATCACATGCATCACATGCATCACATGCATCACATGCATCACATGCATCAAATGCATCAAATGCATCACATGCATCACATGCATCACATGCATCACATGCATCACATGCATCACATGCATCGCATGCATCACATGCATCACACGCATCAAATGCATCACATGCATCAAATGCATCACATGCATCACATGCATCGCATGCATCGCATGCATCACATGCATCAAATGCATCAAATGCATCAAATGCATCACGGATCAAAAGAGCAGACGGGTTGTCTTGTTGTTCTCTATGTGAAATAAATACATAAATAAATAAATAGTATCAAACAGGACTCCACGGTGCCGTGTTTGTTGTTGTTGTTGTTGTATAAAGGGTGAGAAAAGAAACTGCCCGAAGGAAAATAGGACTGAGGAGTGTGTGTGTGTGTGTGTGTGTGTGTGTGTGTGTGTGTGTGTGTGTGTTTGGACGGGGTGACGTCTAGACATTTAATTTCACACTCTTTGAAGTTTGCTACCCGCTGGCCAAACGCAGCCGTGTGGATGAAAACATAAGTGTGTGTGTGTGTGTGTGTGTGTGTGTGTGTGTGTGTGTGTGTGGGGGAGTGTTACATGCTTTCCTTTCCCTCCTTTTCTACTGTTATTTATGAGCAAAGGAGTTCATTCCCCTGTTAAATCACTGAAGTTGTCATCACAGCGGGGAGTCTGCATCAGGGTTTGGGTCTATCAGGGTCCATGTTCGGGGAGACGTCTCGGCTGGCGTGTCTATGAGGATGAGTCGGGCTTATTTCTATTTTTTATCATTATTCTTTTTTCTTTAAGTTAAGTTTCGAAAAGTCTTTAAAATCACTCTTCATGAAAAAATACATTCATGCATTTATTAACATTCTGAATTTAACAACATGTTATGATTATTTAACTTCATCCTGTTTTAATTTGACCATGTTGAATATAGTCTCCACCTAACAGGTGGGGACCACAGTATTAAGGGACCACTAAGGTCTATATAAAAGAGACTTCAGATACAGTATTAGGGGACCACTAAGGTCTATATAAAAGAGACTTCAGATACAGTATTAAGGGACCACTAAGGTCTATATAAAAGAGACTTCAGATACAGTATTAAGGGACCACTAAGGTCTATATAAAAGAGACTTCAGATACAGTATTAGGGGACCACTAAGGTCTATATAAAAGAGACTTCAGATACAGTATTAGGGACCACTAAGGTCTATATAAAAGAGACTTCAGATACAGTATTAGGGGACCACTAAGGTCTATATAAAAGAGACTTCAGATACAGTATTAGGGACCACTAAGGTCTATATAAAAGAGACTTCAGATACAGTATTAGGGACCACTAATGTCTATATAAAAGAGACTTCAGATACAGTATTAGGGGACCACTAAGGTCTATATAAAAGAGACTTCAGATACAGTATTAGGGGACCACTAAGGTCTATATAAAAGCATCCAAAAAGCACCATATAATGGGACCTTTAAATGTGAAAAAAGAAACACTGGTATGGTATTCTGTATTTGCAGATACTTTAAGTTGAGTTATCTGAACCGCTAAAGTTGGACCCCCACCTATCTGTGACTATATCCAGTATATTTCTACATGATACTACCGTGTTTGTACCGACGTGTGAAGGCCCGTCTGTCTCTCAGACCAGCTGGCCACGAGCTTCTATGGTTACAGGTCACCATCTCACTCTCTGTTCACAGGATGAGCTCATATTATTCTCTCAGTGGTCACCGTGGCTACCGGATGAGCTCATAGCTCGTTTTGTAATTGGCTAATCCAGTCTGCTGGCGGGGGACACACAGAGAGATCGAGAGAGAGAGAAAGACGCAGGAACAGTCTGTGACATAAACAAAAGATAGAAAAAGAACCAGAGGAGATGCCTGAGCACAAGCGCTGATAGATGTGGGACAGAAAAACAAACAACAGAACTCCTGTTCCCACTCTCCTTCTCATTCCCTCAGTCCATCCATCCCTTTCTTTTTCTAGAACAAACAAGAGGCCCAGCCAACAGCCAAAGTCCAGCTAAGCCCTCTGAGCTGTATTTAACCTGCTCTTGGGGCTCAATGTGGCTTTACAGTATCTAACTCCGCATCTAAACAAGCCCTGACCCCCGAGGGGACTGTTGGTGCATGTGCAGTTCAGAGACAGCTCCATAACGCCTCTGAGACTGTCACCAAGTTCTGAACTTTCAATTCAGACTCAAGGTTGTTGGTTTTCTCCACAAATGAAACCAGGGTTGACATTGATCCTTTTAGTACGTACTGCAGCTGGTCTTACTGTTGCATGAGTACTATAAGCAATCCGACGTAGACAGTACCAGTCAAGGGTCTGCACATGGTTTGTTATTATGGGAATGGGAAAGCATGTGACTGTAGCTACAAAGAGTAATGCACTGTAAATCGTATATTTAGCTGTGTGTACCACATTGACTGCTGCTGTATAAGAGCGAAAAGGTCCTAAAACACAGGGCTTTCAGGCACAGGGAGAGGAGTTTGTGTCCCAGAAGAAGTTCAGGGGAAAACCCAAAACCATCACCCAGGGTGTTTGTGTCCTGGAAGTACTACTTAACCCTCCTGGTGTCTTTGGGTCTAATTTGACCCCTTTCCAAAAAGTTCCTATATCAGAAATTTGGGTTTCAACAACAAACAAATTGTCCATAAAAGTAACGTGGATGGTTCCCAACAACGCTCCTCACAAGTTAAATAAATAATCAGTTCACTACTTTCATTGAATTTCTGTTTTTTTGTCAATATTATAGCATTTGGAGAAAAAAACAATTGGTAAAAGAACTTTAAAAAAAAGTGTAAAAAATTAGAGAAACATGTCAATAAAAGTGACAAAAATATCAAAAAAAGTAACAAATGTCAAAAAAGTGACAAATGTTTTATATCTATAAAATAAATATAATTATATTTATTTTAAAAAAAAGCTTTAAAAATTTGGGGAAAAACCCACGAAAATTTCAAAAGGCTCACAAAAAGTCGACCAACGTTGAAAAAGTGACAAAATCATTGGAAGAAATCCACAAAAGGGTCAAAAAAGACAACCGTAACCTTGATAAAAAGGTTTTTTATTTTTAATTCTGACTCAGCAAAACTTCCAGGTCGGCGGGAAGACAACACGAGGGTTAAATGGGGGGTCCGGCGTTTTACCCCAAACCGGCCTATCGACGCCCTGTCACAGTTACACATTCACACCTGGAAGCTGCCCGGTACGACCACAGTCTGATCTGCTGCCACCGAGCAGCTCCACTGGAGCCGTTGGGGCTAAAAGCCTTGCTCAAGGGCACCTCAGTGGTGATGAGGGAGGGACTGCTCTTTCACTTTCCCCACCTAGACTTTATCCTGTCGGTCTGGGGATTGAACCGACGACCTTGTGGTCACAGGCTTGCTTCTTTTAACCAACATAACAGAGATAAGGATAAAATCAATTTAGCCTATTTCTCCTTAAAAAGTTTTCAGAATCCAGCCGGTGAATTAGTTTAGTTTTTTATTTTAAATTTAATTTATTTATTTAATTTTTTATTTATTTTAATTTATTTTAATTTATTTTTATTTTTTTATTTTTTTATTTTTTTATTTTTTATTATTATTTTTTTTATTATTTATTATTATATATTTAAAATATGAGATTGTATCTGAACAAGCCGCCATGACAGCCTGGCTTTGAATTTCTTGGGAAACCGGACCCACTTGACGCGTTCGTCCAATCAGCTGCCGTCGGCGCTCGGCATCGCGTTGCTGTGTTCTGAGCCGCTTTATTTGGCCGACTCGGGGAGGCGGTCAGTCCGACGGCTTGGTGTGTCACAGCTCCAGGTGTCAGTGGAGGAGATGTTAAAGTCACAGCTAATGCAGGAGGAGTGCTGCTATTTGTCCGTTGTTGTTGTACGAGTCTTTGTTGTTATAGAAAGCCGAGGTGCTAATCAGGTACAAGGCTGTGAGTTTGAGTCTAGACCCAAATCTGCTGCGGTGTGGCCTTTTGTTCTGTCAGTCTACATCTGTGTGCAAAAAGGACGATAATTAACAGGTAGAGAGGCTCTTAAAATGAGCTTTGTGGCTGACAGTCGAGCAGAAAATGGGTCTCACTATGCCACATAGTTCCACCCATTTTCATTCCCAAACACCCATGCACACACATCCTGGCATTCAGCATTATTTTCTGACAATAACGCTCTGTGTGGGGTCATGGCTCTTGTATGACTTCTGAATCCTCCTGCACACGAGAAGGAAACGTCAGATTATATTAGCAATGAGAAACTTCCCTATCAGATAGAAGTCAGGAAATGTTTCCCCTGACAAGCTCCCGGTGTTCACTCCAGCTGCGCGATCGTCCATCCTGATTGGCCTAAAACACTGGCCGCTCTCACAACCTCCCGGGACCAAGCAAGGGTACATCTGCTAAGCTGACGCAATGCATAATTAATTACCAGATTTGTGATGCATTCCAAAACTAAGAGGCTACATAAACAACTGTTGGACGAAAAAAATAGTTTGTGAGAGGTACTTTTAATGAAAGTGAAAATGATAGCATCATCGTGCTGCCAGAGCTGAGCTATGGGACCTGTCTGTAAAACCAAGGACTGAAAAGTTGGCATCACTTGTTCCAATGAATTCTCAAGAACGGGGTTGTAGGACATCGTACAAAAATGTACGCACACCAATTCGTATAATATCCTGCAAAACTTGGCAACCACGCGCTGGTCACCTGCAAAAGATCTCTGTGAGCTGTCTGTGGTTCGTAGTTAAGTTTAGCCGACAATGGGTTACTGGGGGCCGGCTACAGAGCCCTGGGAGCTGTGGGTCATATCAGCAGCTACTGGGGGCCGGCTACAGAGCCCTGGGAGCTGTGGGTCATACCAGCAGCTACTGGGAGCCGGCTACAGAGCCCTGGGAGCCGTGGGTCATACCAGCAGCTACTGGGAGCCGGCTACAGAGCCCTGGGAGCTGTGGGTCATACCAGCAGCTACCGGGGGCCGGCTACAGAGCCCTGGGAGCTGTGGGTCATACCAGCAGCTACTGGGAGCCGGCTACAGAGCCCTGGGAGCTGTGGGTCATATTAGCAGCTACTGGGAGCCGGCTACAGAGCCCTGGGAGCCGTGGGTCATATCAGCAGCTACTGGGAGCCGGCTACAGAGCCCTGGGAGCCGTGGGTCATACCAGCAGCTACTGGGAGCCGGCTACAGAGACCTGGGAGCTGTGGGTCATATCAGCAGCTACTGGGAGCCGGCTACAGAGCCCTGGGAGCCGTGGGTCATATCAGCAGCTACTGGGAGCCGGCTACAGAGCCCTGGGAGCTGTGGGTCATATCAGCAGCTACTGGGAGCCGGCTACAGAGCCCTGGGAGCTGTGGGTCATATCAGCAGCTACTGGGAGCCGGCTACAGAGCCCTGGGAGCCGTGGGTCATATCAGCAGCTACTGGGAGCCGGCTACAGAGCCCTGGGAGCCGTGGGTCATATCAGCAGCTACTGGGAGCCGGCTACAGAGACCTGGGAGCTGTGGGTCATACCAGCAGCTACTGGGAGCCGGCTACAGAGACCTGGGAGCCGTGGGTCATACCAGCAGCTACTGGGAGCCGGCTACAGAGACCTGGGAGCCGTGGGTCATACCAGCAGCTACTGGGAGCCGGCTACAGAGCCCTGGGAGCTGTGGGTCATATCAGCAGCTACTGGGAGCCGGCTACAGAGCCCTGGGAGCTGTGGGTCATACCAGCAGCTACTGGGGGCCGGCTACAGAGCCCTGGGAGCTGTGGGTCATATCAGCAGCTACTGGGAGCCGGCTACAGAGCCCTGGGAGCCGTGGGTCATATCAGCAGCTACTGGGAGCCGGCTACAGAGCCCTGGGAGCCGTGGGTCATACCAGCAGCTACTGGGAGCCGGCTACAGAGCCCTGGGAGCTGTGGGTCATAGCAGCAGCTACTGGGAGCCGGCTACAGAGCCCTGGGAGCCGTGGGTCATACCAGCAGCTACTGGGAGCCGGCTACAGAGCCCTGGGAGCTGTAGGTCATATTAGCAGCTACTGGGGGCCGGCTACAGAGCCCTGGGAGCTGTAGGTCATATTAGCAGCTACTGGGGGCCGGCTACAGAGCCCTGGGAGCTGTGGGTCATATTAGCAGCTACTGGGAGCCGGCTACAGAGCCCTGGGAGCCGTGGGTCATACCAGCAGCTACTGGGAGCCGGCTACAGAACCCTGGGAGCTGTGGGTCATATCAACAGCAGAAAAAAAAGTTTGAGAAAAGTGTAGAAAAAGTTGAAATTTTAACCCAGAAAGACAAAAAGCTGCAGGTCGACGGGAAGACAACACAAGGGTTAAACCTTTATTTATACAGGTAAGTCGATTGAGAACAAATTCTCATTTGCAAGGACGACCTGTCACAGTCACACATTCACACCTGGAAGCTGCCCGGTACGACCACAGTCTGATCTGCTGCCACCGAGCAGCTCCACTGGAGCCGTTGGGGCTGAAAGCCTTGCTCAAGGGCACCTCAGTGGTGATAAGGGAGGGACTGCTCTTTCACTTCCCCCACCTAGATTTTATCCTGTCGGTCTGGGGATTGAACCGGTCACAGGCTTGCTTCTTTTAACTTTGAGGCCTCCAATAAGCCAACATAACAAAAGATAAAATCAGGATAAAAGGAGAAGGATAAAATCAATTCGGTCCAAGCAACAAGCATCCAGTTGGTGTGACGTCCATAGACGAGGGAGGCAAACAAAGAACTGTGCTCTTTCAGCGGTGAGCTTATTGTGGGTGATTACAATAAGTCAAACAGAGCTGTGCATCCCCCTCACATGTTTCCTCCCAGGATGGCAGCAGGCTTGCCACCCTCTGGGCTTTTTAGGCTTTCATCATGTTGAGAGATGTCTGCCCGCAGGACGACACATAAAAAGACGACGAAGGGGGGAAGAGGAGGTGGGTAAAGAGAGAGAGAGGGGAAAAGAAAGTGGGATGGCTGCGGAACCACGCAGGGAAGGTTGTGAGGGTTCAACTGAGAGAAGAAGCTGTGAGAGTGACAACATGTGACAAAATATATTTTAATTATAATGCACTGTGAAGGTTTTTGAGTTCAAGACTCCGAGTGGGCAAATCCAGTCTCACTGTGGGACTCAAACTCAGGCTGCAACTGACACCATTTCCTTTATATCAATTATTGATTTTTGTATACTATCTAATGTCTAAAAATAAGGAGCCCAGAGTCAAGTCTTCGACAGCTTGATTTGCCCACACACTGGGCCAAAATCCAAAGACGACTTTCTTTACGGTGTTCAATTGAAGACAAATCAAGACAATAGTCGGGGTAACTCTACTTTACGAGACAAGGTTATTTCAATAAGGGGAAATGTAGCTCCATAACTAAGAATCAATCACCGCTGCAGAGAGATCCTTCCAGTCGACAGCATTAATAACTATTTGCCCTCGACACGTCTGCTTTATTGATGGACTAAGAGGAAGCTGGCAGAAATTACGTCCATTTTTCTAGGAGCACACACAGTCCATTAATAGCTCTCTACATTGGCCGGCCGGCGCAGTCATACAGGCAGATTTTCTGGATTCTTTCTAAGAAGCAGCTGTAGTGATTACTGCAGAACAGCGGACCGGGTCGCAAGTTACTGCAGAGCTTAACAGAGGCAGGATATCGATTCGCCACGAGGAGCAGAAAGACAACAATAAAAGCTCCGGAGGGAGAAAAACAACAACTGGAGGGAACAAGATGTTACTGTAGTTTCTGAGAAACTCAGTCAGTGAACTCATATAACCTAAAGTTCTTCTTCAGCCGTGTAGCCTTGTAGGTAACTGAGTGTATTTACTCAAGCACTGCAGCGTTAATAGCTCACTCACCTCTTTGTATGTGTAAATGGTATACTGTATGTTTTTTTTAAATCAATTCAGAGATATTGCAAAGTACAAGTCCCCTATATTTACCTTCAAATTGCTTCACAATTCCTCACAATGACCAAAATATTTGAGTTCAGAACATATTTGACTACATACATGCTAAAAAAAAATAGAGATTCCCATAGTAAAAGTCTCCTGAGGTGTATGATTCAACACTTCTCCATTGTCTAGTGTAAAAAGTAAATAAAAATTGCAATAACTTGCAATATATATCGAATCGCCCAAGTATCGTGATAGTATTAAATTGGGAGATAAGCCCCGCCCTCGTAGGGTTAAAGGTGAGCCAAGGTTATCTACTTAAAGTATGCTGCACTGTTAATTGAATTGAATATACCTTTTTGACAAAACCTTGTGTGTTATTTTCCATTCGAGAGCACGGTGAGACTGACCAACAATGAGTAAGAAGGAAAAGACAAATCCTCGATCAAACTGTCGCACAACACACGTCTATTTTGTAGTTTTTCAGGGGCTTTTCGAACTTTATTGTACCACCTGACCGAGCGCCTGCAGGCCAGAGACCTCTTCCTGCTTCTTCGTTAGTCTGGAGCACCCGCAGACAAGCCATCACCAACACAAGCCAATTACACGCTCCCAAAAGGAGCTCTTTGTTAATAAAAACAAAAAACACACTTCCTTTTTCCAGTGATATTATGTGACATCAGCAATAGATCTGGAACCGTATTGGAGCGGCAGTCTGATATTGTTAATATGTTGATGCCATAGACGGTTGTCTTCCCTTTGTAAAGTACTCCTAAAGAATTGAAGGTTGAACGTTTCCAATTTCCCTTACAAGGCAACTCCATCGGCTAAGAAAGATCATGCGATGTGCTCGAAAAATGTGTGCGTGTTGTGTTATCTTTTCCTTCTTACACATTCTCGGTCAGTCTCACCATGCTTTGGAATAGAAAACAACAACACAAAGTCTTCCCAAGAAGGTATATTGGTACGTTCTTCCATCCTTGAATCCAGGCGCTAAATCGTGAAAATGAAATTCGAGTGAAGGATACGAGGTTTCTTAGCTTAATGGGAATGGGAAGCGCCCCTCGTGTTGTGAGTCTTACCTGGCTGAGCTCTGAGGCCAT
The DNA here is from genome assembly GCA_013375575.1 of Percina caprodes. Classification (NCBI taxonomy): domain Eukaryota; kingdom Metazoa; phylum Chordata; class Actinopteri; order Perciformes; family Percidae; genus Percina; species Percina caprodes. The sequence goes on from JABXJD010000166.1 coordinate 309,201, forward strand.
CTCATTTCTCTCCTTGATAATATTGAACCACCTGACCGAGCGTCTGCAGGCCAGAGACCTCCGCTCGCTGCCTGCTTCTTCGTTAGTCTGGAGCACCCGCAGACAAGCCATCACCAACACAAGCCAATCACACGCTCCCAAAAGGAGCTCCGGCAGGACTGCAGTCCACCTCCAGTGAACCCAACACTTTTAATAACTCCTAAGCCAAAAAGATTTGCTTGATTGCTTTTAATTGGCTGGAATTTTGTCATCCGTTAGCCTCATCTGGGTTTGTTAAAGCTCTCTTTCACACACTCGCCTATCAAGAATTCACAAACCCATTTGGCTTCGACACAGTTTCTCTGCCAAAAGACAAGATTAACCAGAGCTGCTGAGCTATGAGTCCCGTTCAAGGGTTAAAGCCATAGAAGGAAAAGTGAAATTTCTTTGTTTTCCTCCCCCCCCCACCCCCAGTCTGGGTACCTCAGGGCTATCAATATTTCACAAGGCTGAGAGCAGCACGCTCAGTCGACTGTGGCCAGAGAAGGAGAAGAGGAACGAGCAAAATCTCTCCATCATCCTGAGAGCCATGCCTCCACAGGGCACCATTACAACATATAGCCAATATAGTTTATGATTAAGAGAGAGCAGGAAAGACGACGAAAGTCTACGAGATCAATAAGAAAAACGTCTGACAGAAAATATATAAAGCTAATGAGCAAAAGAGAAAAGCTGAGTGGGGAGAAATAGAAATAGATTAAGGTTGAACCTATTAAACACCACTCTAGGTATCCTGGTTTGTCACTGTCTGATTTATATGTGTCATTAAACTTTCTATGCTGTAGATAGACTGCCACATTGTTCTGAAAGGCTACCAAGAGACCAGGAATATACCGGGATGCTAAATTAATACGCATAACCAACAGACCACAACCTAAAGATATAGAGCGGTAACTTGGGAGGTGTTGTTGATGGTGTGCTGTGCAGGATGCTGGAGTAATCACCTGGTTAATGTACTCCCCGACATTGGGAGGTGACTAACAGATAAAGCCATTCCAGCCTTGGATCGAGATGAGACTCTTCTGGTTAAATTATCAGTAGATGAACAACAAAATCTGGATCTGTGGTAAAACGTCAAAGCCTGGGGACAGAAAACTGAAGGAGGGAAGTCAACCGGGACTCCTAAGGTGCATTTCAGAAAAAAATCTTAATCTCAATTCACCCTGATTATGATTTAATTTTTAAATAACTTCAAATTCTTTAGTAATTTAACAATTACATTTTTGTTTTTACATTTTTTTTTTTAACCCTTGTGTTGTCCTCGGGTCAAATCGACCCGTTTCAGAGTGTTTTATATCAGAAATATGGATTTCTTTCAACCAAATTGCCCAAAAATAACACGGATGATTCCATACAACGTTCTTCAGGTAAAATTTTGGGGGGTTTTATTTAATCTTATAGCATTTGAATTCTTTTTTTTTTAATGGTTTCAAAACAGTATCCGGACCAAACTTTGACATCTACCCATCTGAGATCCACTCAACATGCTCTAATCTTAACTAGTAGTCAAAATAATTCATAGTTTCTGCATTTTATATAAAAACCTATGTATAATTTGATATAAATGAGGTTTGTTGACCAAGAATAAGTGTAAAACCTTTTATTAAACCAGCTCAGGTTTTTTTAAAAATCGTCAAAAGCTTGAAAAAAGTGATGTTGGGCTTTATTACGTGGTGTGGGATCGGTGCATATACTCCAGTACTTCCTGATACCAGTGTTTTAGGCAGAATCCGAGATACTGGTATTGGTAGTGGAACATCTCTAGTTTGCCTTATAGTCTTATTTGCACTATTAAAGCAATTTTCCGGAGCAAGTTGATGCAGATTTTACCTTCTTTGAACATTCACTTTTTTGTCCTGCATCAGCAACGACATGGATGTGCACAACGTCGTGTTTTTTGAGCTGGTTTCAGAGCAAAAGCAGAGGCAAAGCAATCGGCCCGTTCCCAACATGCACATTTTCAACGGGCACTGAACGCTGTGGTGTGAGAAGCAGGATTAGTGCTGCCATTCACAGCTCCAACGGCAGCGGGCGGTTGTCCAGAAACAAAAGCCTGTCTGTTCCTGACTGTGTATTAAATCCAGAATCTTTATCGAGGCTCTGTGCTGACATCAGCCTGTCTGGTTTACCAACACGCATGTTGATCGGCTCCAATCAGGTGGCGTCTACTTTCAACCCAAATTGCTGTCACATGGATTTAGAGACGATTCATCCCTGGCATACTCTGTGCTCTGTGTCTGCTCTCTCAAATTTCATGGTAATGAAATACAAGCAGGTTTCCCATTCTCCTTATTCCTTAGGGACTATTTCTTCTGCAAAAACTGCTGACAGTGTGTCACATTATCCAGAGTAACAGGAGACTGTTTCTGAAAAGACATGTTCCCTATTTCCTGCTTACTTACATTGTATTGAAGTCTTTCGGACACGGAAATCTCAAAAGGTGGACAAAGAAAAACCCCAACTTTCTACATGATTAGAGATGAAAACACGACTATAAAGTAGTTTATGAATCATTTCAAACTGAGAAGTTGCTCTAAATAAAACTGCTGTAAAACCAGAGTACATTTAAGCCAGAGTGGGTGTATTTTCTGTCTTTGCAGCTCGTTAATCAAGCAGCGATCCAGAACACCAGGCTGAACGGAAAGCTTCTGTATGGTAAACATTGACAGAGGCTCACAGGAAGAATACCTCAGTCACGCACGCACACTTTAGTCACACAAAAGAAAGACAAATGCTGAGAAACCACAGCAGCTAGAGGTTAGAATATACGTGTAATTTACAAATAAAACAACAGCTAGCTATTTGGTAACTTGGGGTGACACGGTTCATGAAAAACAACCTCCGAACCGTTTGGATGGCTTGTCTCGGTTCGGAGCGTGTGCACGTCGCACGGTTCGACGCATGCTCAACGAAGCCTCGTGCCCGTATGTGACCTCAGACGTGACCTCAGACAGTTTCCCTTTCGCACAAAAGAAGAGGTGCGGACAAGTTACCAACATACATCGAAAGACGGTGCAAAACATGTCAGACCGTCCTGCTAACCTGTACACATTTTAACATCAATGTACGCTGTAACACGCAGATGTCGCTTAAGCTGCTTCTGCTGCTTCAATCCTGTCGGCTCTCTGCAGCGGGAGGGGCGGCTCAGTTCCCCCCGTGACAGGAAAAACGTACAGGAGATGAGACGTACAGGATGACCTACATTGAGGACAGCTACGGCCGTTGTTGTAAGTGTAATCATAAGTTAAAGTCCCATAAGTACTTTATCAAATCGTATGTATGTGTCCCAGGTCAGGATAGAAAATGAACTAACAATGTAAAGATCAACAAGCCACTGACAGACATTTGATTCATTCAATAAATTATTATTTTTTTGTCTTAAAGCGCCCGTATTCTGCTCATTTTCAGGTTAATAATTGTATTCTGAAGGTTGTGCCAGAATAGATTTATATGGTTTCATTTTCAAAAACCAGCATATTGTTGTTGTACTGCACATTGCTGCAGATCCTGTTTTCACCCTGTGTGTTTAGGTCTCTGTTTTAGCTCCAGAGTGAGACATCTCTCTTCTATCCTATCTTTGTTGGAAGCTGCACATGCTCAGTAGCTCAGTGAGATCCCATCAGCTAGATAACTCTTTCTCCAGCTTTGGTAAGTCCAAGGCAGGATCAGCTGGGAGACTTCTTCTAGACAAGGGGTACTTGAAGAATACCTGCACAACAGGGACAGGAAGTAGTTCTTTTGGAGATTATGGTCAACTAGTGTGTGTTGTAGCAGTGTTTTGCCATTGAGAACAAGCTATTATGCTAGCGCTAGCATGCTACGTTTAGCCACCTCATCTAGTGATGTAGAAAGCCGTGCAGATGTTAAACAGCTCCCCGGGAGGCTGAAGACAGAAGACGTTCAGAAACCGGATCTCACTCAAAACACCATGGGTAGTTTTTTTTCCAAGTTTGTATGCGCGTGGAAGCAATGGAGTCTTTAAACGCGTCAGATGTAAAGTTATTCACTGTAAAAGTGACGTAAAAATGAATGGCGGTCAATGGAGTGCTAATGGTGGGTGATGTCTTCGTTGCATTAAAATGGCGACATAGGAGCTACGCTTAGAGAGGAGAGGCTTACCCCCCTTGACACCGTCCGAGCCGCCATGACAGTGGTTTGCTATTCTCGAGTAGATGTGACACGTTTGTCCAATCAGCTGAAAGTCAGGGGTGTGGAGCATCAACCACGCTTGCAAAACTGATCTGCACTGTAACACGGTGGGTATCATAATAATGACGACAACGTAGGCATGCGTGTCTTGCTCAGCCGGCCGCCTTAACTGCAAAGTGCTGCAAGAAAACCCTGAATTAGCACACGGCCAGCGGTAGCAGCGTGGTTGAATGTCAAGTAAAAGCATGTGAACAGTGTGATATGCAAGGCAGCGGCTTGTCTACGTGTCAGATATATCACACCTTATACCTTCACACATTTTCACCCTATAGTTAAACCTTACAGACACATCTACACTCTGTAATTAAACCTAAACGATAAACAGTTAAACCTCACCCATCAAGCTCAACCCCACCCCTCAGATGCATTGCAGACCGGGCCAGCACAATTGGTTCAGACACTTAAGCCCTCTGTACTAATGGCCCTGGTCTTGAACAAATCTGTTTTATGGCTTGCTCTTTGTGTTGCCCAGCCATTTGTATTTCTCTAAGAACAGCCTGAAGCCTATAATTTGGCCCTTAACCCCCTCCTCCTTTCATATCTCAGTCTTCACATCCTCACAATCCCACATCCTGTAATGGAAACGACAGAGAGCTACAAATAGAAAGCAGTAACCCCCCTTTCACTTCCGTAGAGCGACCTAAAAGCTAAACACGGTCGCTATCTGTTCGACCTCTCACGGCAGAGGTCAAGTGGTAGAGTTCTGCTCTCCTTTGGTCTTTGAACCACACTCTGCCCTACATCCTCGAGTCCATCAGAGCAGCCTGATAGACTCCTGATGGAGTAGTGACCTCTGACCTCAGGCTATATGCTATATCTGACCAGAAAGCTAATTAGACGAAGTGCGACCAAACCGGGCTGGACAGACGCATCCTCATCACTGAACTGCATCATGTAATGTTACAGTCAGCAAAGGTTGGTCTGTTTTCACGTCCCGTTTTAAGGATGGTGATGTTTATTGGTCCATCCATCCATAAAATCAGTCAATCCGTCAATCCATCCACTTAGCGATCCAGTATCTCACCTACCATTGCAACACATGATTATGTTCATGATCCACTTATTAGCCACCTATTCATAACTTGCCTTTCCATTTTTTCCCCCATAGATTTATAATTACAACATATATAAGGCATATAATATGACATTAGTGCTGAAAGAACTAGTCAAACAAATCGGCAACATTTTAGAAACTGTCAAATTTTTGTTTTTTTTAGTTCCTCAAATACTTTCAGACAAGCTTCAAAGGATCCCGTTGGAGAAGATGGAAGCTTTTATTCAATCAATGACCTAATCCATTAATAAAATTGTTGACAATGTAATTTCTGATGATCAACAAATGGATTAATCGTATAATTACACTACACTACACTGCCATTTGTTATAGATACCAGTGAATCCTACAAGCTGGATCTGGTGATGGTCTCTTGACATTTTCCCTTCCCATCATAAAGCTTAAGTGTCCATTTTTAGCAACACGTTGATGCATGATAATTGATCTGGAAAACTAATGGCCTAATCTCCATGAAAGCTGCTCCAGACCTTTGTGGACTCAAGAGGATGATTTTTGTTAACCGTCTGACTTTTTGGGCCATAATTTCCACTTATAAAGCAGAAATGTGAGAATCTTAAAGGCCATGGTATTTCCTGATCACATTTCTACCCTGCAGAGGATGAAGCCTTCAGATTTTAATGATGACTTTTACACTGCTTCTCCACTACCAGGAAGGTTATGAGCGTAGCGTGTTGTTGGTTCAACGCTACGCCGCAGCCTGTAGGGGCGGAGGTTTTCAGACAGTCTCATGTTTTGAATGCATTCGGCCGACGGTTGTGACGACCAGCCACAAAAAGAGATGTGCAGAAACGAAAGGAAGCAGAGGAAAGCCGACCCAACAAAGAAAAACCTCAACCGACTCAACGCCAGCCAACTCACCAACACCTACTTATTGCTGTGGGAAAAAGAAGGCGACTGGACCCAAGAAGCGCTGGCCGACCGGTTCTTACAGCTGCTACGAGCGCTAGTGGGACACCTAGAGGCCGGGAAGCTGCAACGTGCCCTCAGCCCTAAAGTTAACTTTAACTGCTGTGTGGAGACAAACAAATACGAGGTTGTCAGTCAATGTCACATTTACACAGCGAGATTTTAATGTCCATTCACTACAAAGTGGGATAATTTTGGAGTTTCTAGACTCAGAGGAGCCTCAGACACATATTTTAATTTACAGAGGATGTGTAGACATAACATAGTTAAGTCTAAGGCAAGAGTCTAATAATCTGGTATTTGATTGTTAAATATGATGTAACCTTAAAATTATCTTAAGACAATATAGTGCTTTAAACTGGATAATGTTGTCATTTCACCCTTGTGTTGTCTCCTCGTCAAAATATTTATCAATGTTTTTAACTTTTTTCTTATGTTTTTGTCCTTTTTCAACTTTTTTGATGTTTAACACTACGTAACACTAACTTATTAACTTTAGTTTTACAGTTATTTTTGGAATTTATGGTCAATAAAGCTCATTTATAGGAAATTATACCTAATGTTTGAGTTAGAAAAGCAGAAATTAGGAATTATTGAGACTAAAATTAAAGGAATGGATGTTGATGATAATCACAGACTGGAATATGTCAACTTTTACTCTCAATACTATTTCAAAAACACTTCAATTTGGTTTCAAATGCTATAAAATTGAATAAGACGCCCCAAAATTAATGAAAGTAGAGATTTGTACTTGGCAAAGAGCATTGTGTGGAATCAATCATGTTATTTTGGGGAATTAAAAAGAACATTGATATAGGACAACATGAGGACAACATGAGGACAACATGAGAGCAACATGGGGACAACATGAGGACAACATGAGGACAACATGAGGACAACATGAGGACAACATGAGAGCAACATGGGGACAACATGAGGACAACAAGAGGACAACATGAGGACAACATGAGGACAACATGAGGACAACATGAGGGCAACATGAGGGCAACATGAGGACAACATGAGGGCAACATTAGGGCAACATGAGGGCAACATGAGGACAACATGAGGGCAACATGAGGACAACATGAGGGCAACATGAGGGCAACATGAGGGCAACATGAGGACAACATGAGGGCAACATTAGGGCAACATGAGGGCAACATGAGGACAACATGAGGGCAACATTAGGGCAACATGAGGGCAACATGAGGACAACATGAGGGCAACATGAGGACAACATGAGGACAACATGAAGACAACATGAGGGCAACATGAGGACAACATGAGGGCAACATTAGGGCAACATGAGGGCAACATGAGGACAACATGAGGACAACATGAAGACAACATGAGGGCAACATTAGGGCAACATGAGGGCAACATGAGGACAACATGAAGACAACATGAGGACAACATGAGGGCAACATGAGGGCAACATGAGGGCAACATGAGGACAACATGAGGACAACATGAGGACAACATGAGGGCAACATGAGGACAACATGAGGACGACATGAGGGCAACATGAGGACGACATGAGGGCAACATGAGGACAACATGAGGGTTAATGATCATTGTGACATGACTTTACGTAATCATACACGCCTTTCTTAAAGCGCCCATATTATGCTCATTTTCTTACAAATTTGTATGCGTGTGGAAGCACCAGAGACACAAAATAACACCCCAAATTTCAGAAAAAGTGATTTTTTTCATATTATGGGCACTTTAAGCTTTTTGACTGTTAATTACTTATTATCTGCTCTAGCTTTTCCAACGTTTAAGACACAGATATGGTGAGAATAACGGTCCAAAATTACGTGAAAAACTAGCACAAAGGGACGCAAACAAACTAAAAAGACGCCAAATGACCACAGAGACCCAAAACAACCCTGAAGAAGACAGAAATGACCAAAAAGAGACACGATATGACTGCAAAGAGACACAAAAATCCACAGTCAATGGAGCCTAAACAGCGTTGATAAACACGCTAAAAAGCGAGTATACGTCTTGATAATCTTGACACGAAATGGCGTATGTGTGACACAGATCAGTCTGTAATGATAGAACATAAATGAATAAGAGCTAGACAAAGAAAGTTGGTTATGTTGTTAAATATGGACTCAAGGAACAAAACCTTGTGTAAAACCTCAATGTGGAAGTAAAGGGCTGAGATACAAGGGAAGTGAAGTGCTAAAGTCTGAGTGTATCCAGGTCACCTGTCCCTGCCTGGTGTCCTCATTCGAGGCCTACTTTCTCTCCACACAAAGCTATTTAAACACTGTAAATACTGCATGTAGGACAGTGTATCAGCGTCTCTGTGCGTGTATCCTCATATTCTAATATCTAATCTATCTAATATTGCCTGGCGGCTGATGGGAAAGAGGTTATCTCTCATACAAAACTCCCCCCACCCTCTCTCAGGGGGTGAGCGAGGGGGGTTGAGGATCCGATTGGTTCAACAAATTAAATAAAGGGGGCGCCCGGATAGCTCAGCTGGTAGAGCGGGCACCCATATATAGAGGTTCACTACTCGATGCAGCGGGCCCGGGTTCGACTCCAACCTGCGGCCCTTTGCTGCATGTCAGTCCACCCTCTCATATCTTCTGCTATCCTATCAAAATAAAGGCTGAAAATGCCAAAAATAAAAAAATAAAAAAAGGATGATCGATAAATGTGCTACTGACATTTTCCTCATGATTTCAAAGCTTTTGCATGTGTTAGTTAATGTACTTTAAATCACAATTTGTATGTGAAGTCTGCTAAACATTAGACACAGTGTTTTAGATGTTTTTGAATTTGTCTTCACAGATTTCAGGAAGCCAGTGGATTCTAGAAATTCGAGATTAAAAGTCAACATGCAAAGGATTGAAACATGCTTTGAGATCCTGCAGCTACTGAATGCCGGTTGGCATCACGTTCGATATTAGGGGGATTCTGTTACCGTGTAGTACATTCGAGCACTTATGCATCAGAACGTATAGTCTCAGGTCAATTACAACAAGCATGGTTAACCCTTGTGTTGTCCTCCCAGGTCAAAACTGAAAATGAACAATTTTTGATGCTATTTTTCAACATGTTCTTCATTTTTGTAACACTACTATCAGTATACTGTACACATCACTAACACCAATATATCACCACTAGTGTTACAATATTTTCTTTTTTCGAATTCATGGTCAAGAAACCTTATTTATATGAAATTATATCATGTTTTTTTTTTGGGGGGGGAGAATAAAACACCCAAAATTCAATAAAGTAGTGAACTGATTGTTTGTTTAACTTGGAAGAAGCATTATATATTCCTAAGGTATTCGAAATTTGGGATTTTTTTCATCCAAATTGTCGAAATATTACATGAATAACTATTCAAGGTATTAGAAATTTGGATGAAAAAAAATCCCAAATTTCTGATGTAGAAACTTTTAAAACGGGACAAATTTGACCCCAGAACAACAGGAGGGTTAAAGAGTTTCATTCTATAAATCTGATTATTATTGCAAAAAAATGCCCTTGACAAGTATCCAACGCCCAAGGCTACACCTTTATGTCTGTTGTTTTGTCCTAATGTCAGTCCAAATGCCAAAGATGGTCTGTACAAGCTGCAAATCTCCCCTTTTAAGAAGCTGGAACAAGCATTTCTTTGCAATTTTTACTTAATAAATTACTTATGGACTAAGATCTAGATATTAATGCATATTCTGAATATGTGTGGTGAAGTGTTGGAGCTAAAACAAGGTGTTAGGATGCTCGTTAAGTCAAATTAGATACCACTCTGCATGTGAGCCATTAAATAACTCAAAGGTGGCAACAACCTATCCATCTAAAATGTCCAACACTAATAAGATAATGAGCTAAAAGGATGTATTTCTAATGTTTATAGCTCTCATAGGCTATCTTATGACAGTGTGTATTTCTGTGTGCTTCGATACGTGATGGCTTGTTCTTGCTCACTGGGCTCTGGCGTCATTAACCGATTACCACCAGAGAGAAACTGGATAGGTCTGGTGAGATGCTGTGTGTGTGTGTGTGTGTGTGTGTGTGCTGATATGCAGCCTTTCCCAATACCAGCTTGACATGTGATAAGAGTGAATGTGTGTGACTGTTTAAGTGCGTGTTTGAACAATGAGGCTCTATCTCAACGTGTGTACAGATCCCTTAGTGAGCAACAAGGCAGATTGTTTTCCTGCCTACATTCTTTCCTTTAACCCAATCAATCTCCGCATGACCAATTCTCAAAATTGAGACCTTCGATCCCTGTGAACTGCAGAGGAATCCTGAGCTGCACTCTTGAGTAACAAAGCGGTTCTTACCTGAAGTCCCCTGCGCCTCAAAATACTCGAATCATCCATGATTCCGGGAGCGTAGGTATCTTTTTTCCGTTTTTTGGGTTTTCTTTTTACAAAGCTACCAAGTTTCAGGCACTTTCCAGGAAATCTGTCCACATGGAGGGAGTTACATTATAACCTCCACCTGTCTTTGTCCAACAACTGTCGACAAAAAGACCAAAAACAGAGATGCCAAGCAGGTTATCCTTTATCTGAGAGTCCTCTTTTCAGAACTGTCCCCTCTGTAAAAATCTCAACAAGCCTCTCTGGTTTGGTTCTTTGAAGACCGTTCCTGTGCACTCTTCAAATGACAATTAGTGTCAAAAGGAGTGTGTTTCTAATTAAAGTCAAAACTCCCCAAAGCTTCAGGGATATTCCATCTAGCGAGCTCTGAGTTGCACCAACAAATGTTCAAAAAGACAAACAAGACGACACTGTAGACAGGAACACTAAAGGCAGGGAAAGTGTTCGTTTTGGCTCTGGATCAGAGCATCACTGCTCTGTTTTTCCTTCCTTTATCTCTTGTTTTTTCTAGCGGGATGTCGAGGAAGGTGCGGTCTGGATGCAAACGACTGTGGACCGTCCTCTCCTGTCTTTCTTCATCAGAGCACGTGTTTGTTCCTGAGATCGGCCTCCGTCAGCTGCTCTCCCATTCATCCGTTCGGCGTTGGACACACCCCTCCGCCTCGCTCTCGCACAGGAGGTAAAGAGAGTACTCTCCAGCACTCGGCTCTTCTCCTCTGTTTTCTAACCCTCTGTTCTCTTGTCCTCTCCTTTCCTGTCCGCCTCCCACTTAAGGCACTAGTCCACAGGCGACTCCACTGCCTCCATTATTCATGGGCGACTCGCAATAGAAATTAATGATGACAATGGGGCCTTAGGGGATGGATAGCGGGAGGAAGAAGAGGACTAAAGGGAGGTAAACATAAATAGGGAAGGCACCAGCTTGCAGCCCTCTGGCTTAGCCGAGCTGTCCCAAAATCGCGGCAAAAACACGCGCAGGGTGCCGGCTTTTAAGATTTTCTTTCAACAGAGGCGTCAGTAAGGAGTGTGTGGATTTATGATTGAGCCCACGAAAAAGGCAGGTGCTCTCTTAATCTCTCAATTACTTTTTTTCTGTTTGAGGACAAGAGAAAAGGGAATCCAGAAATAAAACAATAACGCAGACTGGCCACGCTTATAGCTGCCGGACCGGCCTGGGCACAAAGAGAGTAGACAGAAAACAAGAGACTGTTTGTTTGCTAGCAGCGGTCAACCGAGCGCAGAGGCACCTCGCATCCATCTCAATGCCAACCGGCCGGAGCTCAGGGACTCAAACACACACTCACACACACACTGTCGCCTCCACATGCAAGCCTGTCAAACACACGCACTAGTCATCTCGTCATCTCCAGCGTCCTTTTCTGCGTCCTCTCCTGCATCTCTTAATCTTTGGTGTTGTTCCAAAAGGCTGCAGGGAGGAGGAGATCCGGCACAGCTGAGGGTTACGATGCAAGAGGAGGACCGAGGCAGGGAGGACGAGTGGAGATGTTGTTGTCCGCCCTCTGAGAGAAGTGCAGATGTGGCCTTGGAGCAGATCCCTTCCTTCCTCTCCTCCTACTCTTTAAATGTCTCCGTCTCTCCTGTTGTTGCTTTCTTTCTGATGTGTCAGTATGCTCACATGCTGTGACTCCTCCCCCATTCTTCCCTCTCGCTCCCTCCCTCTCTCTCTCTCACTCTGTGGGGAAGCGTGAGCAGGAGACAGAGACTTTGCTCACAATGAATGGAGGGAATAAGTGCTCCGCCTCCCCTTCCTTCCCTCCCTCTCTCCCTCTCTCCCTGCACTGTGTCCACTGCATCAGCCTCACTTGCTCAAACAAGAGGGTATGTACACACACATATGCACACGCACATACATTCACACACAAATCTGTGATTCATGTTTTATTATTGTGTTGGGATGAATTAATCATGAGTGCCCTGATCAGAGGCTTTAGATGATTACTTATTCAACACGATGAATTCAAATGCAGGCAGGTCTCTTCTTATTCAACATTTACATACAGCCTCCATCTTCTTAAATGGGACGACATGCAAACATTAAACCTAAATGTGATCACTGGGCATTGGTGTGCTGCTCTGGCAGCCTCCTCTCTTCAGGTTACAGTCTTTCCACCAGATGTTAACCTGCAGCGGAGGTTGTGGTCTGGACAGGCTTTCGGTTGGTGTTCCAGTTCCCATCCCAAAGGTGTTGGATGGTGTTGGGGAAACCCATTGTTCATGGAGCTGGCTTTGTTTATGACATTATTACGGTGTAAGAGGAAAGGGTTAAACACAAACTGTTAACCCAAAGTTGTCTAAGATACATTCTCGGAAACTATGGAGCGTAAATCCGGGGAAATAGAGCCATGCGAATAGTCCAAAAAGTATTTGGACAGCGAATCCACATACATTTGGCCACATGGAGCACATGATTTGAACTAAGTGGGCTAAAACATGCAAAAACACTGCAACTGCTGCCTTTTAAAGTTGTACCATATCTTTTAACTTTGGACTGTTCATAAAGAATCAGCTTGTTTTGCTTGGTTTAATGGAAGTTGTGACATTTATCACAATGTTTTGAGAGTTATTACAGGTTAGATATGATATATGATGAAGTAATTCTTTGTTTGTATGAGAGTTTTAGGCCATTAATGTTGCATCTTTGTAAAGACCAAAGTGTGTGTGTGTGTGTGTGTGTGTGTGTGTGTGTGTGTGTAGATGAACTGCTACCTCCTCTGTCAGCTGTAGCCACGGGAAAGAAATAAGAGGAGAAATCAGGCCAATCACAACAGCTGGTCAGCCTGATGTCATGTTGCCTGAGCTCATTAATATTCATGAGCTGGTAAAGGATGCTGATAGCCAGGCTCTCATTGGCTAGCTGTAAGCCAATCAGAGTCAAGCAGCTTTGCTAATTGAACATTCATGAGAACTGGCCCAAATGGAGCCGAGTCCTTCTGCAGGCTTTCTACACCACGCTAGAATGGATTGAAACAAGGTAACCACGGTAACCAAGTTACAGAGTCCATGATAAGACTTCATACATTACCACAAAGTCATGAAATACACGTGGCAGGGCACCTTTATGCCTACCTTAAAATAATTTTGAGAAAATTGAGAGTGCCACTCCCATCTGACCTCAAATAAAAACTATATTGCACACATCATAAAAACAACAACCAGCATCCATCGTAAAACAGGGGCGGGTGGGTTGTAATAAATAATAAGTATATTGCACAGACAGATCAGTAAATGAATGTGAAATGTGGGCTGCCGAGTCGTTATGGGTGCAGATTTAGAGTCTGGATGGTCTTAGTCTGGTGGGTCGGGTTTTGGTTAAAACCAGGATACTATTTTTAACTCTGCAATAAACAGACGGAGAAACAGAAAGGGAAAAGAAAGGCAGAATTAGGAGAGAAAACGGATATAAAGTGAAACAGAGGCAGAGCTGCTGGTGTCCTCCTACGCTCCACAGAGAGCCACGGACTGATGACTCACAAAGATGAGAGATTTGTTAATGAGGAGGCAAAGATAGGACGAATAACTAAGAAAAATAGCACCACTTCTGTAACAGTTACAGCAGAGAGGGAGCTGGTCTGTGTCTGCCTGCTGCAGCATGTATGCTAGGTGTAGACTCTTAACCAGACCTACTCTTCCACTGTGCAATTAAGTAATTAATAATCTACTTACATACATACCTGGACACTCTAACTGCTCTTAACTGCTAATTTATCATTTATGCTTAAGGTCTTTTTTAGAGCTAAAAGTTAATTGTTATTTTTATACAGTTTTTTTCTATACTGTATTTTTTATACCTCTTTATTTTCTATTTAAGTGTTTTGTAAGCTAAAATCTGCTGCTGGAAATTTAATTTCCTTGCAGGACTCATACCAAAAGGACCAATAAAGAGAGTTGAAGTCTACGTTAGGCCAATGAAGTGCAAGAAAGGGAGAACTTGTACGGTGACCAGGGCTTTAAACCTAACCAAATGTGGTAAAAACTAATTTTGAGGGGTAAAATTGTAAAGTCACTAGCCACTTTAGCCAGTGATGAAGGAAGCAAATGACGCTGCGTCTGTTTGAATCGGCCGGCTGCCCCGAAATGTCGAATTTGTAAATGTGTGTGAATGTTTTTCTGATGAGCAGGTGGCACCTCGTACGGCAGCCTGGGCCGCAGTAGTCGTCAAGACTAGAATTTATAAAAACAGTCCATTTACATTTAAAAAAGATAAAAGTTTGGATGAAACATGCTGTTAAAGTTTTCCTTTGGGGACGTAATTTGAAGTTGGAAAAGCAGAGAATAGTGTAAAATTGCAATAATATCGTATTGTGACATCCAGTAAGTATCGTGATAAGACCGTATCGTGGGCCCTGGGGTGGTTCCCACTCCTAATGCATGCGTACACTGTGATTGTACCCCATGAACTGGACATACTGTGCTTCTATGCACGGACCAGTATGTTCAGAATCCGCTCCCTCTTTGTGAGGAGAAACCAGACCCTGAGTAATGTTGGTGAGACAGTAAGAGGCCCCTCCTCTCCGCCGGGCCCCCGGCTCCTGGTCAGAGGTTGTGTTAATGAGAGCAAAGGCCAAAGGGGCCACAGGGAGGAATGTTCACACAGCAACAATGAGACCGACTTGACACCGGCTCCCTGACCGACTTCACCGGCCGGTTCCACAAAACACACAGAGGCCCGGCTGAGTGGCTCTGAAATACCTCCACATGCCCAGCACGCGAGAACATCCTGAATACTTAACATCCACACCAGTACCGAGGATGACACAAATCCCTTTACAAGAACATTGATTGAGTCACAATAAACTACAGTGTGTGTGTGTTCATGGTGATGAAGGCACATGTCACCCTGGGCAACAGTGTGGCTCACTGACTGACTGTTTTTTAAGCTACATCAGGCTGTGAAACACACACAATACTTGTTAGTGGATCCATTCATTGACCGTTAGGGTCTGCACCACGGATGTATAATGGGAACTAAATACAGTGTTTGATGCAGAGCCCCGTTCATACTTATAAGAGTTGCACAGCGGCGCATGAAGCCATCATGGAGCCAAAACCACGCATATAACTACCCGAGTGATCAGCGCCCATAGAGCAGTATTAATGAGACGTCTGTGTGACAGCCTTGAAAACTTTGGAAACCTTGAAAATGGTTGCCTTCAAAGGGGGGTGTTTTAACCCTCATGTTGTCCTCGGGTCAAATTTGACCCATTTTCTGTTTTTGCATCACAAAGGATGGGCCTTCGAAATAAGCTGAAAATGTCAACATTAGAAATATCAAACAATTTTGGAAAAAACATTAAAAAAAAGGACCTGCTACATTGAAAAAGTGACAAAATCGTCGGAAAATGCGATAACGTTTTTTCATGGTTGACGGGAAGACAACAAAAGGGTTAAAATCCACATTAAATCACAGCATGGTCCACAAGTCTCACCCAAGTCCGACGGTTTGAAACGCATCCAAATAGGTTTTGGGTGGCAGTGACTAGGGCAGGCAACAACCCGGCATCCGGGTCTATAGGAGAACTCGAGTCGAGCCGACTACTTCAGGTTTAGTTCTGCGCTAACTTGAATAAGGAAATTATTCATTTGTGCGTAGTCATTTAACTGGGGTTGTGACACTCGATGAAACCAAAATTTATCCACACTGTTTTACAGACATCTTTCGCCATGTAAGTCTAATAGGAAAAGTCTTAAAGGGCCAGAGGGCATCAGGTGACGGGCCAGGAGTTGGGATGTTGCCCGGCGCACTTCCTGGGGGTCTGGTCAGCACGTGAGATTTGTCGGCAACAAGATAAAGAAAGAATATCACACATCCAATCCTTAAAAAAATGCTCTAAAGAAACGACTTACTGTGTAAGTGAAGTGAAGAATAAAACTCATTTATCATCTGAGCAACTCTCGCTGACAACAAAGTTGTTTTAACCCTTGTATTGACTTCCCGTCAAAATTAAAATCAATACTTTTGTTGACGATTTTTATAAATTTTTTCATTTTTTTGTCCTTTTTTTCGACACTTTTGACGCTTTTCGTTGATGTTTTCAACACTACGTAACACTAACTTATTAACTCTAGTTTGATGGTTATTTTTGGAATTTATGGTCAATAAACCTCATTTATAGGAAATTATACCTAATGTTTGAGTTAGAAAAGCAGAAATTAGGAATTATTGAGACTAAAATTAAAGGAATGGATGTTGATGATAATCACAGACTGGAATATGTCAACTTTTACTCTCAATACTATTTCAAAAACACTTCAATTTGGTTTCAAATGCTATAAAATTGAATAAGACGCCCCAAAATTAATGAAAGTAGAGATTTGTACTTGGCAAAGAGCGTTGTGTGGAATCAATCATGTTATTTTGGGGAATTAAAAAGAACATTGATATAGGACAACATGAGGACAACATGGGGGTTAAGAGCGTCTCAAAGTGTCTGCATGCCAGCAACATATTTCATCTAATAGTTGGTGAGATATTTCAGTCTGGAACAAAATGGTGGACTGACCAACACTGCTATCCCTAAAAATATGTAAGCAAGCTCGTCACTGCTTCGAAACCAAGCTAAAAATCCTCCTGAGTTCCTTTAAATGTCAACACATTCTTTATTTAGAAGGAAAATGGCAACAAGCTCTTAGACTCGCATTTGGGAACGGCAGTAAAATGAAGTATTTTCCACATTCTTACTTTTACAGCTTGATATATACAGACAGACAATGAGCTTTAAATGCCAGTGTAAATATGTTGTCTTCCTAAAACAAAGGATTATGTTACTTAAGCCAGGGAACGTGATACTGTGAAACACAAGGCTCAGAAAACCAGAAGAAAGAGTGATGATGAACGAGAGGGAGAGAGAAAGAGATAAGAAAGGCTGTTTTCTTCTTCATACACACAACTAATTAAAGCAAAAGCCTGGTTCTGGTCTGTTTTATGTCTCTGCTGTATTGGAGGTTAATTAAAGCGGTGGCCCAAGGCTGTCCCTGTCAATGACGAAGAACTGCAAAGACAAGCATTTTCTGTCTCTTATTTTTTATTCTTTAAATCTTTTCTGAGGCTCATGAAAAGAAAGGACAAGGCCTTGTTTCTTTGACCTCCCATAGAAACACTCAACGCTCAGATAGCGGCAGGTCTGTTTTTAGCTGACGGCGTCGGGCTGGTTGAGACCTGTCAAAACCAGAGACCCGGTCCCCTGACCTTCTGCTGTCTTCATTGTTAACCACAATGTATTCATTTAGTTTTTAATTAAATCAGCAAATAACGAGTCCAAAACACAGCCCAACGTGAATGCGCTCAGATCTGTTCGGTTCGTAAAGACACCAGATCCCACTGAGTGGTTTTATTGGGGCAATGGTCTTGCATCGCCAGACCTTCCTCTACAGCGCTGCCGAGGAAGGTCTGGCGAGTCAACTGGCATTTCTTTAAACTAAAGCGCGACCAATAAAAGGATTTTTAAGGAATATTTGGCTATTTAAAAATCCGGGAAAAATAACAGGGACGTTGTAGAGCGTCCTCTGGTGGACAGACTATGCAACGCCATCACTAACAGGGACGTTGTAGAGCGTCCTCTGGTGGACAGACTATGCAACGCCATCACTAACAGGGACGTTGTAGAGCGTCCTCTGGTGGACAGACTATGCAACGCCATCACTAACGGGACGTTGTAGAGCGTCCTCTGGTGGACAGACTATGCAACGCCATCACTAACAGGGACGTTGTAGAGCGTCCTCTGGTGGACAGACTATGCAACGCCATCACTAACAGGGACGTTGTAGAGCGTCCTCTGGTGGACAGACTATGCAACGCCATCACTAACAGGGACGTTGTAGAGCGTCCTCTGGTGGACAGACTATGCAACACCATCACTAACAGGGACGTTGTAGAGCGTCCTCTGGTGGACAGACTATGCAACTACATCACTAACAGGGACGTTGTAGAGCGTCCTCTGGTGGACAGACTATGCAACGCCATCACTAACAGGGACGTTGTAGAGCGTCCTCTGGTGGACAGACTATGCAACACCATCACTAACAGGGACGTTGTAGAGCGTCCTCTGGTGGACAGACTATGCAACGCCATCACTAACAGGGACGTTGTAGAGCGTCCTCTGGTGGACAGACTATGCAACACCATCACTAACAGGGACGTTGTAGAGCGTCCTCTGGTGGACAGACTATGCAACTCCATCACTAACAGAAAAAGTTCCTTATTACAGCAGCAACATTTTCTTCAATAACAGCAAAAAAACAAAAACACACAAACAAGTAAACACACAAGAAAAACAGGCAAACAATAGACAATGATCATAAGGTAAACTGAAAGTAAGCAAAGTGGCGCCAAATAAAGGTATTTTAAAGTGCGGTTGCCATGATACAAGAAACAATATTAAGGTAAGTGAAGGTGTAAGTGACGTTAAAATTAAATTGAATGTGTAATTAGAGTAATAAAGCAAAAGTAGGTAACCGTGATATAAATTATATTAACCTGTGACCATAAATATTGAAAAGTAAAAGTAGTATTGACCGTCTTATAAACCCGTGCTTCTGAAGCGGAGCTCTGTACCTAACTGGCAGACCCTTTTTCGCCTTAGAAATACTGTAGGAACCGCTAAAAACACTACAACCCCGTCGCCCTCTCCACCCAACGGACAGACACACTTCCTCCGGTAGGAACCGGTAAAACACTACAACCCCGCCGTCCTCTCCACCCAACGGACAGACACACTTCCTCCGGTAGGAACCGCTAAAAACACTACAACCCCGTCGCCCTCTCCACCCAACGGACAGACACACTTCCTCAGATAGGAACCGGTAAAACACTACAACCCCGCCGTCCTCTCCACCCAACGGACAGACACACTTCCTCCGATAGGAACCGGTAAAACACTACAACCCCGTCACCCTCTCCACCCAACGGACAGACACACTTCCTCCGGTAGGAACCGGTAAAACACTACAACCCCGTCGCCCTCTCCACCCAACGGACAGACACACTTCCTCCGGTAGGAACCGGTAAAACACCACGCACAACCTCGCCGTCCTCTCCACCCAACGGACAGACACACTTCCTCCGGTAGGAACCGGTAAAACACTACAACCCCGTCGCCCTCTCCACCCAACGGACAGACACACTTCCTCCGGTAGGAACCGCTAAAAACACTACAACCCCGTCGCCCTCTCCACCCAACGGACAGACACACTTCCTCAGATAGGAACCGGTAAAACACTACAACCCCGTCGCCCTCTCCACCCAACGGACAGACACACTTCCTCAGATAGGAACCGGTAAAACACTACAACCCCGTCGCCCTCTCCACCCAACGGACAGACACACTTCCTCCGGTAGGAACCGGTAAAACACCACGCACAACCTCGCCGTCCTCTCCACCCAACGGACAGACACACTTCCTCAGATAGGAACCGGTAAAACACTACAACCCCGTCGCCCTCTCCACCCAACGGACAGACACACTTCCTCCGGTAGGAACCGGTAAAACACTACAACCTCGCCGTCCTCTCCACCCAACGGACAGACACACTTCCTCCGGTAGGAACCGGTAAAACACTACAACCCCGTCGCCCTCTCCACCCAACGGACAGACACACTTCCTCCGGTAGGAACCGGTAAAACACTACAACCCCGTCGCCCTCTCCACCCAACGGACAGACACACTTCCTCGGCTTATACTTACAGTAGGAGCCGCTAAAAATAACACAAATAACCTGCAGCATGGCTGATAATTTGCTCCCACATTCCCAGCCACTTTATTGTTAACCTTTTTGTAAAAAGGCAATGTGAATAAAGATCATTATTAAGAAATATGTGATACACTCCCGAGCAGTTTCAACCTGGTGGCCTCTCATATTTAATACAGTTGTCACACAGGTCGTTTCTTCTCCACAGCTTCATGAATATGGATTTAGATTTAACAAGCAGCCCTTTTTTTTTTTTTTTTTTTTTTAACTTTCCAGCTCTTCATCCGCAGAGTTGTTAACATTTTCTTTTTTTTTTTTTTTTAATGGCACCCTCCTCCTTTTATTTACAGTTTGGTTGCTTAATTAAAAACTATTGACCAGGACCCACACCACTAACTCACATTTACCAACACGTCTGTGATACATACACAAGTCACACATGCGATTGCAAAAGCATCACGCAGACACACACACAGAGAGACAGACAAACACACACACACACAGAGACAGACACACACACGCGCTGTTGTTCCAGGCGAGACCGTCATCTGCATTGTGTAATAAAGGCGCGGAGATAAAGAGCTCCTGTTTGCGTGATTTCATTCATCAGCTTAATGAGCTGGTCTACTGTTACTGCGACTGTCCTGCAGCCAGCTGGCCGTCCGTCTGGACAACCGCCCGGCCGATACCTCCGCTCAGCGCATGTGTGTCCAGACACACCGAACATCAGCAAACAATGAAGGGGTAAATGAGGTTTGGGGTGATAATAGAGAGCATCAATTATATAAACTGGTAGAAACAATACCAGCGTGTCAACATTCAGAACTAGCATACTTTATTGATCCCCGTAATCCCCTTAGATGCAGTTGCTCACAGTCAAGTTCAAGGTAAAAAAGTAAGAAAAGATTGAGTCAATAAGTGTATAAAGTAACATAGCGACAGTAAGAAATACAAACGTTAAGAAGTAAGATACAAAAGTTAAATTAGGTTAAAATAATCTATTCCAGTGTGTCAACATAGTTACAGTACGAACATAAATACCGTGTGTAGTACAGTGTAAAATATAAGTAGCAGCAGTGGAAAATAATAACAGATATTGTACAAATAAAGGAAAGTTTGTGAGAAAGACAAGACAAAGGCAATTAAAGAAAGCTTGAGAGAAAGACCGAAAACAGAACTGAGCAACAATCTGTCTGGAAATGAACGCCTGTTCATTGAGATGACAGCTGAGTGTGTGTGTGTGTGTGTGTGTGTGTGTGTGTGTGTGTTTCTGCATTATGCTGACAGGTTGTGCGCTGCTCCGTCAGCGCATTGTGCTGACGGTGTATTTGAATGTGTGTGTCAGCCTCCTCAGACAGCACAGCAGAAGAAAAGCTCAGCCAGAATACATTAAACACGGCGGTGTTTTGTTACGGGCTGACGGAGCTCTGATGGGAACGCTGCGTCAGTCAAGTCCATCTACGACAGCGGACGGGAGGCTGAAATCTTTTGTTAAAAAGGGAAAGCTGAATCAACATCTGCACGTCCCTCTGTCTCACAATAGAAAGAGCTTTGACCTTTCATCATCACAAGCCTTGGAAATCACTTCCCAGACCCCACTGCTTTCTCTCAGCGAGATACTGATAAATCGGCTATTAGCCTGATTTATTTATTAGCTATGTGAGATTGCTCTTCGTTGCCTACACTTCGGCGTGGCACGCCATAGTTCCCCTTCAGGCTCGTCCCAAAGCTCAAGGGCCTGGGATTAAACACCCCCCACTGTGCATGCGGATGCTTGACTTCCTGACAGGTAGACCCCCAGGTGGTAAGGGTGGGCGGACACATCTCTACCACCCTCATCCTAAACACCGGAGCACCCCAGGGCTGTGTTCTGAGCCTCCTACTGTACTCCCCTGTACACACACACACACACACACACACACACACACACACACACTTTCAACTCCAACACAGGGTTTTCCCCCAGAAAAGTTGTTTAGCCCGGTGGCAAGTGTCTTTTTTTTCCAATGAGGGCCCGGGTGGGGCAGTCCAAGCACTGTGTGTGTGTGTGTGTGTGTGTGTGTGTGTGTGTGTGTGTGTGTGTGTGTGTGTGTGTGTGTGTGTGTGTGTGTGTGTGTAGCCCAATAGTTTCAGAGTCATGGATGGAATCGCGAAATTAAGGATTTATAAAAGCTTTGACACATTCCATATGGCCGTACATTAAGTCAGTGATAAAAGCTAACTTAAGTTTTAAAACTACAACTACGCCTAAACAGTGTTCAAAATTAACACTAATTTACACAACCACAGCCATTAGTGGCTAATTAATTATCAAATTTCACCAGCCACTCAATCGATTACCATTGTTTTTTGGCTGGTGAGTGAAGCAGATCTACCACCCACTTGCATATTTTACCAGCATTTGACTAGTAGATGGTGCTAATTTTGGACCTTGCATCTAAGTTTCCAATCAAGCCGCCCCACCCTAAAGACTCCCAGTGACTAAAGCCTGATGGGGGGCAACTTAGGCCCGGTGGGCCACCATCGGGCATGCAATACACTGGGGGAAACCCTGCAACAGCATCATCAAGTTTTGCTTGCAGCTGTGTTGGGCCTAATAACAGACAACAGTGAAGGCCTAACCCTGAAAGAAGTAGAAGACCGAACCCACTGGTGTCAGGACAACAACCTACTCATGAATGTCTGCAAGACTAAAGAGATGATAGTGGACTTTGGGAAGAAGCAGGGAAGGAACTACCCCCCATACCGTACGGAAACAGCACCGAGAAGGACCCCAACGCCCTGCTACGAGTGGTTCGTTAGGGAACTGCTGTGGAATTGGATTCTGGTTTTGGTACAGAAAAGAATGGACAGCAACTGCAACCTTAAACAGTTCAACGTGTACTTTCAAACCAGACAATAGTAAAATGATCATGACCTAGACCTAAAACTATAAGACTGAGAAATTCACCTCGCAACCTTCCCAACTTACTTACATAATTTCTGAACTCTCTTTTTCATGAACTTGCATTTCTGCCTGATTATGTCTGTTTCAATTACCTCATCGTTCTAAAATGAACGGCTTTGTTTTGTCCCATTTTAGATTTCCTACCATGATGGAGCCAAATTATAAAACTCATTATGATGACATTTCTCAGTAGCAGGATGCAGAACGGCCTGAAGCAGTCTTAGAGCTGCTTGTTTTAATTAGTCAAAGCCTAAAACTCAGTCGAGTTTTTTAACATTATAAATGCATTACATTTTCTAGTCATCTTTGCTGCTGGAGAA
The DNA here is from genome assembly GCA_013375575.1 of Percina caprodes. Classification (NCBI taxonomy): domain Eukaryota; kingdom Metazoa; phylum Chordata; class Actinopteri; order Perciformes; family Percidae; genus Percina; species Percina caprodes. The sequence goes on from JABXJD010000166.1 coordinate 332,757, forward strand.
GACATTTTATCGCAGATCAACCCTCTCGCTCTGATGATAAAAGCCATGGAAAGAGGGATGTGCTCCCTATTTTAGTAACATGGAGATGGAGGCACCACATCAGATCAAAGCTTAAGAGAAGAAAGGGAATTGGAAAAGGAGAGGAAGAGGACTGAGGGGGATGAAAAGGACGCAGTGTTGCCTAAAGCTTATTCCCGACTGGAGGGGGTTGATAAGAAAATGCTGAGTAAGCCGGGACACGCTTTACACAGTGATGGGGAGAGAGGGCAAATAAAAGAGAACAAGGGAGAGAGGGAGAGAGAAAACGGGCAAAACAGAGGAGACACAGAGAGAATGAGGGTAGAGAGACAAACTGAGGACGAACTGTGACGTCAGAATAGTGCGGTGTCCCATTTCTTCCCTTTTATGATTTAAGTGTTCTTAAAGTGCCCATATTATGGAAAAAAAAACACTTTTTCTGGGATTTGGGGTGTTAGTTTGTGTAATAGTATACATATTGAATATGTAATACAGCAACGCAACCAGTCTTTTAGAGCTCTGCAGCCAGCCTGCAGGAGAACATTAATGCAGGTTACTAACTTGACTTCTTCCCTTTTGAATTGACTATTTTCTTCAGCCAGGGGAAAAAAGGCCAACTGCAAAGACATTTCTTGATGATACAGAGGCCAAAAACACAGACACACACAGACACGCACACACACACACACACACACACACACACACACACACACACGTAGGCTGATTTTAAAGAGCTGCTGAAGGCTGTTTTATCAGCGACTGGCCAAGTCCAATCTTCTCTGTGCACACAAATTTCAGCTGATCTCTATCTCAAAAAGTTGGGTTTGCTGTTTAACTAGCGAGTGGAAAAGTTCACACACACAATGTGTAAAGTGTACAGTGTGTGTGTGTGTGTGTGTGTGTGTGTGTGTGTGTGTGTGTGTGTGTGTGTGTACAGTGTGTGTGTGTGTGTGTGTACACGAGTTCAGTCGAGCCTGCCTCACTGGAGACGGTTCAGCGGCAACAACAAACAATGCCGCCTGTTTGAAACAGACGTACTGACAGACTGTTGGTGGGTCCTGGTTCCTTCCTCAGTGTAAACAGCGAGCTTTGTTTTGGACTACAGGCGCACACACACACACACACACACACACACACACACACACACACACACACACACACACACACACACACTTCTAAGACAGATGCGTGAACCTTTAACATCGAGGTCAGGGGACTACAGATGAAAAATAGCCTTTTGGCTAATTCTGGCTTTTTTAACCCGTGGGTAATAATGTGTTGTATTAATTTGCACTGTCCTCTTTCATAAATAAACTGAATTAAATACATTGTCCATGGGCCCAGGCCAGAATTTTAACTAATTGGTACCACCCAAGGTGGCAAATTCTAGTTTGATGTATTTATTTATTTTATCTATATATCTAGATGATAGTTCAACATGATAACCTTTTGTAAGTAGTAGCTTTGTCACATAAATCAGCCGTTAATGACACTAAGCGTTAATTAAAAAAACACTGTACCTTTATTTGAGCAGAACATGCCATACAAAGAAAAACAAAATTATTCTACCTCGTTTATGTATTTAATTTATTTATGTCTCTTTTTTTTGTTAGAGTTCACTACACACAGGAAATACACACACATGCTCAGGACCTATTTATGCACCAATGGAGAGATGTCAGAGTGTGTGTGTGTGTGTGTGTGTGGGGGAGCTGCCAGTGCTGGACCAGCGCCCTGAGCGGTTGGGGGGTACAGTGCCTTGCTCAACCTACCAATCCACACTCCGTACTTTGGTCCTTACAGGGACTTGAACCCAATCCTGCTACCTACCCTATTTGTTCATTGCAAACGGGTTGATGTTAAATCAGTCCTTCCCTAACATATGCAAAAACTTTATAGGGCGCCATTCTTTCTGCTGCTTCATATTGACAGCTTGGTCCAAGATAATTTCCCCTGAATCTGGATCCTAGACATGATCTGTGATGATGAGCTGCAGCTGCTACCAGTTCACGACTGACTATGGCTAGCATTCTGTCACCTTTCCCATATCATCAGCTCTGTGTGTTTTGGCAGGCTCTCATTTGTCCTTTGACGTTGCAAATACCTGCTACACTTGTCAGAAAATATACATTTGGCCTCCTACACCCTTGATGCCGGTGGACCTTGTCTAGTGGATTTTCTTAAGTCTTCTGTGAGAGAACTTTCTTTTGCAATGTTGCAGTCAAGCAGTTTCTTCATAGAGGAAATGCTACGGCATTTCCTGTGAGACAGTACAGATGGTATGCTAGCTTCAGGTAAGTCTTTGGCAAGATTAAGGATGAGAGTCTTTGTAGTCTTTTATCAACTCCTACATTAGGCCAATGAGGTGGGATCAGGGGAGAACTTGCTTGAACTCGTGTTCTGCGTGCCAATAATCAATGTCGATAATTTGTCTGCATATCGGTGCTTTGACCCATTTATTTCCCTTAACGGCGTGCTCACCGTCGCATTAGCATTAATTCCTTTCATTTCTGGTTTAGTTCCATTCCTTTTTCTTCCAACAATTTAAAGCATGATACAAGTGGCACGGTGATAAGCTGTATGCTTTGCCCGTTTCTCCACACACCTGTGTACCTGTGGCTGATTACCTGTATGCCTTCCCAGGCAATGCTTCGCTTCAATCATAAAACTGCAGATTAATTAACATAACCAACGGTGTAAATAAACAAAACAAAGTGTTGTAATGGCTCCAACACGCTTATTTTAGCTGCTCTGAGTAGATTAGCAAAGATACTCATTGGAAATGTTTGAAAGTACTTATATGGACTCTACAAAACTTAGCAATTGCAACCAATTTCTGGCTTGGCCCATGGATTAATAGGACTGGAATCAAACACAGGAAACAGCACACTAGTCTCGGGGTGCCAGACCTAGCGCTGTGGCGACACCACAGATACAGTCCAGGATAGGAGATAAAACGCTCTGGGTTGTTGGCATTCCTTTTAACCAATCACAATGATCTTGGGCGGTGCTAAGCTCCGGACGCAGCGACGGTGACTCTGCAAAATGGTCTCAGGTAGGAACTTGTTTTGGTGGAAAATGTGCACCTCACAAAAGAAAACGCCACACCCATTAAATCCATTGAATGAAGTTAACTGTTGAGACAATACAGTAACGTGAGCTATTTAAATCAGCTAATAAATGGTTACACCTCATTATCTCCATGGTTACACCTCATTATCTCCATGGTTACACCTCATTATCTCCATGGTTACACCTCATTATCTCTTACCAGTGTATCTCCGTGTGTACTTCGTCCACAACAATCCCACCAATCGGTCCCAAAACGTCCCATTTAGAGAGGAAATGCAGTAAGCATATTCTTTATAAGTCTTTACAGTCATTCCCCAAAAAACAAGCAGATTTGCCTTGTTGCTAAATTTCTTCAAAACTTGCGATTTTCAGCGTCCAGCATGCTAGCTCAAAGTTTGTTGTTGGAGTCATGAACTGATTTAGTGCACGTTATGGAATTAGTTGTATTGCGATTTATTTATGTAGTTAATTTACACTCCTGTTACAGGCCTGGAGGTGATAGAGGGTGAAGAAATAGGACGTTGAATTTTATAGTTTTGATTGCTGTGATTAATTTGAATATCCGTCTTCACAATATATGAAGTTGTATTTTTTCCATCAATAAAGTTACAGACTACAGCTTTGAGATTAGCGAGTCGGACATACAGCCCCATTAAAGCCCTACCTCAGCCTCTTAGCGACCACTTTGTTTTGGATTTTAAGTAGTCGCTACACGCCGGGTGTGAGGCAGTTATCCTGGAAATGTACTGTCGCTGATCCAAACTAACTGCACACTGACCATGTTTGATATATGTAGTTGATCCACTACAAAAGAAAAATAAGGGACATTCATTTTAGAACTACTCACTAAGAATACGCAGACAGACTCACCTTAGAAATGTCGGGCAGATGCTTAGCCCATAAAAGCTAACTTGCATTTATGTCCAATACAGTTAATGTTGGAGAGGTTTTTCACTGCTGTCAGGAGAGCTGAGTCAGGCCATAACATCTGAGAAAATTGATTTTCCTTCTCGTCATCGTCTCATGCTGAGTTGTTCAGACCGGACAAAAAAAAAAATCTATGACTTACATTTCTTTTTTGGGGGGGGGGCGGCTTCTGGTAACACTTTAGCAGAGACACACAAAGGCAAGTTGACATGATGCATGTGGACGCTGTGTTGTCCTCTCGGGTTAAAAAACGGAAATTTGACATCTTCGTCCCTTTTTCAGACTTTTTTTTGGAGTTTTTACTAACACCACCTTACTGCCACTAGTTTTACACTACTTTTTGGAATTCATGGTCAATAATCCTCATTTATATGGAATTTTACCTAATATTAAGTTAAAAAAAGCTGAAATTATGAATTATTTTGACTAATAGTAAAGATCAGAGGAATGAAAGTGATCAGTTGTATTTGCAAAGCGCGTTGTAAGGAATCCAATCCATGTTTTGTGGTAATTTGGTTAAAAAGAAACCCATATTTCAGATATAGACATTTTTTAAAGGGGTCAAATTTAACCCAAAGACAACAGGAGGGTTAACACTGACGAGGCCTCTGCCTCAACAGTCCCAGGAGGCAGTGAACACAACCCAGATTATACAGATCCAGTTACACTGTGGATATTACCTTACATTGAATCAGTATAGCTTGCTCTTCTCCTATGTGCTTCTCTATGCAGAAAAGTTTTAGTTTCAGACATTAAAACAATACTTTGAAAACCGTAAGCTACTCAGCGCTCGGTGTAGTCTAATATTTAGGGAGATGAAGACCCACATTTGTCATATCACGCAGTCAGACTGTTTGTTCTCTGTACACAGGAGATAACGGCAGCTTAAAACATGTAAACCGAGAGAACAGAGGGCCGACACGACACTGGGGTTTTATGAAAGGATGATTTTCCGTGGCTCACAGACAGAAAGGACAGACGTGGAGGAGAAAGAGGAGAAACACTAACAATAGAAAGACACAGAGAGGGAAGGGGGGTCGCACTGGTGAGATGGAAAGACAATTCAATTTCCTCTCCGTCATCAGAGATGGGCGATACGGTCAGAACTGGATTACCTCATTCCCATAGAGAACAGGACAGGGTTTGAACGTCTGGATGTTAATGTGAGTGGGCTGCAGGACGCTCGCAATGCTTCACTGGAGTCGAGGAGCTGTCTGCTAAACTCGGCCTGAGTGGAAGTCTGATGATCTGTCTGCAACCTTCCTAAATCTGCACCAATGTTACAGCACGCAGGCTCAGTTGGAGACAAGCTGTTAAAGAAAGTGAAGCGTTTAACAGCCAACGAGACGGATGTTTCTCTCAGGAGATGGTAAAGACCAAAACGGAGCCAAAAGGTTTTCCCTGCGATTAAAAGGTTTAGGTTCAACACCCGAGCTGTTTTGGGCCAAATTAATATTAGTAAAAGACTTTTCTCATATCTAATGATTGTAGTCAGACTTCTTTAAGTTTTGTCTTTAAAGTGTGCATCTTATGCTAATTTTCAGCTTTATAATTGTATTTTGAGGTTGTACCAGAATAGGTTTCCATGGTTTAATTTTCTAACAACACTATATTGTTGTTGTACTGCACATTGCTGCAGATCCTGTTTTCACCCTGTGTGTTTGGGTCTCTGTTTTATCTCCAGAGTGAGACATCACACTTCTATCCTATCTTTGTTGGGAGCTGCACATGCTCAGTAGCTCAGTGAGATCCCATCAGCTAGATAACTCTTCCTCCAGCTTTGGTCAGTCCAAGGCAGGATTAGCTGGGAGACTTAAAGACCAGGGACACTTGTGGAAGACCTGCACAACGGGGACAGGAAGTAGTTCTTTTGGAGATTATGGTCAACTAGTGTGTGTTGTAGCAGTGTTTTGCCATTGAGAATGAGCTAGCATGCTAGCGCTAGCATGTGCAAAGGTTAGCCACCTCGTCTCTAGTGACGTAGAAAGCCGTGCAGATGTTGACCAGCTCACCCAGAGACTGAAGACAGAGGACACTCAGAAACCGGATCTCACTCAAAAACAGCATGGGTATTTTTTTTTTTTACGTTTGTATGCGTGTGGAAGCACCAGAGACACAAAATAACACCCCAAATCCCAGAAAAGGGGATTTATTTCATAATATGGGCACTTTAAGTTTTTTGACTGTTATTTATATATTATCTGCTCTAGCTTTTCCAACGTTTTGGACACAGATATGGTGAGAATAACAGTCCAAATTGCGTGAAAAAGAGACTTTTACCTCGCTGACGGGCGTCTTTGTAAGAGCTTCTGCTCGGTGCAGCTCGTTCTTTGAAGGCGACCAATTAAATTAGCAAAATAATATGACAAAAATCAGCCAAACAAAACTCACGCCGATGCCCTCAGCCGATAGCGAAATCTGTCCAATTGCCCAACCCTAGAGTTGCATTCAAATGTTGATTTCAAATGTTAAATATCAACGTAACGGATGAACTTTGATCTATTTGGTACAGCCATGTACTGTATGTCATTGATTACGTATTAACAGTAAGCTGCTACCAGAACATAATGCACAGAATCTAGTTTTCTTCGTGGAAGTAGTACAAGTACATCACAATATACTGTATGATGATGAATAATTGTGTGGCGGCTGGTGATTTTCAGAGACTTTTCTGTGGATCACTGATGAAACAAATGAGAACTCACCAGCTTCCAATAACAGCTTAAAGGAGAGAGTTTCGTATTGATGTGGCCCAATCAATCCATTTCCCTGAGCGGATTGAGGGAACACAGAGCATGGACTCACTACTTAACGCTCAATAACAATCCCTCTGCACTCCTCTCCGACTCGTTCTCTTAACAAGATCACGGGGAAAAGTGCAGAGAAACTGTTGTGTTTTTTAAGGACGATCAAAGCGCAGGAGGAAGCTCGCCGCAGGAAGACCAGCGTGAGTTGGTCGTATTCGGAGAGCCTCCACCGTCGGCTCTTTCTTTCACGCTGCAGCCAAAGCATTTTATAATTATTTCTGTTTGTTGTCGAAGCTTTTTCATGAGGATCCACTTTAGGAAATCTCTTTGGTTTTAATCAACCTCTAATGGGAGAATTAATGGTGTTTGCCATCTAGCTGCCAAGGCAGGGACTTGTTTGGGGCTTGTGGTTTGTATGTTTTTACCCTTCTTTCATACATTTTGGCTTGTGAATCCAATAAAAACATTGGCAAATGATGAAAAATGCTATTAGGAGTGGAGTGAAAGTGGAAAGCAGCAGATGACCGTGAGGAGCAAATGGAAGCCAACATCAACAATGAAACAATGACCATTGAAAGCCTCTAACAGCAGGCAAAGGAACATTTACTTGTCTGATGTTCTACTGAAACCTGGCATGTTTGTTGTGGACAGGCTTTTCAATGTCTTCCATTGTATTATATATAAAATACCGGCTTGTGTCCCATTTGGAAATTATTAGTGAGGTAGGTGGGAAATAAAATACACATGTGCTCCTCTGTAATTTAACTCTATGGTCTACACGGCATTATAACCGTTGGAAAAAGGACAGCAGATGGTCTGTAAGACCGACTCACTTCTTTCGCTATCTCTATCTCCCGCTTCACTCAAGTTTTCGAAGAGTGTGTGTGTGTGTGTGTGTGTGTGTGTGTGTGTGTGTGTGTGTGTGTGTGTGTGTGTGTGTGTGTGTGACAGGACAACTGGCCAATAAACTATACGGGCTATAAATTGATGACAACACACAGCCACCGGCGCATCTCTCCACAAAATAAATGGAATATCAAATACTATTCGGGACATTTTTTTTCAAAATTGGTATTGCACAACATGCTATTGCAAGAAAAAAGATATTGAGTCAATAAATGGTGCACCGCTAGTGTAATAACAATAAAGTTGAATATAATCTAATCAGCTAGCTGGGTGTATAACTATAGTTACATGAAGTAAGGTTAGGCTAAGCAGTGTGTTATGTTAAGGTTGGGTTAAGAAATACGTTAGGTTCAAAGTAGTAATTAACCCTCATGTTGTCCTCGGGTCAAATTGACCCGTTTTCCTATATCAATGTTCTTTTTAATTCCCCAAAATAACATGATTGATTCCACACAACGCTCTTTGCCAAGTACAAATCTCTACTTTCATTAATTTTGGGGCGTCTTATTCAATTTTATAGCATTTTTTGAACATACATTCCTTTAATTTTAGTCAAAATCTATATAAAAGAGACTTCAGATACAGTATTAGGGGACCACTAAGGTCTATATAAAAGAGACTTCAGATACAGTATTAGGGGACCACTAAGGTCTATATAAAAGAGACTTCAGATACAGTATTAGGGGACCACTAAGGTCTATATAAAAGAGACTTCAGATACAGTATTAGGGGACCACTAAGGTCTATATAAAAGAGACTTCAGATACAGTATTAGGGGACCACTAAGGCCTATATAAAAGAGACTTCAGATACAGTATTAGGGGACCACTAAGGTCTATATAAAAGAGACTTCAGATACAGTATTAGGGGACCACTAAGGTCTATATAAAAGAGACTTCAGATACAGTATTAGGGGACCACTAAGGTCTATATAAAAGAGACTTCAGATACAGTATTAGGGGACCACTAAGGTCTATATAAAAGAGACTTCAGATACAGTATTAGGGGACCACTAAGGTCTATATAAAAGAGACTTCAGATACAGTATTAGGGGACCACTAAGGTCTATATAAAAGAGACTTCAGATACAGTATTAGGGGACCACTAAGGTCTATATAAAAGAGACTTCAGATACAGTATTAGGGGACCACTAAGGTCTATATAAAAGAGACTTCAGATACAGTATTAGGGGACCACTAAGGTCTATATAAAAGAGACTTCAGATACAGTATTAGGGGACCACTAAGGTCTATATAAAAGAGACTTCAGATACAGTATTAGGGGACCACTAAGGTCTATATAAAAGAGACTTCAGATACAGTATTAGGGGACCACTAAGGCCTATATAAAAGAGACTTCAGATACAGTATTAGGGGACCACTAAGGTCTATATAAAAGAGACTTCAGATACAGTATTAGGGGACCACTAAGGTCTATATAAAAGAGACTTCAGATACAGTATTAGGGGACCACTAAGGTCTATATAAAAGAGACTTCAGATACAGTATTAGGGGACCACTAAGGTCTATATAAAAGAGACTTCAGATACAGTATTAGGGGACCACTAAGGTCTATATAAAAGAGACTTCAGATACAGTATTAGGGGACCACTAAGGTCTATATAAAAGAGACTTCAGATACAGTATTAGGGGACCACTAAGGTCTATATAAAAGAGACTTCAGATACAGTATTAGGGGACCACTAAGGTCTATATAAAAGAGACTTCAGATACAGTATTAGGGACCACTAAGGTCTATATAAAAGAGACTTCAGATACAGTATTAGGGGACCACTAAGGTCTATATAAAAGAGACTTCAGATACAGTATTAGGGGACCACTAAGGTCTATATAAAAGAGACTTCAGATACAGTATTAGGGACCACTAAGGTCTATATAAAAGAGACTTCAGATACAGTATTAGGGGACCACTAAGGTCTATATAAAAGAGACTTCAGATACAGTATTAGGGGACCACTAAGGTCTATATAAAAGAGACTTCAGATACAGTATTAGGGACCACTAAGGTCTATATAAAAGAGACTTCAGATACAGTATTAGGGGACCACTAAGGTCTATATAAAAGAGACTTCAGATACAGTATTAGGGGACCACTAAGGCCTATATAAAAGAGACTTCAGATACAGTATTAGGGGACCACTAAGGTCTATATAAAAGAGACTTCAGATACAGTATTAGGGGACCACTAAGGTCTATATAAAGAGACTTCAGATACAGTATTAGGGGACCACTAAGGTCTATATAAAAGAGACTTCAGATACAGTATTAGGGGACCACTAAGGTCTATATAAAAGAGGCATCCGGCTCTGGTTGGTTTTACACGGTGATTGACTGCAGTTACTCAGGCGTTAACGGAGTTAGCCCGATGTCCTTGCATGCTGGGAACTGATCCGTATTTAGGTTGCTATTGATTAGCAGAAGTGATCGATGCTGACTGCAATTCTCATGGGAAACCCAACTCAAACACACAGAGACCAGATAACATTAGCACCGTGTTACTGGAAGATGAAGAGGATGGCGCTGAGGTAAGTAACAACAGAGTATCGATATATAAGCAAGTGTAAATTATGCGATGGAGCAGATTCATGCAGACACCGCTAAGAAAAAATGAAATTTGATGATCAATTTCCCAGTATCCTACAAATTTAACTGGATTTGGTTTGTTTTCAGAGGAAAAATAGGAATGTTTTCTCCCAAAAACTGTTGGATTTAGAGCCGGCCTGGTATCGTTTTGCAGGACCTCCATCTTACGCTCGGGGATACGAGGAAAAAACCCGCTCTGGGTTGTTTGTATTTCACCAAACTAATCCCAATATGGGGGAGGTGGTAATGGAGCAGTAGATATGACACATGCTAATATATACAGTAGAGATTATTAGTATATAGATACATATTGTTAGTGTATAGATACGAGATTATTAGTATATAGATACGAGATTATTAGTATATAGATACATATTGTTAGTATATAGATACGAGATTATTAGTATATAGATACGAGATTATTAGTATATAGAGATTGTTAGTATATAGATACAGATTATTAGTATATACAGATTATTAGTATATAGATACAGATTATTAGTATATAGATACAGATTGTTAGTATATAGATACAGATTATTAGTATATAGATACAGATTATTAGTATATAGATACAGATTGTTAGTATATAGATACAGATTTTTAGTATATAGATACAGATTGTTAGTATATACAGATTGTTAGTATCCAGATACAGATTATTAGTATCCAGATACAGATTATTAGTATCCAGATACAGATTATTAGTATCCAGATACAGATTGTTAGTATATAGATACAGATTATTAGTATATAGATACAGATTATTAGTATATAGATACAGATTATTAGTATCCAGATACAGATTATTAGTATCCAGATACAGATTATTAGTATATAGATACAGATTGTTAGTATATAGATACAGATTGTTAGTATATAGATACAGATTATTAGTATATAGATACAGATTATTAGTATATAGATACAGATTGTTAGTATCCAGATACAGATTATTAGTATATAGATACAGATTGTTAGTATCCAGATACAGATTATTAGTATATAGATAGAGATTATTAGTATATAGATAGAGATTATTAGTCTATAGATACAGATTGCTAGTTAATATCAGATGAGGTTCATTGAGTCCAGCTCCTGTTGTTGTCGTCACACATTCACAGTCCTTTGTTCCTTTGTTTTTCAGCCGCACCGTAGAAATCATCCTTTGGGAGTTTTCAGAAACAACTCTCTTGCAGCGTGTTTTCATTTCTCGCAGTGAGCTAATGCCGTCTGCTTCACCTCGCTCACACAGCAGACACACGCAAGTGTCCTGAATCCACAAGTAGTCATTTAAATGCCACTCGCAGGACACTTACAGGGCAACGCATTCATCTCTTAGACCTCTGCGTCTCACAGAGTGCCTGACAGCGAGGTGGAATTAAGCCCAGACGGGACATTTTCTTCCTTTATAAAATGCTTCCAATGAAATAGTAGCTTCTGCGACTCGAGGTACGGTTATTTAACATAACAGCGTCAATGTCAGAAGAAGAAGCTGCAAGTCAGGAAGTCTCAAGACTTGTTAACACAATACTACTTGTGGAAAATATATAACCTGAAACCAATAACAAGACATTTTTGAGCAGCTTGAGACTGGTGAGCCAGCTGGCTCTGGATCAGCCAACCTAAATTTTCACAACAACAGATATCTCTTTTCATAGATGAGCAGGTCTAGACCGGACTCTGTGATGTTATAGGGAGGGAGGAAGAGAGAGGTGCTCAGTGCATCATGGGAAGTCCCCCAGCAGTCTAGGCCTATAGCGGCGTAAGTGAGGGATGGTTCAGGACTCTCCTGAGCCAGCCTTAACTATAAGCTTTATCAAAGAGGAAAGTCTTAAGCCTACTCTTAAATGTAGAGACGGTGTCTGCCTCCTGGACCCAAACTGGAACCTGGTTCCACAGGAGAGGAGCCTGATAGCTGAATGCTCTGGTCCCTGGACCCAAACTGGAACCTGGTTCCACAGGAGAGGAGCCTGACAGCTGAACGCTGTGGCTCCCTGCACCCAGACTGGAACCTGATTCCACAGGAGAGGATCCTGATAGCTGAACGCTCTGGCTCCCTGGACCCAAACTGGAACCTGGTTCCACAGGAGAGGAGCCTGATAACTGAACGCTCTGGTCCCTGGACCCAGATTGGAACCTGGTTCCACAGGAGAGGATCCTGATAGCTGAACGCTCTGGCTCCCTGGACCCAAACTGGAACCTGGTTCCACAGGAGAGGAGCCTGATAGATGAACGCTGGGGCTCCCTGGACCCAGACTGGAACCTGGTTCCACAGGAGAGGATCCTGATAGCTGAACGCTCTGGCTCCCTGGACCCAAACTGGAACCTGGTTCCACAGGAGAGGATCCTGATAGCTAAACGCTCTGGTCCCTGGACCCAGACTGGAACCTGGTTCCACAGGAGAGGATCCTGATAGCTGAACGCTCTGGCTCCCTGGACCCAAACTGGAACCTGGTTCCACAGGAGAGGATCCTGATAGCTGAACGCTCTGGTCCCTGGACCCAGACTGGAACCTGGTTCCACAGGAGAGGAGCCTGATAGCTGAACGCTCTGGTCCCTGGACCCAGACTGGAACCTGGTTCCACAGGAGAGGAGCCTGATAGCTGAACGCTCTGGCTCCCATTCTACTTTTAGAGACTCTAGGAACCACAAGTAACCCTGCATTCTGGGAGCACAGTGCTCTGGTCTTCGCTACGGGAAAAGACCACAACCTTGGAGCTAGTAAGCTACACGCTGAAAATGGTTTTGAAGAAACTTTGGAGGGTGCAGCAACGCAGGCCCGCTTGGTCCTTTCAGGGAATGATTGTAAAGTTTCACAAGGAATATGTTTAGTGCATTTCCTCTCTAACTGGGACGTTTTGGGAGAATTGCTATGGACGAAGCACACACGGCGGTGCACTGGTAAGGCATTTATCCGTGGAATTTAGGCTCGCCCAAGACGATTGTTACATTACTGTACATTAAGTGTCATTTAGCTGCCGCTTTTATCCAAAGCGACTTACAATTAGGGCTGAACGATTAATTGCATTTGCAATAATATCGCAATATGTTAAAAACAGGCTGCGATTTGGCTGCTAACATAACAACAGCCTCTCTGGGCAACTGTAACGTTGCACACGGCACACAACTTCATGTGCGCTGTAAAAGAAATACACGCTTGTGTGTGTTAGTGTGTGTGTGTCTGTATATTTTTTACTTAATGTTTAACAAAGACACACTTGAGAGCTCTGCTTACTGTGCTCCATGGCTGCCACACAACAAGCGCCCGGACGACGGCGCCCGGACGACGGCGCCCGGACGTGTTGTTAAACATTGGTTATTTAAAAATCTAACATGCCAATATATACATTTAAAATATATAAAATAAATAAAGATATGATTTCCCTAACATTAGTTATTTGTAGTTATTTATGAGCTCTCACTAAAATAATATGATAATTTGTTTTATTGTGACAACAGAAAATCAAAATATATTAAAGTTCTGATCAATAAAATGTCTAAAAATACAAACTTAAGATATAAAACTTAAAGTCCTTTGAACAAAAACACAATAAAAAATAAAAATACTTTTTTCTTTTCTTTTTTTAATCGGCCATTATGAATGCCAATACTGATAGATCGGGAAACGTCTAATATCGGCCGATAATATCGGCCTGCTGATATATCAGTCGGGGTCTAATCCGTATATCTCCCATCATAGACCTAAATGGGCTCTTTCTCCTGTCTGTGAGGTAAACAACAACTTCAAATCACTTGTTATTAACAGGAAGTTCCTATTCATCTGGTGACATTAACTCGCAGCGAGGCATGAACGCAGCGGAGCAGAAAACAACGAGGGTCCTGCTGTGAGAGTGTCTCCACAACATAATAACTGCTGGCAGGTGATAAATAAGGCAACATCACGCTCAGGGAGTGCTCCGACCAGAACCGACTCAATAAATGTGGAATCGTTGAATTTTATTACTCTGCTGGCTGAGAAACAGTCTTGGAGGTGGATCAGTAACGTCTGGCTGATACCCAAACCGCCCAATAATACACTCCGCTACGCCGCCGATAACGATCTCCTGGATCACACGTTGAAGGTGCATCCCAATTATCTTTTCCCTTTGCAGAGGACGACCTCGTCTGCAGCTTTTTGGTAGGCAGCGTGAGCGATTCCCCTTTTCACAACACAACAGTTGTTTAACCCTCATGTTGTCCTTGGGTCAAATTTGACCAATTTTCAGTTTTTTTCATCACAAAAAATGGGCCTTTCGAAATAAGCTGAAAATGTCAACATTAGAAATATCAAATAACTTTGGAAAAAACATCAAAAAAAGCTCCCACAACACTGAAAAAGTGACAAACATGTCAGAAAAGCGATAACTTTTTTTCATGGTTCATTGGAAGACAACACAATTAGATTAGATTAGATTAGATTATACTTTATTTATCCCACAACGGGGAAATTTCCTTAGTAACAAGGGTTAATATGTAACGTATGCACCATTCACCAAGGAAAATTCCACATAAGTGTAACTTATTGTGGCAATAAACCCTTTTCTGAGTCTGATTTCTGAGATAGCAGGAGGAGGATGTCGGCTTCGGTCATGTTGTGTCGTGCTGCTCTTGTCTTGTAAGGTATTGTTCTAGTTAGTTTCCATGTTCCTGCCCTTTTTGTACCCCTCTGTATTTTTGGAGGCATATTTTGCCTGTGACTCCAGGACTCCTATTTCTTTTGCATATTAAATCTCTGAACGTAACTCTGCTCTCGTTTTAACTGCATTTGGGTCCAAGCCTCGCTAATTCCTGACAAACCCTGACAGTATAGGCTATATAATGTCAGAAAATTGTGAAATAAGTACAAAAAATATAAAATAAAATAAAATTCTAAATCGTGCAAAAGTAAAGCACAACGATATAGAAAGCTAAAGAAATTGAAAATGTGTAAAATAAAGGAAAAATACAAAATTAAAGTGGAAAAGTGTTCCTTGGAATCTAAGATGTGGGTCATAAAATATTCCGTAATAAAATCCAAAACAACAACAACAACAACAACAACCCAGAAACTGAGCCACTCTTAATGATTAGTTTTTTGTTGAATAAACTTTGTGATTATTTTTACACGCTCAAAACACGCACCTTCAGATGCACAAGGCAGGCGTTTCTCCTAATAACTAATACCTCTAGTACGGATCAATACGGCGTGAAGGATGGCTGGCAACATGATGCACAGAGAGAAAAATAAAAGCTGATAGCAGATACACAGAGAAGGAGGAAAGGGGAGAGAGGGAGGAATCCATGGAGAAAAAGAAGAAGCCGTAATGGGATCTTCTGCTAAACTGATGTGGTCAATAGAGATCACATATCTGCTGAATCTGACTGAGGCCAGATCTGCGTCCAGGGCTGCAGTTGGAGCGCTAAATGACTTGTTACAGACTTTAACAAAAACACAGACTGAGCTGAACTGAGAGGCCGCCTGGCTGAACGGAGGCAAGGCAGGAAAGAGACAAAGAGCAAGGTAGCAGGAGGACATAGACGCGATGGAGACTGCTGGGCGGGCTGTAACCCAGTTAGAGTGATTGATGTGGGACCAGAGGAGACCGGTGGGTCGTATCAGACCTAGAACTATACATCAGCTCTGTACAGAATGGCTCTGCCCTGCTCCATTAGAGAGCCAATTGCTCACTCTCCTAATTAATGGCCATTTGTGTGTGTGTGTGTGTGTGTGTGTATGTGCTTACAAGACAAAAAGCTTGATGGGGTAAGCTAATAAAACTAAGTATAGAAGGTTTCCAAATAAGCCACCAAGATGTCAATAATCAAGAGCTGTCGGTTACTTTAAGAAATTCTTAGTCGTCAAACGCATCGTGATTTTGTCGACTTATCGATTAGTTGACTTCATCGGCAGATCTGTGCACTTCGAGTGGTCGTTAAGACTAGAAAAGCGCAACACATGCAACCTATTTACCATCTGTACAACTGAGTTCCTCCACAAAGAATCACTAGGAACACTTTAAATGCTGTGTTTAGTGGAAATGTGCTCATATATTTTGGGGAAATAAGTGATTCAGCATTATAAAGCATAAAGAACTGACGAAATTGTAGGCGACTAAGACCAAAATGACCAATCAGCTGACTAATGGACTCAGATGTTGGTGTACAACCATTTGCACTGAAACTCTAACCCAATTCTGTCTCATTTTAAGCCGCCTATCAGAAATGTTGTAGTGATTTCGACGACACTGTAGTTGTTTTTACCGGTAGTGAGAACAGATGGAGGTCCTAAACTACTGAGGGGGAAATCACCAGACGCCTCCTGATACGATATCATCACGATACTTATGCCACGATACGATATTATTGCGATTTTAAAAATAAATTTTGCGATATATTGCAATTTATAACCTTTTTTCCAACTTCATTTCTCTGTTCATCTCACTTTTTTTTATTTTATTGCTGCTAAATGGGACAAACTGACCAACACATATATAATATATAATAAAAGATCCATACTTGGCGCTTGTGTATAGACAGTATTGCCACTGAAAGCATCACGATATTATGCTGAGTGGATTCCCCCTATAAACTACACCATGTTGGTGCTCCCAAAAAATATTTTTTAAAAATACATAAACAAAATAACACTTCAAACACAGTTATGTGTGTAAGTTACCAAAGGCAGATAAGAAGCAGAGTCACCAAGAACAACTGGCAAATGGCCGAGACGTGTGTGTGTGTGTGTGTGTGTGTGTGTGTGTGGGGGTTATCACTCCCACTGCCATCTCATGTGGTTGTCACACTCTGCTCTCTGTGTAAGAAACCAAATGCACACACACACTCATCTCAAAGTGCAAAAGAAAAGAACAACGCTACGTTCAAAATATCATTAACCAGAGCTACCAGGCTCCCCACACACACACACACACACACACACACACACACACACACACACACAGTAACCCAAAAATAAGGTCTATTAGTGTGGATGTTAATAAAAACACATTGAGTTTCATGCAAGAACGTTTTCGTACTCTTTCGTACCGGCTCCACTGCAGTCCTAAGACTTAGTAGTCTACAGCAATTACATAATTATTCATATTTAATCAAATGTAGGTAAATATAGGTATTGGATCGGACTAGAGCTGCAAAAATGAATCAATTAATCCATTAATTCTCCACTATTAAATGTATACTACTATTATCGTATTGCCCTGAAATGTGTTTCCCCGTGTGGAGAAAGATGGACGTGTGTCACAAGTCTGAATCCCTCGTTGAGTTTTTATCATTTATTAAAGCCACTTAAGAACAAATCTGTTCATTAAAGTATTTATCATATTAGGGCCCTTGATGTAACTTCATCAACATGTATTGCTATAATTGAAGGGTTCGAGTAATGTTTTGGCTGGTATGCATTACACTTACAATTTCCTTACCTCAAATACAGAGATTAAACTCAAACTAGTTGCAGGAGCGCACACACACACACACACACACACACACACACACACACACATATATACACACATTGAGGCAAACGCCAAACAAATCCTCTATAATTACAGCTGACTGTTCGACTTCCTGTTCTGATTGACAGGAGGAAGTTACGCCTCACTAGACCTCACTAATCAATCCCTGCACGCAATCAGTCCACCTGTCAGTCAATGGCTCAGAGAGAGAGAGAGAGTGTGTGTGTGTGTGTGTGTGTGTGTGTGTGTGTGTGTGTGTGTGTGTGTGTGTGTGTGTGTGTGTGTGTCTTAGTGTTCTTTACAGTCCAATAAATAAAACACTAACTACTGAGACAGCTGCCTGAGTGAGTCTGGATTGAAGGACAGGATTTGTGTTTGAGATCAATAAGAAGTGTGTGTGTGTGTGTGTGTGTGTGTGTGTGTGTGTGTGTGTGTGTGTGTGTGTGTGGGAGCTTGCTCATCCTGAGATTCAATCACCTGAAAAGAAGGGAAAGAAAATAGAAATATTTGGATGGAGGGAAAAACGGTGAGCCAGACAGAAACACGTATGGACCTAACATATTACAAAACATGTAAGCGTGTAAATGTGTGGTACACGGACACACACACACACACACACACACACACACACACACACACACTTCTAGTCACAATACTAGTCAGATGGACAAAAGAATTACGCAAGAGTGAAAAGTTTGACCTGGAGGATGAGAAATAATAATAATAATAATAATAATAATAATAATAATAATAATAATGTATACTGTATTAATCCCACAAGGGGAAATTTCAATTTACACTCTGTTGTTATTACACACAGGCCTGCACTACACACACATGTGGTTATAAGGTATACATGCACTAATGGAGAGATGTCAGTGTGGGGGGGCTGCCCATTGAAAGGCGCCCCCAGCAGTTGGGGGTAGGGTGCCTTGCTCAAGAGCACATTGGCAGTGTCTAGGAGGTGAACTGGCACCTCTCCAGCCACCAGTCCACCACCAAACGGGGACCTGAACCAGCGGCCCTCCGGTTCCCAACCCAACTCCCTACGGACTGAGCTACAGCCGGATTCTCACAGGAATATGAGAGAAATCAACAGAAATACAGACTCAAAAAAGCCTCTACAACAAGAATTAGAGATTTATATTCTGAATGTATATGGGAAACGAAAGCAACTAAAGCTAAATGTAGCCCCCCCCCCACCCACCCACCCACCCACCCGGATCAAACCAAGACAGACCTTCTGGGCTCTCTGAAGACCTTCTGGGCTCTCTGAAGACCTTCTGGGCTCTCTGAACACGGGGTGTTTCTCAATCTGTGTTCTTCTATGGACTTGTGTTGTTGTGTTGTTGTGTTGTTGTGTTCTTGTGAAACGTCATGTTCGGTGGCCAAAGTACTGACCCAATACACAAGTTAGCATTTCACCAAGAACAGTTAAAATTCCCGGATGTGTTCTCGACGCCCATTTTACCGAGGACACATCGGATGGTAACTTGTGTGAACTTGGCAGGGCCGGTATCCCAGAATTCAATTCGGGTGTAAAGCGCGGATGGTTTCCGGTACACAGATACAACAGAAGTGGAACGTTTTTCACAATTTACGTCTATTATTAAATCAATAATTTCATTTTTAAGACGTTTTAAGGCGAGAAACCAACTGTGTAGATTTTGAATATCGGCAGTTTAACGAAAATTGATGGTGAATTAAAAAGCCTTCGGAGTTGGAAAGCTCCACAATCCCGGCGGGCGTAGCGAGCTCGCCAGCCGGGAATGACTCTCGAGCCGGTCAGTCAGTCAGCTCACAGACCCCCCCCTGCCCCCCATTTAGACAGCGCGCGATGGCAGAGATAAGCCAGGTTCACAACTGTAAGATATTTAAAACAATTAACCGCTGTTATTCTGTATTTCATTCATTACATTCGGCGTTTTGTTCTGTGTTTTGTTGTAATTGTTTTTATTGGGGGACAACTGAGGAAACCAGGGCAAGAGCCCTCTGTGCTGGGGGTGTTGGACCAGCCTCTCTGTGCTGGGGGTGTTGGACCAGCCTCTCTGTGCTGGGGGTGTTGGACCAGCCTCTCTGTGCTGGGGGTGTTGGACCAGCCTCTCTGTGCTGGGGGTGTTGGACCAGCCTCTCTGTGCTGGGGGTGTTGGACCAGCCTCTCTGTGCTGGGGGTGTTGGACCAGCCTCTCTGTGCTGGGGGCGTTGGACCAGCCTCTCTGTGCTGGGGGTGTTGGGCCAGCCTCTCTGTGCTGGGGGTGTTGGACCAGCCTCTCTGTGCTGGGGCGTTGGGCCAGCCTCTCTGTGCTGGGGCGTTGGGCCAGCCTCTCTGTGCTGGGGTGTTGGACCAGCCTCTCTGTGCTGGGGTGTTGGACCAGCCTCTCTGTGCTGGGGTGTTGGACCAGCCTCTCTGTGCTGGGGTGTTGGACCAGCCTCTCTGTGCTGGGGGTGTTGGACCAGCCTCTCTGTGCTGGGGTGTTGGGCCAGCCTCTCTGTGCTGGGGTGTTGGACCAGCCTCTCTGTGCTGGGGTGTTGGACCAGCCTCTCTGTGCTGGGGGTGTTGGACCAGCCTCTCTGTGCTGGGGGTGTTGGACCAGCCTCTCTGTGCTGGGGTGTTGGACCAGCCTCTCTGTGCTGGGGTGTTGGACCAGCCTCTCTGTGCTGGGGGTGTTGGACCAGCCTCTCTGTGCTGGGGCGTTGGACCAGCCTCTCTGTGCTGGGGTGTTGGGCCAGCCTCTCTGTGCTGGGGGTGTTGGACCAGCCTCTCTGTGCTGGGGGTGTTGGACCAGCCTCTCTGTGCTGGGGGTGTTGGACCAGCCTCTCTGTGCTGGGGGTGTTGGACCAGCCTCTCTGTGCTGGGGGTGTTGGACCAGCCTCTCTGTGCTGGGGTGTTGGACCAGCCTCTCTGTGCTGGGGGTGTTGGACCAGCCTCTCTGTGCTGGGGTGTTGGACCAGCCTCTCTGTGCTGGGGCGTTGGACCAGCCTCTCTGTGCTGGGGGTGTTGGGCCAGCCTCTCTGTGCTGGGGTGTTGGACCAGCCTCTCTGTGCTGGGGGTGTTGGACCAGCCTCTGTGCTGGGGGTGTTGGACCAGCCTCTCTGTGCTGGGGGTGTTGGACCAGCCTCTCTGTGCTGGGGGTGTTGAGCAATAACAGAAAGAACGCTTCGTCTCAAAAACTGTCAACAGCGTTTTGTGTGCTTCTGAACTTGCGAGATCATTCTTCCAGGTCCAACCAGCAAGAACGGTCCCCCCAAGAACACAAGTCCGTTCTTGGCTTACTTGGCATTGAGAAACGCCCCCTGTTTGTGTGAACAAAATGTCTGTGCTCTCTCTTCTTTAACAGTGGACTCCGTTACAGGAGTTACAGTCAGCTACAGTGGCGACACACCAAAGCAGAAGCCTGTGGGGATCCAGAGAGCACGGCCATATTTTATACCCACTCTGCTTTTATCTGCGGTACGGGAACAAATAAAACCTGCATTACTCCCAAATCTCACCCCCCCCGGACACACAAACATAACCTAACACACAGATTGTTCAGGGTGCCTTGTTGAACACAAACACACTCCCAAAGTTAAACAAAAAAACAAGCAACCGAGACTTGACAAAGCCATTGATCTGCACAGGAGCCGCAGAGCGAGACAGTACAGGAGGAGAAACCATGAAGAGGTGAGTGAGTCATCTCACCCATTCACAGCATCAGTTGCCAAGGTGACAAGGACACTGTGTTCCAGTAACGTTTATGCGTGGGCCATAGAAATAAAATGGACAGAAAAGCCATTGAACTGTTTCCCATGGTCATTTGATTGGTACACAGCAAAATGGCGATTGTTGTTAGTTGTCATAGTGACAATATGAGTCAGTGGGGGGGGGGGTAAAGTGTGTTGCAGTAGTTCTTTTGGAGATGTTTTCATTCATTCATTGAAACCTTTATTTAACCTGGATAAAAAAAACTCCTTGAGATTAAAAATCTCTTTTACAAGAGTGTCTTGGCAAGTGACAGCAGCGCGGTGTCAAATAAACACAGAGACATTTACAAGTAGACACAGAGACACTTCCAGGTAGATACAGAGACACAGAGACACTTCCAGGTAAAGACATAGACACAGAGACACTTCCAGGTAGATACAGAGACACTTCCAGGTAAAGACATAAACACAGAGATACTTCCAGATAGATACAGAGACACAGAGACACTTCCAGAAAGATACAGAGACACTTCCAGGTAAAGACATAGACACAGAGACACTTCCAGGTAGATACAGAGACACTTCCAGGTAAAGACATAGACACAGAGACACTTCCAGGTAAAGACATAGACACAGAGACACTTCCAGGTAAAGACATAGACACAGAGACACTTCCAGGTAAAGACATAGACACAGAGACACTTCCAGGTAAAGACATAAACACAGAGATACTTCCAGGTAGATACAGAGACACAGAGACACTTCCATGTAAAGACATAGACACAGAGACACTTCCAGATAGATACAGAGACACAGAGACACTTCCAGATAGATACAGAGACACAGAGACACTTCCAGGTAGATACAGAGACACTTCCATGTAAAGACATAGACACAGAGACACTTCCAGGTAGATACAGAGACACTTCCAGGTAAAGACATAGACACAGAGACACTTCCAGGTAAAGACAGAGACACTTACAGGTAGATACACAGACACACTTTCACTCATATTCAAACAACAATGTCATCATAAGAAACCTGGGTCCTAAATCAATGACAGTGACATAGAGACGGTGTTTCTGCAGGTCCTTTAAAAGGATAAAATGAGACCAACTCCTTCAACTGGACTTCATTCTGAAGCGGATTCCATGCACATGGGGCTGCAAAATAAAAGCCTTTTTGCCAAAGTCAGTGCGGGCTTTAGGGACTGTCAATAAAACCAGATCCTGTGAGCAGGTGATCTGTCCCTGCAGACCTCGGGAGGATGGAAGTGTTCAGATAAGGAGGAAGAAGTCCTAATATAATAACAACAATAACAATAACAATAATAATAATAATAATAATAATAATAATAATAGATGCCAGTGCATCCAACGCCGAATGGAGAGGGATGTGAGTAGTAATGGATGCCTGCTGGCTTACTGATTGCAACATTAAGACAAACAAGCTATGGTTATGATTCTGGCTTCATCAAAACACATCTAAATAAAAACACAATACTGAGAAAGGCAAATAGCATTGTGGGCGATCAGCAGCACCCCCCATTTGAACTGCTACCCTCAGGACCACGATACTGTGCTCCTATGTTTATAAAACCAGATCCGAGCTCTCCTTTGTTCCACAGGCCATCAAACTCCTTAATAATGAAGGTCCTGTACGATGATCGGTATATTTGGTGTATTTATTGTAATTTCTCTTTCTCCCAGCTGGTCGACCCCCCCCCTTCATAGTGCTTTGGTCTATGGTATGAGTGGCGATGTACACATGTTATGATTTTCTTCCTGCTTGCCTTATCTGTCCTAATATTTTAATACCATGTGATATGATTTTTTTACTGCAACATAATTTCCCCATGAGGACAATAGACATGAACGAACAAACGAACGAATCTCTCCATCAATGTATTCTCATTTAAATGCAGTCTTCAAAAAGCAAAAGGGCAGAACGAATGGAATAAGTGAATGAAAAAAAATGAAAAAGGCTAATTATTTCAGAGAAATGAGTTGCCTGGAGACCCGGCTGATGCTGGGCTTTGTTTTTTCCCCTCTGTGCATTCGAAGTGTGAACTGATCGCACGCAGACACTTAATTTTTCATGGTCCGTCCCTAATTGCCGACTGCAGTCACTGCTGTGTGTGTGTGTGTGTGGATAATTAACTCAATTTAGTCCAAAATCAAGTGAATGCAAATATACCAGGAAACCAGATTCTGACGCGTGTCTGAGGGCGTTTCTGTGCATTAATTGCATTAATTAATCATGTAGGGCTGCAAAATTGATCGCAATTTTATCAAAATCGCAATATGAAGTAGTGCAAAATCCAAATTACGGTCTAGAAATCCTATCACACAGACAAAAGACTAACATCTTTAATTGGTACAGATGACATTATAATCATTTTAATTGTTTTATTTTAATATTTTTCTATGAAAATGTGAGAATAAGGACGCAAAAAGAATCCTCTCCAATATTGTGAATCATATCACAATGTTTTTCCTCGGTCCAAAATAAAAATACTTTTTTATATAGTATAATAGTCCCCCAATGTTTTTGTCATTTTTCTTTTGTGCTTTTTTGACCTTTTTGTTATGTTTCCTCCACTGTTTTAAAACTTTTTCCGTAATTTTTGTCACTTTTTTCAACTTTCATTAATCGTTTTTTTTCTCAAATGCTATAAAATTTAATAAAAACACCAGAATTCAAAGAAAGTAGTAAACTGATCCTTTACTTTACTTGTAAAGAGCGTCGTTTTTGGGACATTTTAGTTGATAAAAACCCAAATTTCTGATATAGAAACTGTTTGAAAATGGGTTGAATTTGACCCGAGGACAACAGGAGGGTTAAGACAATGTCCACGGTGTCTCTAAGCTCAGAAAGTCTCCTCTGTGTCTTTAGCTGCAGACTGTTGGACGTCCCGCTGTTGGAATCATTTCCAGAGAAATACAGACACACTTTACACGGTTTAGCTGTGTTAACCGTGTTTAAGCTAGCTTAGATCTATCGAAAGATCTGAAAATCGTGCAAAGACGGTCGTTAAGTAGACACGAAAGGCAGCACCAGATTAGTAGTGACGTCGTGAAGGGTAGTGACACTGAGGGTGATGAAAGGTAGCACTAACATGGACTAATTAGTGTGGGTTAAGGTTAAGGGGTTAGGGTTTTATCTGTCTTAATGTTTTTATTTTTAACTGTTTCTACTTGTGTTTTATCTGTTGTTTTTTTGTTTTTGTTTTAACTGATTTTGTGTAAAGCACGTTGAATTGCCCTGTTGCTGAAATAAAGCTGCCTTGCCTTGCAGCACTTACGGTTAAAAAAATAAGTTAACCCGTGTTTAAGCTAGCTACTAGCTAACAGTAAGCTAAAGTTACCTGCTGCCAAGTCTAATGTTAACTAGCATCACGAGTGATGCTTCTGTTGCGTGTAATGTCCGTTTCGAAGCACCAGAGAGAAGCGGAGGTGGCACTGAAACGAGCCGCAAGGAATCTGGGTTGTCATTCGGTCCGGTAGAGACCGGCCGGTTAGGAACCCAACCCTACATGTAGAGGCAGGAGGTAATTAGCTGAATACAGCTCATCTGACCCATGTGACTTCTTCCCATTAGCTGCAAAGTAGTGGAACATCTGCAGGGCTGGAAATGGAGTAAGGCTGATATTTTCATACACGCACATACTCAGAGAGAGAGAAAAACACTTAGGTCAATCCATCCAAAGCTCTACGTTTCCACGCTTGGCTTGGAAGGCTGGAAGCCTGTCGCTGCTGATGAGGTAGGAGGTGAAATCCAAAGTGTGAAGCAAAGAAGAGAAGATGGAGAAACATGAAGGTAGAAAAGGAGAAAACAAGTTTGTGCAAGTGAGTGATGGAGAAAATGAAAAGCAGGGTGCCCAGAAGTTCAGTTGGTAGAGCCGGCGCCCATATATAGAGGTTCACTCCTCCTACAGCGGTCTTCAGCTGTCCTGTCAATATATATATATATATATATATATATATATATATATATATATATATATATATATATATATTCTGCTAGAGCACGAAAAGAGATTTAATGAAGATCTGCCTGCAGATATGCAGAGGTGACCACTAGTAATGACAGGTTCGGCGGCGGCTGGCGGTTGACACAAGGGCCCCTGGACTGTCGAATACCCCCCCACACACACACACACACACACACACACACACGTTTTTCACCCAATTAAAGTCGTCCACGGTGAGGAAAGATTGTAAAGGTTACGGCGATGATAGATGAGGACAGCGGAGCAGCAGATAGAGCCCAGGGGCTACACAGTCAACAGCACATGAGCTTCATTCTGCAAAATAGGAGTGTAAATCCCCCCCCCGCCCCCCCCCAAAACGCCTGCTGGGGTGTATAAAGAGCTTTTATTATGCGAGACCACTTGCATGCATCAATTATTATTAGACTATTTAAGTCTGGTATTTAAGAACCTACATTAGGAGTAAGATCATAAAAAGCTGATGCAACTTTAGTGAGTTAATGCACTGACAAAAGTTTCAAAGTGGAAGTAATTTGCAGTTTAACCCTGGTGTTGTCCTCACCTTCGGGACCCTCTCGTGTCCCTCGGGTCAAACTGACCCGGGACTTATTTGGGGTTTTAACCCTGGTGTTGTCCTCACCTTCGGGACCCTCTCGTGTCCCTCGGGACAAACTGACCCGGGACTTATTTGGGGTTTTAACCCTGGTGTTGTCCTCACCTTCGGGACCCTCTCGGGTCCCTCGGGACAAACTGACCCAGGACTTATTTGGGGTTTTAACCCTGGTGTTGTCCTCACCTTCGGGACCCTCTCGGGTCCCTCGGGACAAACTGACCCAGGACTTATTTGGGGTTTTAACCCTGGTGTTGTCCTCACCTTCGGGACCCTCTCGGGTCCCTCGGGACAAACTGACCCGGGACTTATTTGGGGTTTTAACCCTCGTGTTGTCCTCACCTTCGGGACCCTCTCGGGTCCCTCGGGACAAACTGACCCAGGACATATTTGGGGTCTTAACCTTCGTGTTGTCTCCACTTTCGGGACCCTCTCGTGTCCCTCGGGTCAAACTGACCCGGGACTTATTTGGGGTCTTAACCCTCGTGTTGTCCTCACCTTCGGGACCCTCTCGGGTCCCTCGGGACAAACTGACCCAGGACATATTTGGGGTCTTAACCTTCGTGTTGTCTCCTCCTCCGGGACCCTCTCGTGTCCCTCGGGACAAACTGACACGGGACTTATTTGGGGTTTTAAAAACAATTCTGAAATACAATTTTTCTTCATAATCTATTAACAAATATTGTCTTTATCTCCATTTCCAACAGCTGAGATAACCCTCGTGTTGTCTTCCCTTTTTTCCTCCTTATCTCAACGTTTTTGTTGCTTTTTACAAAGTTTTTTTTATGAAGTTTTTGTATTTTTTTGGTATTTTTGATTTTCTTTCATCGATTTTGCCGCCTTCGCCAACATTTTTCACCCTTTATTTCAACTTCCTTTATTTTGGATATAATAAAACAACTTTGAAGACAACATGAGGGATAACATATGTTTAGGGAATGCAATCAGTCTCTACTAGCACACAATTAAAGATGGAAGTGTATTATATAACTTTTGAGAGAGAATGATTGACACAGTTAGAACTTTCCCATTAACTTACCAGCTAATGCTAGCGGTAGCTAGCTAGCTAGCTTGTTGACATTTTTCATAACAAATCTAGTTGTAGTCGTGCAACGTGTGACCCTGCAAGGTCGCCACTCTTTCGTTAGATGTGACATGGTGTCAGACTTCAGTCATTTCAGAGTCTGTGTAAACTTCCTAACAGCTTGAAATATGCACAAAGAAATATTAAAATATGTGTGCATCAATTCTCAGTGATGTGATTGTTTCTTTCCCTTCCTCTGACAGAGCAGACAGCAGGTACACAAGGCCAGACAGGGCTGTTCCCTTCGCCTCCTCGACCCCCCCCCCCACAACCCCATGTGAGTTTTATATTACACTCTGGCTTGATTTATTTATTCTGTCCATCACGGCCGCTGCTCTTTTCTGCCCTCCATCCCCTTCGCTCTGCATAATACTTTCCATCTCATCACTGGATGCACCGCTGGACGTGTCGAGCCTCTCATCTGCTGTGAGATGTGAAATGGGAAGTGAGACCTGTGATGTCTCCCGGCTTCCTCGCCTGCCCTTCACTTTTGACAAACAAAACAAGCGCCGGCTCGCATTCAGCAGCACATTTCCACGGCAGCATTGCTGCCTCATTGCTGAGTCTGACAAGCAACTGGGACTGCAGCTACTTATTTAACCCTCATGCTGTCTGCGGGTCAAATCTGACCCGTTTTTAAAGTTTTTTTATAATATCTGAAACAAAAGGAAGTCAAAATAACATCAAAAATGTTGGGGAAATAGGTGATTAGCCCCTAAGGTATGCAAAATTCTTTACACTCATCTTTTGTTACTGTCTTAGAACTACACTTATGTTAACAAGTAAAAAGCGACATTCTCTTCTTCCATTTCTCATCACCTCATCACTGGGTGCTAGATATGACTGAGACACCACAATAATAATAATAATAATAATAAGACTCAGACACCACAATAATAATAATAATAATAATAATAATAATAATAAGACTCAGACACCACAATAATAATAATAATAATAATAATAATAATAAGACTCAGACACCACAATAATAATAATAATAATAATAAGACTCTGAGACACCACAATAATAATAATAATAATAATAAGACTCTGAGACACCACAATAATAATAATAATAATAATAATAAGACTGAGACACCACAATAATAATAATAATAATAATAATAATAAGACTCTGAGACACCACAATAATAATAATAATAATAATAATAAGACTGAGACACCACAATAATAATAATAATAATAATAAGACTCAGAGACACCACTATAATAATAATAATAATAATAATAATAAGACTCAGAGACACCACTATAATAATAATAATAATAATAATAATAATAAGACTCAGAGACACCACTATAATAATAATAATAATAATAATAATAAGACTCTGAGACACCACTATAATAATAATAATAATAATAATAATAATAAGACTCAGAGACACCACTATAATAATAATAATAATAATAATAATAATAATAAGACTCTGAGACACCACTATAATAATAATAATAATAAGACTGAGACACCACAATACTGCACTAAGTGAAACCTGCACAACTAGTCTATTTACATATTATCATACTATTTAAGCAGTTGCACATTCTTGTATATATTCAAATATTTGTTCTTGTATTTTATTCCTATTATTATTATTATTATTATTTTGTGTATATTGTATCCTAGTATTTAATTTATGTTCTGTGTGACTGATCTTGCAGCTGCAACACTGTAATTTTCCATTTTATTTGGATCAATAAAATCTATCCATCCATCCATCCATCCGTCTATCTATCCATCATCCATCTATCCATCCATCCATCCGTCTATCTACCTATCTACCTATCCATCTATCTCCCCCTGTTGAACAAAAGTTGCTGTAATGTTGACTTGTAGACACATGAATGGTGAAGGAAGATTGATTCAACGTAGTGAGTTATACAGAGTGCCTTGTAAAAAACAAATTAATCCAAATTTTATTATTATTACTCCTATTATTTGGGGGGGGGGGGACACACACACACACACACACACACATTATAGGGTAGTTTCAGACCCCCTAAAATAGGCCCACCGATATCCATGGCTGCATCTTCCGATAATTTTCTTGATTAATCGATTAGTTGTTGAGCCTCTAAAATGGGGGAAAATGACAATGAGTGTTTCCCAATGTCCCAGGTTGACGTCTTTAAATGTCTCGTTTTGTCCCCAACTCAAAGATATTCAGTTTATTGTCCCAGACGACAGAAGAAACCAGAACATATTCACATTTAAGAAGCTGGAATCAGAGAAGTTTGACTTTTTTTTTTTCCTTTCATAAAAAATGACTCAAACCTATGACCAAAATAGTTTGCAGTTAATTTAAAAGTTGACTTATCGATTAGTCGAGTCGTCTTTGCAGCGCTACGTCAAAACCCCTTTTTTTGTCCCATGTGACGAAAAGAGAGCTGAGCCAGAAGGCAAAGCTCTCGATCTACCGGGCAGTGTTCGTTCCTACCCTCACCTATGGTCATGAAGGCTGGGTCAGGACCGAAAGAACCAGGTCCAGGGTACAAGCGGCCGAAATGGGTTTCCTCAGGAGGGGGGCTGGGTCCCCTTTAGAGATCTAGTGAGAAGCTCAGTCATCCGAGAGGAGCTCGGAGTAGAGCCGCTGCTCCTTCACGTCGAAAGGAGCCAGTTGAGGTGATTTGGGAATCTGGTGAGGATGCCTCCTGGGGGCCTCCCTAGGGAGGTGGTCCAGGCACGTCCAGCTGGGAGGAGGCCTCGGGGAAGACCCAGGACTAGGTGGAGGGACGTCCAGCTGGGAGGAGGCCTCGGGGAAGACCCAGGACTAGGTGGAGGGACGTCCAGCTGGGAGGAGGCCTCGGGGAAGACCCAGGACTAGGTGGAGAGATTATATCTTCAACCTGGCCTGGGAACGCCTCGGGATCCCCCAGTCGGAGCTAGTTGATGTGGCCCGGGAAAGGGAAGTTTGGGGTCCTCTACTGGAGCTGCTTCCCCCGCGACCCGACACCGGATAAGCGGTCGAAGATGGATGGATGTCCAAGTTCAAACCAGGACGCAGCAGTGGTGTGGTGCCCCGCTGAGCGGACCCAAGTTACCAACACGCCCAGTGACTCGTTAGGCTTAAGCCTCTCCTTCTCAGCTTAAAGAGGATCAACGGATTAAAGCTGAGAGAAAGGAAGGAGGAAGAGTGAAGCGAAGACGGCTGAGTCGCAGTGGCAATGAAGAAAACGGAGTAAAACAACGGAGAGATAAAGTGAAATGAAATTGTAAAAGACGGCGGCAAAGAGAACGTTTAAAGGAGAGAAACTGAGCTGCAACACGTGCTAATATCAGGTCATATTAAATGTTAATCATCAAACTAAATGGATTGCAAGAAAAAGGGGGGAATGCAGGGAATGTCTCATCCATACGGGAAAAGTGCCTTTTGGTTTTATGGATTACTCCATTTAACACACACACACACACACACACACACACTAAGTCTGAGCATGAAGGATGGAAGAAGCTTATTAATGTTCATAGTAGGTTGGGTGATATGGAGAAAATGAAATATCACAATATTTTTGACCAAATAACTTGATATTGATACTGCAACGATATTGTAGTGTTGACTATTGGGACTTTCACAAAAAATTCACACAATGAGATTTTTCATAAATAATGATGATAAATAATCAGTAATGTGGATTTAATGACTAAGTGGGTAAAGACCAATAATGGAACAGCTGGAAGATAAGTTCAGAAAATGACATCACTTCACTGTAATGCAGCCTTTAAAACCAGGAAAAGACAACAGTTACCATAT
Organism: Percina caprodes; assembly: GCA_013375575.1. Lineage (NCBI taxonomy): Eukaryota > Metazoa > Chordata > Actinopteri > Perciformes > Percidae > Percina > Percina caprodes. The sequence continues at coordinate 363,629 of JABXJD010000166.1, forward strand.
CACGATATCTAAGATGATATCTAGTCTCATATTGCAATATCGATATAATATTGATATACTGCATGCTGTGCTGGAGAAGATATAATATGAGGAACGATTCGTACCTTTAGGCTGATCGGTGGTTCCTTCATTCACATTGTTGTAAAGTTAAGGGAGGAGGGTTTTTTAATATGGGTGGACAGAACCAAAACTATCTCATAGACAGACAGGACTAGAGGTATCTGAGCAGATATCAAAATTCATCCGCTTATCCGGTATCGGGTCGCAGGGGAGAAGCTCCAGTAGATATGTTTTGGTAATTTCCAGCAAGGTCAAAGTTTATTTCTATATCACACTTACAAACAGTCACTACTGCCCCAAAGTGCTGTATAATTATAGATAACAACATAAGATAAAAGCATAATAAATAACCGGAAAAACGCATCTAAAACAGAATATGCCAAAAAACAATAAAAACAGACAACAGATAAAAAGCTCAAATCAATAACAAAATGTCACAGCTCAGCTTCTGTTAAAAGCAAAAAGATGAGTTTTTAAAAGTGATTTAAAACTCTCAATAGAGGAAGCTGCTCTAATGTTGAGAGGGAGAGAGTTCCAGAGCTTAGGACCTGCCACCGAGAAAGCCCTGTCCCCCCTCTGGGTCTCAGTCTGGTTCTGGGACAGTCTAAAACCACCTGGTCAGCAGACCCGAGTACTCTGACTGGAGTGTGCAAAATCAGCATATCAGACAAATATGATGGTGCCAGCCCGTTAAGAGATTTAAAAACAAACAATAAGATCTTAAAATGGATTCTAAAAAGTTAGCCTAAAGAAACAAGCAGAAAGCTGCTACCAGCCAGGCTAAAGCTAATATGGTTAGCCTAAAGAAACAAGCAGAAAGCTGCTACCAGCCAGGCTAAAGCTAATATAGTTAGCCTAAAGAAACAAGCAGAAAGCTGCTACCAGCCAGGCTAAAGCTAATATGGTTAGCCTAAAGAAACAAGCAGAAAGCTGCTACCAGCCAGGCTAAAGCTAATATAGTTAGCCTAAAGCTGCTACCAGCCAGGCTAAAGCTAATATAGTTAGCCTAAAGAAACAAGCAGAAAGCTGCTACCAGCCAGGCTAAAGCTAATATGGTTAGCCTAAAGAAACAAGCAGAAAGCTGCTACCAGCCAGGCTAAAGCTAATATAGTTAGCCTAAAGCTGCTACCAGCCAGGCTAAAGCTAATATAGTTAGCCTAAAGAAACAAGCAGAAAGCTGCTACCAGCCAGGCTAAAGCTAATATAGTTAGCCTAAAGGAACTAGCAGAAAACAAATGAATACAATGGTGTCATGCTAGTCAACCAGCGTATTTCTACCTAATTTCCCTACAAAACCACTGAAGAAGAGCAACGTTAGTCACATTAGAAAAGATCCTTTTTCATTTTTATCTTCTATATGGATGCACTCCCTTACAAAATCACCGCAGAAGTCGAGAATGTTTCATTATCTCCAAATAGAACGATTTATGTCATCTTTTAAAAATTACTTTTTCCATTTTCATATCGCAATATATATCGCAGGGGAAAAATATCGCAATGGCAGATTTTTCCAATATCGTGCACGCCTAGAAGAAGAAAAAAATAAATCCATCAAATCTAAAGTGGAAGTGACAAATCTGAAAGATCAAGCAGCCCTGAGCAGAAACTGAGTGTGTGTGTGTGTATATATATATATATACATATATATATATATATATACAGTGCACTGTACAGTGTGTGTGTGTGTGTGTGTGTGTGTGTGTGTGTGTGCGCATTGGAAGGAGAAGTGCTCTGCTGTGTCTCTCACCATTTGAAGTAAGAATAGTACAAGAACACAGTATCCTCCTTTAGCTATGAATCACGCCATGACAAGGACAACTGACAGCCTGCAGCAAGGTGTGTGTGTGTGTGTGTGTGTGTGTGTGTGTGTGTGTGTGTGTGTGTGTGTGTGTGTGTGTTTGTCGTTTCAAGTGAATGTGAAAATAAGCAGGACAGACATCGTGCAGATATGGGAGGAGAGATAAGCTGTTTAAAACACACACACACAAACGCGCGCACACACACACACACACACACACACACACACACACACACACACACACACACACACACACACACACACACACACACACACACACACACACACCCTGTTGTCTTTCTGTTCAGCATCTCCTCTGAGAGAGTCCAACCTTCAGCATGAGTCATCACACAGCGCTGCCCTAAAAACACTTCTACTCTGCTGATGTGCTTTTCACAAGAAACAACGCTGCAGTCAGAGAGCGAAACACCGTGTTTCCGGGTTTTATTTGGCCCGTTCGCTCCAGTTTCAACACCAGCACACAACTGTATTTTTCGCCAAGTGAGAAAGTCTTTCTGCTTTCTTTTATTAATCAAATCAAAGTAATTTTTCATTCACAAAGCAAGGCCAGAAACTAGTCTGTGGTGTCAAATGAAAGCAGTAGCTCAGCAAACTTGTAAAAACTCACGTCGCAACCCAGCGAGAACTTCCAGGACTCCACTGGCTCCTAAAAGAAGTCGGTTTCTATAGAAGTCTCTAAGAAAAGGAGTCCACTTCTCACTTGATTTATTACCTCAGTACACATTTCCACGATGAGTTCATGGTCTCAATCGCTAGTTTCAAGTCTTCTTCAACAGCATTTTGGTCATTTCTCTCACCGCGAGCTTTCACTTTGTTCAGCGTTCTGCTAACCAAGCTAGCTAGCTTACGGTAAAGTCTCAGTCCATCGTGATGCGTCTCAGTCTCAGCGTGATGCGTCTCAGTCTATTGTGATGCGTCTCAGTCCATTGTGATGCGTCTCAGTCCACCGTGATGCGTCTCAGTCCATCGTGATGCGTCTCAGTCCACTGTGATGCGTCTCAGTCCACCGTGTTGCGTCTCAGTCCACTGTGATGCGTCTCAGTCTCAGCGTGATGCGTCTCAGTCTCAGCGTGATGCGTCTCAGTCCAACGTGTTGCGTCTCAGTCTCAGCGTGATGCGTCTCAGTCCAACGTGATGCGTCTCAGTCCACCGTGTTGCGTCTCAGTCCACCGTGATGCGTCTCAGTCCACCGTGTTGCGTCTCAGTCTCAGCGTGATGCGTCTCAGTCCAACGTGATGCGTCTCAGTCCACCGTGTTGCGTCTCAGTCCACCGTGATGCGTCTCAGTCCACCGTGTTGCGTCTCAGTCCACCGTGATGCGTCTCAGTCCACCGTGTTGCGTCTCAGTCCACCGTGATGCGTCTCAGTCCACCGTGTTGCGTCTCAGTCCCAGCGTGATGCGTCTCAGTCCACCGTGTTGCGTCTCAGTCCACCGTGTTGCGTCTCAGTCCACCGTGATACGTCTCAGTCCACCGTGTTGCGTCTCAGTCCACCGTGTTGCGTCTCAGTCCACCGTGTTGCGTCTCAGTCCACCGTGATGCGTCTCAGTCCACCGTGATGCGTCTCAGTCCACCGTGATGCGTCTCAGTCCACCGTGTGGGAAAACAAGCCGTTTCTCCGCCATTATCTCCATCAGTCACGGCAGAGGAGACTCGGTGGGAGAGCAGCAATTATTCAACGTGTTCTCATGTATATTTAAGTAGCAGCTGCGTCAGCCAGCGCCCCCACCCAACACACCATGATGGAAGATGAGGTCACTGAGGCCGGACGTCTGCAGACAGCAGGTGGACTTGACAACGAAGCGCCTGCACGCTGTCTCAACACTGCTGAGTTGGTTCCAGGCTTTATTTGGCAACCTTTGTGTGTGTTGATGAACATCTTGCAAAGATGTCCTGTGTTTCTGATAAGAAGTAGATGAGTACCAATTACATAAGACACAAATGGCTAGTGAATGTTCAATTTTAATTAGCCACTCAATAGATTACAACTATGTT